>LR738711.1:629615522-629661078 GCA_902687465.1 Secale cereale
GGGGGGTTGGCTTCAGATAAAGAGTGAGGTGTCTATATTTGAGGGACTTAAGCGTAATTGAGATATACATGGTCAATAGTGTGTGCACTCAAGGTTGATCAATTTGTTTCACAGTTTGGACTAGGAGATAACGATACTTTTGAACATGCGTGATATACTTTGATGTACCAGAATTACTAACCAAAGATTGGAATTTTGGAATTCGACTCCATCATTAGTTTTTGTAATTCATTTAATTGGAGGTACATTTTTAAGCTGGGATTTCGTGATTTCAAATTCATATATCAAACCTAGAGATATACTCATACGGGCATGTTCAAACTTTACAATCATCCACTTTATTCATACACATACACATTTTTGCTTTTGTCATCATATTTAGGATAAACACATTTGGAATTTCATTTGAATTGGACCATATGATGGTATTTGCTTGTAGTAGCTCAATCATCCATATTTGAATTGAATAGACAATATGAGTTTCGAGTTGGATACATTGATTTTCAAAACTTGCACTTTTTTGCGTGCAAAACAAACAAATTCTCGGCCATGATATCATAGTCGGCCGTACAAGAGAAGAATATAATTTCAGGCGCCAAAAGCTTTCAAACTTCCCACTCACATCGAAATATCTCGCGCCCGAAAGTTTAGCCCTGCGATATTCCTGTTTTACCCCTGCCACATGAACGGAAAAGGGCTGCTTTGGTAACTCCATTGTTTTCCCCTCTTTGCCCCCAACATTCTTCCCCAGAGCCCCTCCCCGACCCCCCCTAACCACGGCAAGCCACCAAATCTAGTCCTCCGCCGCAGCGGTGGACCTCACACCCCGACGGATCTACCTTCCGCACCTTGGAACCCCCAACTGCCAACTCACCACTTCACCAGAGCCGCTTCAGCGACTGGCTTGTACACCGCTCCAGATCTCCGTGACCACCATCATGCTCCACCGCACCGGATCTACTTAACCGGCGCCCTCGTCCACCATAGTGTAGGCCCTTCACTGACTCCCTCGTCCGTCCCTTCGCTGGCCCTTCATACAAGCCCTCGTCCACCGCAACAGATCCGCCGAAGCCTTCGTCCACTGCACCGGACCCGCTCCACGGACACCATATTCAACTCCACCGGCCTTGCTTTACCGTCGCCGCAGCCTCATCAGGTAATTTCGATCTGTACTCCTTCGGGTTTTCTCTTTATCGTGCAACTGTTCACTTACCACAGATGAGCTTTCTTGTATGTCGACGGGTGCCGCAACCATAGCACCGGAGCCGCTTCAGCGACGGCGACAGCCAGCCCAAACTCAACCGCAACACGAGCACCATCGACGATCCTTAGCTATCAAGTATGCCAACGATACCCGTACGCCGCCGAGAATCATGTACTATTATCCAACGGCCGGTGCCTACGTTCACTTTCTTAGCATAAGCACCGCACCTCTGAATTTCTTCAGGGCATCATTCAGTTTTTCATGAGACGCGTTATTCTGCTTGCACCTGTAGGGCCATACTGGCAGTGAACATGTTACATGTACTAAATTACATACCAATGCGCATATAGTTAATATGCTTTAGTTTTGTCCTAAGTATTAATGTACTTCCTAGATATCACTGTCTACTATTTTACTTCTTGCATGCTATATTTATGATAATGGTGTTGTTCTGATGCCACCTGTTGGTTCCATCAGACTGCTTCATGTTCTCTATGCTTAATTACACATCAGGAAACTAGCATGTGGTTCCACTGGTTTTTGTTTGTTTTACCCTATTTTTCTGATGCTAGCTATTACATCACTTCTACGAGCCTATGTTCATTACTTTTTTGTGTGTTCTTGATCTTGCCAAGTTGCATGACTAACTTGATGCTTCTATTAATTATGGAGCTGTCAACCCCATCAAGCAAAATATTTGTTCTTTTGGGGCTGGCACCTCGAACAAGCATAAAAATAGAGGGAAGCAGATATATTGTCGTGTATGCACACACCCTTCTTTCATTAGTTTAGATGAACCATTAATGACCAATTCGAACCAGTGCATGCGATTAAAATTAATTTTACCTAAATAGAGGGTGCAGAATAAACTACAACAAGTAGATTTGCAACCACGGGATGCTGACGATATCTTCAAAGAACATTGCAACAACAGCGAGGCTTCACACCAACATATGGTAAGCCAGTGTGTTTTAGTACATGTGAAATGTAATGCATGTGGGCTGCTTTCTTGGCTTGTGCCCTCAACCTGTATCCTACAGAATAACAAATAGTTCAGTTGTCTGCTTTGCTGTATTGCTTGATTCGAATGCTTGTTTGTTACTTGTTACGTTATACCTAAGTTGGCCAATATGTCAACAGTGCCTGCTGTACTATCGTAAAGAAATGCATGCCGAATTCTGAGTCCTTAACTTTTCCTCTGAACTTCATCACAAGACTGTATTCGTAGTTTATATGAGGCCACACTGTTAAGTGCTTTCTCAGATAATTTCAACTGCTTAGATGCCTTGGCAACTTAAATATAGCGGTGGTATACTCCCTTACAAGTTTTCATCTTACCATTCTAATTTCTTTTCGGCTGATGCTACTTCGAGCCATTTAAATATAGCTTGCCATGCTCGGCAATAATTTGTATGTCGTTACCATGTAAGCTTACTGCCTGGATCATGCGATAACTATCTCTTACTTATGTCCAGCGACAACCTTTCAAGATGCCGTTCACACTAGGACACAATGTACAACCCCAGAATCTGTTTGTGGAAGCAGTGCGCCATCCATGTTACCAGATGGTAGCAGTTCAGAGGCAACACCGCCGGAGAGCAGTCTGAGCACATATATTATAGTTCTTGAGGCTCTACTAGAGGCAGAAATAGATGGTGTGGCTGCCATGAATGAGGTAATTTTGATCTTGAAGCTGGAAATTATGCAATTAGCTGCACACATTATGCAAGCAACCCAAGAATTGGAGGAAGTAAGAATGTTGCATTTGAAGATGGAGGAGGTCCTGCTGCTTCTGCTATCTGAAGCCCGGGGTAATCCCAATTCTTGTTTAGATAGTAGTTGAAATCGTCATTAGATTATTGTACTTGCATGTTGTGTCATGTCTCTGAATGGATTATGTTGTAAGACCCCCTATGTTGTCCATGTGTTGTAATGATCCGAATTTTTTAGGCGAGGTAATCCTCGGTACTTGTATGATTGACATAAGGAGAACTATTTTTCGTGTGAGCATATTATATTGGATGAAAGAACTGTTTGACTCAAAGTGTATCCAACCTACTAAATTCGAAGAACACAGCATTTCTAAATCATAATCACATATAAAGGTGGAATAAATATTTGTTGTGGTTTTGGAGAAATATATAACAAAAACGTAGAATTATCTGTGGATATTCGTAATCGAATAAAAATTGGATTTGTAGTTAGTTGCCATGGCCCAGGGCAAACGTGGATGCTAATTCTCCCAAGTTTTGAACATAGCGGCTAAACACCCACTATCATTTGTGGGCTGCCCGAAGCAAGTGTTTGCGAGATGGAAATTACTGTCTACCCTAACACTTGACATCCTTATCACCGGATTTACACTGCTATTGATAGGGGTAGACTAGTAACTTCAATCAGACGTGACACGACAGCCTCTGAGCGCATTCAGACACGGTGGGCACCAAACGTGGGCCGCAAAACGCATTTGATTCAAGCTCGTCCGAAAGACATGTGTCTCTCCCTCCATTTCCCCATTCATCCACGGTGGGCGGCAAAACAAACTCTCCTCGTCAGAAATCGATGTAGGCTAATATTTTACATAGGGGCAGATGTGTAACTTCCCTCAGACGTGACACAACCGCCCTACCTGTCAGCTCTGTTCATACACCGTGGGCGGCAAAAGACCCTGTCCTCGCCCGAAATCGTTACCGAAAAATATTTGGGAGATGCGAGATTATCGTCCTATCCCCAACCGACGTGATGTTCGAAATTTTAAACGAGGGATAAGTTCGTAACTTTGCCACATTTCAGACAAGCGCGTCCCAAAGTTTGAGATCCCCCCTCCCCCTCCATTTCCCCATTCATACATCGTCGGCGTCATGACAACCTCCCCACTACGGCTAGCCTCCTCCGTCCGCCACCCCATCCTCCACATTGCCGGAGCCGCTACCCCTACCCCGTCGTCCACTTCAAGAGATGGACGTCTCTCATCCACGACGCCGGACCAGGATCCTTTCATCGCTTTGTCTCGCTTCATCGGCACCGTCGTACACTTTGCAGTTGCCGCTCCTACGACCGCCTCGTCCACGTCAACATGATTTATGTCAGGCCCAAGATGCGATTCTATCCCGATCACGTGACACTTACGTGATTGGGGCACAACCGCATTTCGGGCGCTTAGCAAGATGGATATCATTACATCGTACCATTACATACATACATAGGGATACAACAATACATTCAAGTCACATGAACAAAACATCATCAATACAAAGAATCCAACTACGGATACAAACAATAAAAGCACAAAGACATCCATCTGCTATCCCAGGCTGCCGACCAGGAACCTAACACAAGACTGAAGAAGAAGAAAAATAAATAACTCCAAACAACGATCATCGCTCTCACGTCAAGACATCGGAAACCTACACCTGCAACTGTTGTTTTAGTATCTGTGAGCCACGAGGACTCAGCAATCCCATAACCATGGGTAACAAGACTATCAAAGCTTAATAGGTAGGAAGAGGTAAAGTGGTGAGGTTGCAGCAACGGCTAAGCAAAAGTATGGTGGCTAACTTACGAGTACAAGAATAAGATGAGCATCTACGCAAACGGTCGCAAATAGTAGTGATCGCTAAAGATCCTGAACTACATACGAGTCAAACATAACCCCACCGTGTTCTCTTCTCAAAGTGAAAAGAGACAGTCATGGTTACTCACACAGTTGTGTGTTTTACTTCGGATCCTCTGTCAAGTTTTCTACAACCGGACATTAAAAAATTCCAATCTGCCACATAACCGCGGGCACGGCTTTCGAAAGATCATAACCCTGCAGGGGTGTCCCAACTTAGCCCATCACAAGCTCTCACGATTAGCTGAAGTGATAAATATAATATCATCACCCCGTATCTTAGGGAAATCCGATCAGGCTCGGCATCCCAGTGCACAAGACATTTCGACAATGGTAAAACAAGTCCAGCAAGACCTCCCGGCGTGCCGACACCCTGATAGTAGCCGCGCGTATCTCGTCTCAGGCCACGTCCGGATGAGCTATAGTTACAGCGACCAGATACTCTAAGTTTCCAAGGGGCGGCGCCGCAAGCTGCTCTATTTGGGACCAACACCATCAGCACTGGCCCCCCTGCTATGTAGAAAAAAATCCCCGGGGACGCGACCCCCTATGCAATTTTAATTAATTAATTAAGTTGTTATTATGAGGCAAATTAAAACCAATGTTGGGCCTTGCTGGAGGAGTTTTATTCAAAGTCAAAGGGTCAAGGGGTCCCCATATACCCATCGTGTAAGGAACGCAAAATCAAGGAACATAATGCCGGTTTATCGGCGCCTAAGGTGGCATGAGTGGAACAAAAACACCGAGCAAAAGGCCAAGCCTTCCACCCATGCCCAGTATATAGGTGTGTTAATAATAATAACATATTGTGATATTCCAACAACAAGTTCCCTCCTGGAACGATTTTCATCTTCACCTGCAACTAAAAACGCTATAAGAGGGGCTGAGCAAGCGGGTAACATAGCCAAACAATGGTTTTGCTAGGAAGGTTTCAAAAGGTTAGAGGTTTTATGGCAACAAGGAGAGGCTGACAATAATGATGGGTAGCGCGACATGTAACGATAGCATCGAGACACTAAGCATGGCAATGATAGTAAAGGTATCCAAGGGTATGATCATCTTGCCTGAGATCCCTCAAGGAAGAGGAATGGTTCCATGAAGAAGACAGAGAAGAAGCCTTGAAGAAGAACCACGGGTAGACGAACGAATCCTCACAAACGCAACGGAACAAGCACTAACGAGAAGAAGCAAGCAACACCGTAAACAAACCACTCAAGAACATGACAATATGCACTACCAAGTATGATGCAAAACAAGCCTACTTATGATGCATAGAAAGTTTACACAGGAAACAAAACATGGCAAGGTAGGAAGCACAGCAAAATATCACAAGTTTATATATATGATGCAATACATGGCAAGGTGTGATGCATGCCAAATGTATACAGGACGCACAACAAGTCTATACAGGAAGCATAACATGGCAAGGTAGGAAGCATAGAAAACAACACAAGTTTATATGATGCAATACATGGCAAGGTATGATGCATGACAAATCTATACAGGAAGCACATAAAGTCTATACAGGAAGCACCGCAAGTCTATACAGGAAGCATAACATGGCAAGGTAGGAAGCATAGAAAACAACACAAGTCTATATGATGCGATACATGGCAAGATATGATGCATGACAATCTATACAGGAACCACAGCAAGTATATACAGGAAGCATAACAAGTCTATACAAGAATCATAACATGGCAAGGTATGATGCAATACATGGCAACGGTGCAAGATGCACCCAAACATCAACCAAACTCACTCCAAACAAGGAAACGATATGATATTATGATTCTACTTGCAAAATCACTCAAGTTTCATATAAGGAACACTCCAAACAGAGCGATGGGCTAAAAGATACACATGAAACAAGATATAACAACAAGCTGAAATTAACAGCCACATAGCAACTTTGGAGCATGATAAATATAAGCTACAACACTCAAACATGGTGATAAGAAGCATGAACATGAAGTAGACATATCCTACAGCAAACAAGTCCATTGGAGCATCTCCATAGGAGGCATAGATCAATAGCAACAAGCTACAACATTTTGAACATGACAACAAAGACCTGACAGCAGTATTTTATAGCAACTTGGGAGCAAGCAATAAATAAGCTAAAGCATCCCAAATGAGCAAGTAAGGACATGAATGGAAAGCCAACAACATATACAACAATGAATCATCAATAGTCACCCCAAAACTAACATGGATTTGCCTAGAACAACAAGCAAACATGGCATCTGGAAATTACAGATTCCGGACTTAGTAAATTTCACTAAGTGTTAAAACAGCAGTATTATCATGGCATGTTTGTGAGCAAGTTTAAGTCATCTCAAAGCATAACATGGCCAGTGGTTTGCACCACAGCAAAGTACACTTGATGGGGAGTCCAAAACATATAAGCATGCAACAATGAGACAACCACATCAATAGCAACAAGCACCTCAACTAGGCATCTCGTAACAAGTTTAACAACCTAACAGCCACATAGCACTTTGTAACATAGATAAACATGTCAATATGAACTCAAACAAGCATGCTATAGCAACCAACATGTAGAGCATCTCATGATGAACATTTTGACATATCATTTGCATCATTTGGATAAAGATGCACAAAGTTATCATATCACAAACATGGCAACAAAATAACAAGTAGCAGCAGTTTATAACAAGTAGCACTCTTCCCATGAAGATTAAGACATCTAGAAGGACTCAAAAGTGCATGACTCAATGGAACAAAACATAGTACATGTCACCACGATCATTTTGACATATCATTCACTCCATTTGGATAAGCACACAAAAAGATATCACTATGCAAAGATGCAACATTATGCTGACAGCAAAAGGACTTAGCAGAAAAAATTACACTAAGGGAAAAAAAACACACGGGCGTCGGATAACTATCTCACGGCCAGGGCGAGGAATAGGATGCTCACCGAAGCGGGCTGAGGCCCAAGAAGCAGAGGAAGGGGCCGGCTTGAAGAGGAGCTGGGCCGGAGGGCGGTCGGGCCGGCCCACGAGGTGAGCGAGGCCGACGCGGTCGAGGGCACCGGTCGGACTAGGCCATAGCTGGGCCTTCGCAACGCTGGAGGGCCTGGGCCCTGGTGGAGGAGGCAGGCCGGCTCGGTCGTGCGGTGCCTCGGTCGGGCCGGGGGAGACTGGAGGGAGGTGCGAGGCCGGCCTGGGAGCGTCGCAGCGGCTCGCTCGTTGGGGCGTCGTCCTCACCGATGCACGGGCGAGGCCGGCGGCGCGTGGATCTCCGGCGAGGGGCGGCCGGGAGGCATGGGAACGGCGGGGATGGACGGATCTGGCTGAATCCCGCCGTATCCGGGCGGTGGGGCGGCGAAACGGGGCCGGTAGCGGTGGAAGCACTGCGCGGAATTTGAGGAGGGAGGTAGGGGAAGGCCAAAAATGGACTAGGGGGAGTCCATTTATAGAAGGAGGGCTAGGGTTTGGAGTTTGGAGGGGTTTTAGAGCCCTTCGATCGTGATCCGACGGATCCGATCGCGAGGGGAGTTAGGATGGGCCTAGGGGAGGTTAGTGGGCTGTGTTAGAGGAGGTGGGCTGAGATGAGAGGAGAGGAGAGAGGCCCGCACAGGTTTTCGGAGACCGAAAACGTCCGACGAAATAACCGGCGACTAGTGCCGCTATATATATCCGTTGGGCTATCAAACGAGCTCCGAATGCGATGAAATTTGGCAGGCGGCCTGTCTACACTATAATAAGACCACATGACAAGTTTCATCCCATTCCGAGAACATCTTTCGGCTAGTCACAAAATAAAAATTCGGAGGCACCGCGGGCGCTTGCGAGTGTGTCTGGACTCAGAACGGACAACAGAGAGGACGAGGGAACTCGGGCGGATGCAAGTTTTGTAAACATGCTGATGCAACACACAAGATGACATGGCAAGAATGCACACGCAAGCAGATGAGATGGCACTGACAATGAATAACTAACTGACACCTGGCGCACCGGTCTCGGGGTGTCACAACACTCCCCTACTAACAAGGGATCTCGTCCCGAGATCTTAGGAACGAGACGGGAGGGAAAAAGGAATAACCAAGTTCTTCGATGCAAAAGAGTGAAACCAGAGAACCTTGAGAGGATGAACAACTTCGAAAGAAAGAATATAATGGAGATGAATGAGAAAGAGAAGCTCCATTAGAAAAGAGGAACAATGAGCACGAGAACCAATTAGGTTGGAAGGCATGAAACACGAGCTGAAGGAACAAGAATACATTGAAAGCCACTCCAGTTAAAAGAGATAGAAAAGGAATCTCCACGAAGGAATTCGGGTAGCACTCCGGCTGAAACTGGAAGAAATAGCACACCGGTTGAACAAGAATGGAACAGGACAAGAACTGAGAAGATGAAACGAAAACATGATGAGATGAACAAGAAATTCCTCCGGAAGAATTGAAATGATGGAATTAGAAGAACGGAGAAGAAGATGACAACTTCCATCATGAATGAATTGAAAGTGAATCATCAAGAGAAAGGCTTGAACGGAGTTGTCGAGAAAATCAACAACAAAAGAATAAGCTTGTTGTGGACTTATTTAATCATCTCAAAAGTTGAGGTGAATTATGCCGCAACCAAAAATTTGAATAGCTGAAATGAAGGAAGAAATGCAAAACTCCACTGAATTGGATACGGATAATTATTTGCATCTCGGGGCACAAAAGAATAATACTTGAGCTGCTCCGAAAGAATTAGATGAATATATGAAGAATGCATTTAATCATGATGAACCACCATGAAGAACTCTGGTAACAAAAGGGTGATGATATAGAAATGACGGATGAAAGGAATAAGATTAAAGCCTTGCTATGATTAGACGCGATAGCCGAGGAAAACTTTGAACTCCGGGGAAGAAAAAGAATAAAACACCTGGAACTAGAATTTATTCATCAAGAATAAAATCTGAAGGAAGGGATTAATCCACTTGATGAAAAGAATAAGAATTATGTTATGCTTATCCTTCACCAATTAAATTGATGAGAAACAATGGATTCACATACTACTTATTCTCGATGAAATTGATTAAGAAGGATATCTCGCGAACTCGGGAAAATCTTCATGAAACACCGGTAGGATTGGAATAAAATGAATGAATTGATATGATATCACCGGAAAAGAACTGTTGAGCGAACCACCGTAAGGAATTAAAATCGAATGAAGAAAGATAAGAAAACCACCGTAAAGAATTGAAACCGAGTGAAGAAAGAACGAACCATCGTGAAGAATTAAAATCGAGTGAAGAACGAGAATGACCACCGAGAAGAAATTTAAATTGATTGAATGCAAGATAATGCATCGCCGGGAGGAATAAGCACTTGAGGATAATTGAATGACGAGAACGAAGAGATCGTGAACTGATTAAAGAATATTTGAACGAAGCACCGGAAGAAAGTGAGACGAACAAAGAGCCATCAATGAAGAATATTTGGAGGGCGAAGTTGAAAACTGAGAACGAAGAGATCTTCTGAAATGATGGCCTTCGGAGGAACACGAGAATAGTATTCATGAAATACTCCGGATGAACGCAAAGAGGAAAAAGGTTGAACCACCGATGAAAATAATTTGAAAACGATCTTCGGAAGGCATATGACTGATGGGATCCATACTTACGTCACACTTGAAAAGAATTTGGAACACTCCGGGAAATAAAAGAGTCAGGTAAGATCCTGGGAAAGACCTGTGGGTTATGAGCCCACCGAAGAGAAAACACTGTTGGAAGGATTTAAAAGGAGATAATGCACCAGAACAATTGAAAACTTGAATGAGGTGACAACCTCGAATTAATTGGAACACGGAATAATTAAATGGCGAGAGATGAACGAGCAAGGTGAAGCAATTGAGCCGAGGAAAAAGAATATGAACAACACCGGGTACTAATAGAATTGGAACCACCGGAAAAAGAAGAAGAGGTGAAGAATATCAACCGAGAGGAGAATTCATCGGAGAAAAAATGAGAAGAATGATGACGAACTAGATGAAAATTCATCAGTTGAAATAACTAAGGAAAGAAAGCAAAGGATTCACAAGAGTAGGATGGATACCCGATTAAGGAATCCGGCTCCGAGAAGCAAAAGGGTGGGAGGGTGGGAAAAGAAAAGACCACAACGGATGAGGAAAACACCGTCGGTTGAAAGAACTGGGGTTGAACTTGCAAAGAAGAAGAGGGTTGAATCCACTTGACGAGAGATGCACCAGATGAAAGAACTAACAACGCGACAAACGAAGAACTAACCACGATCCTAAAAAGATTTGAAGGGGAAGAGGGGTAATTCAAAACACCTACGTTAATATTCCTCACCAGAGCGACGAAGGGGCAGGGAAGTAAAAAGAATTCCTACTCTCCGATATAACTAGACTCTGAAAAAGTTTTCTGCTAGACTCAACAACGGCCAAGCTACGATCAATCAAGGGGCTCCTATGGTCGGTCGAGGCTCTGATACCAACTTGTCAGGCCCAAGATGCGATTCTATCCCGATCACGTGACACTTACGTGATTGGGGCACAACCGCATTTCGGGCGCTTAGCAAGATGGATATCATTACATCGTACCATTACATACATACATAGGGGATACAACAATACATACAAGTCACATGAACACAACATCATCAATACAAAGAATCCGACTACGGATACAAACAATAAAAGCACAAAGACATCCATCTGCTATCCCAGGCTGCCGACCAGGAAGCTAACCCAAGACTGAAGAAGAAGAAGAAGAAATAACTCCAAACAACGATCATCGCTCTCACGTCAAGACATCGGAAACCTGCACCTGCAACTGTTGTTGTAGTATCTGTGAGCCACGAGGACTCAACAATCCCATAACCATGGGTAACAAGACTATCAAAGCTTAATAGGTAGGAAGAGGTAAAGTGGTGAGGTTGCAGCAGCGGCTAAGCAAAGGTATGGTTGCTAACTTACGAGTACAAGAATAAGATGAGCATCTACGCAAACGGTCACAAATAGTAGTGATCGCTAAAGATCCTGAACTACATATGAGTCAAACATAACCCCACCATATTCTCTTCTCAAAGTGAAAAGAGACAGTCACAGTTACTCACACAGTTGTGTGTTTTACTTCGGATCCTCTGTCAAGTTTTCTACAGCCGGACATTAACAAATTCCAATCTGCCACATAACCGCGGGCACGGCTTTCGAAAGATCATAACCCTGCAGGGGTGTCCCAACTTAGCCCATCACAAGCTCTCACGATTAGCTGAAGTGATAAATATAATATCATCACCCCTTATCTTAGGGAAAATCCGATCAGGCTCGGCATCCCGGTGCACAAGACATTTCGACAATGGTAAAACAAGTCCAGCAAGACCTCTCGGCGTGCCGACACCCTGATAGTAGCCGCGCGTATCTCGTCTCATGCCACGTCCGGATGAGCTATGGTTACAGCGACCAGATAATCCAAGTTTCCAAGGGGCGGCGCCGCAAGCTGCTCTATTTGGGACCAACACCATTAGCACTGGCACCCCTGCTATGTAGAAAAGAATCCCCGGGGACGCGACCCCCTATGCAATTTTAATTAATTAATTAAGTTGTTATTATGAGGCAAATTAAAACCAATGTTGGGCCTTGCTGGAGGAGTTTTATTCAAAGTCGAAGGGTCAAGGGGTCCCCATATACCCATCGTGTAAGGAACGCAAAATCAAGGAACATAATGCCGGTTTATCGACGCCTAAGGTGGCATGAGTGGAACAAAAACCCCGAGCAAAAGGCCAAGCCTTCCGCCCATGCCCAGTATATAGGTGTATTAATAATAATAACATATTGTGATATTCCAACAACAAGTTCCCTCCTAGAACGATCTTCATCTTCACCTGCAACTAACAATGCTATAAGAGGGGCTGGGCAAGCGGGTAACATAGCCAAACAATGGTTTTGCTAGGAAGGTTTCAAAAGGTTAGAGGTTTTATGGCAACAAGGAGAGGCTGACAATAATGATGGGTAGCGCGACATGTAACGATAGCATCGAGACACTAAGCATGGCAATGATAGTAAAGGTATCCAAGGGTATGATCATCTTGCCTGAGATCCCTCAAGGAAGAGGAACGGTTCCATGAAGAAGACGGAGAAGAAGCCTTGAAGAAGAACCACGGGTAGACGAACGAATCCTCACGAACGCAACGGAACAAGCACTAACGAGAAGAAGCAAGCAACGCGGTAAACAAACCACTCAAGAACATCACAATATGCGCTACCAAGTATGATGCAAAACAAGCCTACTTATGATGCACAGAAAATTTACACAGGAAGCAAAACATGGCAAGGTAGGAAGCACAGCAAAACAACACAAGTTTATATATATGATGCAATACATGGGAAGGTATGATGCATGACAAATCTATACAGGAAGCACAGCAAGTCTATACAGGAAGCATAACATGGCAAGGTAGGAAGCATAGAAAACACCACATGTTTATATGATGCAATACATGGCAAGGTATGATGCATGACAAATCTATACAGGAAGCACAGAAAGTCTATACAGGAAGCACAGCAAGTCTATACAGGAAGCATAACATGGCAAGGTAGGAAGCATAGAAGACAACACAAGTCTATATGATGCGATACATGGCAAGATATGATGCATGACAATCTATACAGGAAGCACAGCAAGTATATACAGGAAGCATAACAAGTCTATACAGGAAGCATAACATGGGAATGTATGATGCAATACATGGCAACGGTGCAAGATGCACCCAAACATCAACCAAACTCACTCCAAACAAGGAAACAATATGATATTATGATTCTAATTGCAAAATCACTCAAGTTTCATATAAGGAACACTCCAAACGGAGCGACGGGCTAAAAGATACACATGAAACAAGATATAACAACAAGCTGAAATTAACAGCCACATAGCAACTTTGGAGCATGATAAATATAAGCTACAACACTCAAACATGGTGATAAGAAGCATGAGCATGAAGTAGACATATCCTACAGCAAACAAGTCCATTGGAGCATCTCCATAGGAGGCATGGATCAATAGCAACAAGCTACAACATTTTGAACGTGACAGCAAAGACCTGACAGCAGTATTTTATAGCAACTTGGGAGCAAGAAATAAATAAGCTAAAGCATCCCAAATGAGCAAGTAAGGACATGAATGGATAGCCAACAACATATACAACAAGGAATCATCAATAGTCACCCCAAAACTAACATGGATTTGCCTAGAACAACAAGCAAACATGGCATCTAGAAATTACAGATTCCAGACTTAGTGAAATTTCACTAAGTGTTAAAACAGCAGTATTATCATGGCATGTTTGTGAGCAAGTTTATGTCATCTCAAAGCATAACATGGCAAGTGGTTTACACCACAGCAAAGTACACATGATGGGGAGTCCAAAACATATAAGCATGCAACAAGGGGACAACCACATCAATAGCAACGAGCTCCTCAACTAGGCATCTCGTAACAAGTTTAACAACCTAACATCCACATAGCACTTTGCAACATAGATAAACATGGCAATATGAACTCAAACAAGCATCCTATAGCAACCAACATGTAGAGCATCTCATGATGAACATTTTGACATATCATTTGCATCATTTGGATAAACATGCACCAAGTTATCATATCACAAACATGGCAACAAAATAACAAGTAGCAGCAGTTTATAACAGGTAGTACTCTTCCCATGAAGATTAAGACATCTAGAAGGACTCAAACATGCATGACTCAATGGAACAAAATATAGTACATGTCACCACGATCATTTTGACATATCATTCACTCAATTTGGATAAGCACACAAAAAGATATCACTATGCAAAGATGCAACATTATGCTGACAGCAAAAGGACTTAGCAGAAAAAATTACACTAAGGAAAAAAAACACGGGCGTCGGATAACTATCTCACGGCCAGGGCGAGGAATAGGATGCTCACCGAAGCGGGCTGAGGCCCAAGAAGCAGAGGAAGGGGCCGGCTTGAAGAGGAGCTGGGCCGGCGGGCGGTTGGGCCGGCCCACGAGGTGAGCGAGGCTGACGCGGTCGAGGGCACCGGTCGGACCGGGCCGCAGCTGGGCCTTCGCAGCGCTGGAGGGCCTGGGCCCTGGCGGAGGAGGCAGGCCGGCTCGGTCGTGCGGTGGCTCGGTCGGGCCGGGGGAGACTGGAGGGAGGCGCGAGGCCGGCCTGGGAGCGTCGCAGCGGCTCGCTCGTTGGGGGCGTCGTCCTCCCTGACACACGGGCGAGGCCGGCGGCGGCTGGCACGTGGATCTCCGGCGAGGGTCGGCCGGGAGGCATGGGAACGGCGGGGATGGACAGATCTGGCTGAATCCCGCCGGATTCGGGCGGTGGGGCGGCGAAACGGGGCCAGCAGCGGTGGAAGCACTGCGCGGAATTTGAGGAGGGAGGTAGGGGAAGGCCAAAAATGGACTAGGGGGAGTCCATTTATAGTAGGAGGGCTAGGGTTTGGAGTTTGGAGGGGTTTTAGAGCCCTCCGATCGCGATCCGACGGATCCGATCGCGAGGGGAGTTAGGATAGGCCTAGGGGAGGTTAGTGGGATGTGTTAGAGGAGGTGGGCTGAGATGAGAGGAGAGGAGAGAGGCCTGCGGAGGTTTTCGGAGACCGAAAACGTCCGACGAAATAACCGGCGACTAGTGCCGCTATATATATTCGTTGGGCTATCAAACGAGCTCCGAATGCGATGAAATTTGGCAGGCGGCCTGTCTACACTATAATAAGACCACATGACAAGTTTCATCCCATTCCGAGAACATCTTTCGGCCACTCACAAAATAAAAATTCGGAGGCACGGCGGGCGCGTGCGAGTGTGTCTGGACTCAGAACAGACAACGGAGAGGACGAGGGAACTCGGGCGGATGCAAGTTTTGAAAACATGCTGATACAACATACAAGATGACATGGCAAGAATGCACACGCAAGCAGATGACATGGCACTGACAACGAATAACTGACTGACACGTGGCGCACCGGTCTCGGGGTGTCACAATTTATCCCCCAACCCGGCCGTCTGGCATCTAAAGTCTTCTTCCCTGCTGCCAACAGCCATCGCACCCGCAGCACCCTCAACGTATCATCAGGGGCCTACACGGCATTGCAAGAGAGGTGGTACTCTTCCATATGTGCTTAAGTTATTGATCTCACCCAGAAAATAGATCTTAAATTGTTTACTGTATTTTTCTTGTCCGTACCAAATCGTGGTGGCTAGTTGAATGCAAACATTGGTTGCGAAGTAGCTTTGTCCGGTTTGCACCTTCAGATCCGCCATGTCACGGTCACTATACTCGTAAATCTTATGGTTTCCCCCTTTATATTCACTACCATCATCGTAGGTGCTTCACTGCTTTGTGTCGTGCTAGCACTACTCCTCAAGACCTCAACCCATGAAGCGAAACAACATGCCACTCATAATTCCAAAGCTTACGTGTCGAAATACGAATCTGATATGATGCTCATATTACTAAAACAGAGGATGTTTAATTGGTCACCTAATGTTCCTATATTCGTTTCGAAAAGCATGTGCGCCACCCACTGGTCCAGCTAATTCCACATTCCTGATTTTACTCTTGATGCTTCGGGTTTTCCCCTTTTATCTACTCCACTATGATATGTGTAGGTGCTTTTTGTCATACTAGCATTACTCCACCCTTCAAGCTAGGCAACACAACACTCAAAATTCCAAAGCTTAGTTGTTCAAATATGATTGTGATATGATACTGATATTAGTTAACAGACACATTTAATTGGTTAGCTAAAGGTCCAACTTGAGTTTCCAAATGCATATCACGACATATAGAGAGACAGCGGAATTGCATTTCTTTGTCACTTGTTGACTGTACTTTCTTGTCCATACCAAAACTTAGTTGTTATTTCAAAGAAAATATCGGTTGCTAACTACCCTTTGCGCGGTTTGCAGCTTTAGATCTGCCATCCCACTGCCACGGTCAACACTATACTCATCATCCTTACGGTTTCCCCATTTTATGATGTCCACGATCAGCCTACATGGCTCGTGTCGTAATAGCACTGCTCCACCCATCGAGCTAAACAAGCTTAGTTGTACAAATTCAAATCTGATATTATGATGATGTTAGTAAAACTGGGAGATGTTTAATTGGTCAGCTAAATGTTCCTACTTTAGTTTCGGAATGCATGTGAGCCACATACGGAGAGACCGGAAGGAATATTATTTCTGTGTGCTCTCTGGTTCATTATGGGTGGCCAACCGACATTGTATAGAAAGACTTGTAATATCTTCAATCTGCTTGCTCTTCTGCTCTTCTTTAAGATGATCCTCTTCTCTTGCGGTCGACTGGTCAGGTCGATTTATTCTCCCTTAGTATATTTTGAATCTGTCAGGTCAGGTCAGCTTGTTCTTCTTTACTATATGTTGAAGCTGTCATCTACGAAGTATCATCACTTCTGGAGCTCTCATATTTTGAGTAGTAGGCCACATTATATTAATGCACACACCAAATTACAGCATGCATGGCACCTCTTAGAAGAATTGCATAGATAGCACAAAGGGGTTTACAGGGAGGAAGTATTGGATTAGAATCAGTTCTGCATTACAAAGATAATCTCACTTGTTTTTATGTTTTCATGCATGTCAGGTATTGAACATTATCAAAATGAATATGAGAATGGGCGCACGAGAGGAATATTGCGGAACAACCCACTGGCTAACAAACTTGGCATGGTGGAGGATGGCCTATCTTATTCACCCATCAAGGTGCATGCTCTAACTTGGCAAGGTTGTGTTGGTCACACATATTTTGGACCTGACCTCTTGCATTACTTCTACTTTGTTACACCAACTACTTAGTTTAAGCATCGTATATGAGTATATGCCATACCTATCCATTTTCTGTACCTATTCCATGTGTCGTCATACTATGTTTTTCCAGTCAAATGTTGTTGTTTCGTAATAGATGTCCACAAGGAAGAGGGTGATTGCAGATCCTCAAGGAGTACAAACTAGGTATTTGGAAAAGGTAGTGATATCTGTTAAATCAGATAGATCAGCAGCCACAAAAAACACAGGCACACCTGTAACAGACTTTACCCCAACTCAAGTGGCCAAACCCCTATTAGAAATGCTGACAGCCCAGCGTCAGGTACTGTCTATGATATCAATTCAAATTCTGAACTCCTAAATTTCTGCATGTGCCTTATCTTCTCTCTTGTAAAAACTAATTTCAGATGAATCTCCTTGCTCAAAGGATCATAGGATCTCACGACAATACTGGGCTCTGCATTGCTCTTGTCATTGCCTCTTGCCCGTTGTCAGCATACTTACACTCATTACTATTTGATTATGTAGCATTACTGTAAATGTTCGCTTCCTTATCCTCCCTTTGCTTGAAATTATAAGATCTATATTTACTCGTAGATAAATGTAGAATTAACACAATGGTTATGAAGTTTTGGATTGGTCATGTAAGTACCTGTTGTCATGTACTCCCTCTGTATCGAATTAATTGTTGATCAATTGGATGTATTTAGAACTTAATAGTGCTAGATACATCCATTTGAGCGACAACTAATAACGGACGGTGGTGGTATTACTGTACATGCATCGCGAGATAGTTGATTGTCTAGCATTACTCTGTATTTTATCTGCCCTGCCCTCCACTTTCTCCAAATTATCATATCTACATTTATTCTTACCAAAATGTTGAATAAATCCAATGCCACTGCACACGTTGATGTCTGTATTCCTCTTGTCAGTACCCTTTGCCTTTTAACGCTGTACTTAATTAATTGCTATTTGATTATGTATCATCAGTCTGCACCTGAGCTTCATTTTCTTTGGGGAATTATTTGAATTGTCTTTCCATCAACATGGCGAAGGGCTTTGTCTAGCCCGTGTTAACATGTAATGTAAGTTCATCCTTCTCAAGCCTTAAAACTTTGTTCTAGTATAGATTTGGATAGGCATCATTTCCTCCACTTCTATTTACATCTGACTGGATGTTTGCAACAACTACCAGTTTTAAATTATAGTTGTAAAAACATGTTCCTTATGCATAACACATCCATTTATTTGCTTATATAATTGTGAAACCTGTTACGTGTCTCCTTGTTTCTCTTTCAGAGTCGTATCTCTTATGCCAGGCGGAACTTTAGGAAAGATAGTTAGCCAAACCATCTTGAGGATAGCGAGATGATCCCAAGCTCCTGTCTTGATGAAGACAGTGAGTTGAAGCTACTCACCAGCAGGTGTGAGACGACCTCTGTGCAGTCGCTGCCTCAATCAGTTCGACTTCTTCATTCTCAACTTAAAGTGGAAAGACTTGCTTCAGCTCATCTCCGACTTGAAGTCAAAGATGTAATGAAGATGTCAGGGGACTGCCTTGCGCAATATGGTGCCATACAGCTAGGGATGAAGCATATATCGTTTACACAACTGAGGTCTCATCAACTTATTTGGCTGCATGCGGGGCCCGAGCTTGCCAGGTCTAGTGCCTTCTAAAGTGCTCTCAGTTTTTTATATTCTTTTGTCGGCGCGTTTATATGCACTGGTGGCGACCTTTGATGCCCAGTGTATGAAATCCGCGGTCATGTTGCGTTTTATTATGACCTGTAGCGAACTTTGATTCCCAGTGGATGTAATATGCCGTAATTTCTTTGTTGTATAGTCTAGGTTTATTCTTTGGTCGGTATGCTGTAATTTAGGCCGAAAGGTTCAGTGGATCTCAGTGTTGTCGATCTTCAGGCCAGCCCGTTACTCATATGGGCCAAAACGTGGGCCTATAATCATCTTGGGCCATTAACAGGTCTTAACCTACGGTAGTTTCCCGCGTTTAACATGCCATGGGCTACATATTTACTGTAGTGACACCGGGCTTCCTACGGGCCATAGAACAATGATCCTTCTACGGTCCGTAGAAACAATGGGCCTTCTACGGGCCGTAGAGACAATGGGCCTTCTACGGGCCGTATCATCAATGGGCCTTAGATGGGTCGAATGATCGATTGGCCAAACCATGGGCCAAAACCAGACCACATTATGGCCATAAACAGACTAGAGTTGGAGTCATCCGTTCATGGGCCGAGCATAACGGGCCGTCGTTAATAGGCCGTATTTGAGGACGCTATGAAAATGGCCCAACGTATTAACGGGCCACAAACGGGCTAACTGTAACCATGGGCGGAATTTGGCCCACAAGGAGAAAATGGCAGTAACGGGCCGTAAGTAATCGAATGCTGGAAATGAGCCCAAGAATAAATGGGCCCTGAGAAGGCCGAATGATAACACGGGCTGCAAATGGCCCAATGGATTAATGGGCCGCTAATGGGTATAAAGTGATACACTGTTCATTACGGGCCAGTTTCACCACGGGCCGTCAATGGGCCAAGAATAAATGGGCCCTGAGAAGGCCGAAATATAACATGGGCTGCAAACGGCCCAATGGATTAATGGACCGTTAATGGGTATAAAGTGATACACTGTTCATTACGGGCCATTTTCACCACGGGCCGGTAATGGGCCAAGAGTTACAAAAGGGCCTCATATGGGCCAAAAGACGTCATGGGCCATACATGGGCCAGAACTAAAAATGAGCTGGAATCATATTGGACGGCCCAGATGACGCTACTGGGCCTAATTCGGATAGGTCGTAACGGGCCCTGGGTTAGCAGGCTATAAATGGGCTATATGCGAACATGCCGTTAACAGGCTTTCCGTGGGCCAGCCCGTCACCTTTTGACCAAGTTAAACGGGCCTTTCTTTTCACAGGAATGGGCCTCTGTTGGGCCGTGCCACGTGTCGACGTATCATAGGCGCTTTGTGTCCAATGAGAGGATGACATCTGTCCCAACGGTGAGCTGACACGTGTTTCCTCCAACCAATGATGATTTTACACGTGGGAAATCCCCATTGGTCGGGGCTGCTAATGGGTTATCGGATCCAAAACGAGACCCGATAGCTGAACGGCGTACCGTTACGGTGGATGCCACATGTCGGTCACCCTTGATGAAACCAGTTCTGTGACGCGCGATTTATCGTCATGGAAGTGGACACTTCCGTGATGATAATTTTGTTAATGTCATGGAACACTTCTACGACAGCACATGTATGACTATCTTGATTCTGTCATAAAATCATCATGGATGTACATGCATGACAGAAAATGTACCCTACTGTGACAAACACGTATCATCATGGAAGTGTTTTTTTTGTAGTGTATCGACTTACGTTTTGTACTCCAGGTTGCCAGTTCGAATCTCGTCTTTCATATTTGTTAGTTTTAGGTCCAAATTTGATTAATGACAAGTGGGACCCCGTGTGTTGTTCTGATATTTCAGTGTAGGGTGGTTTTTTTGAACAAACACTTTGCGCAGTTAGACAAGTAACATCACAAGTTACACGTATTTTGCAAGTTTACGAACAAAAATGAAAGCGGCATAGAATATCACATCCACCCCGCAGCTTAGATGCTATGGTGATACGAGTTTTTACACCATTGGAAGTGAGATCCAATGGCTTGGGAGTAGTCTTTGTAATTATGGGCAATTTCCAAACTCTCCAAAGGTTTTTTTGCAAATAAATCATTAAGGCCTCGTGTGTGCCGCTGCATCTTGGATCCAACGGCATCCCGTTGCTCATATTAGGTGCTCCCCGTAGCTTAATTACCCGCTACAGTGATATGAGCATCTAGGTCATATGATCAGTGATCAGATGGCACATGCGTAGTACTTATACTTTCTGCGCAATTCCCAAACTCTCTTAGCTGTATATTGCGAAAACATTCAAACCTCCTACTGTGGGCCGTTAGATCTCCGTGAACTCGTATCACCATAGAATCTATGGTGCGGGAGCACCTCATATTCTCCTGTGCGAGAAAACATAAGGTGCTCTCGCAACTTGGATGCTACGGTGATACGAGCTTTGAGGTCATTTGATCTGAGATCCAATGGCATCTGAGCAGTCTTTGTGCTTGTAAGCAGTGGCTGAACTCTTTGTGGGCTTTTCTGCAAAAAATTATTCAAACCACCGAGGTGTTGGGCCACAAATCCAACGGCTCCGAAGAGCATGTACCACCAAAGCATCTTAGGTATGGTAGCACATGATATTCTTACATACATGAGAATATGATGTCCTCCTTCATCTTAGATGCTACGGTGATACGAGCTTCGAGGTCGTTGGATATGGGATCCAAGGGCATCTGAGTAGTTTTTGTACAAATTGTGTGCAATTCTAAAACTCATCAAGGTTTCCTATAAAAATATTAAGACATCATGTGAGCTGCTATAACGCAGATCTACAAGCTCCAAGCAACTCGTATCATCATATCTAAGGTATGGGGGCACATGATCTTGTCTCGGGGGGGAGGGGTGGGGGTGCACAACCAATCGGTTCTTGGGAGGAGACAAATATAATCTAAACAACCCTAAACAGAGCTTCAATTTTATCTAAGGTCGAGGGGGTGACCCCCGACAATCATAGCTCTGCCTAATTAAACACAACATTTGCATGTACTGTAGTACTAGACTTAATATTCATGTTTCAGTTTCATGTTCGTTTTAAATATAGAATTGAGGACCATCATGTCTTACATTTTACTCCCTGCGTTCCTAAATATTAGTCTTTTTAGAGATTTAAAGTGGACTGGCACATATAGATTTATATAGAAATATTTTAGAGTTTAGATTCACTCATTTTGCTCCGTATGTAGTCGCTTGTTGAAATCTCTAAAAGACTAATATTTAGGAACATAAGGAGTATTTTTGAATTCGTGTCATACATGCATGGTTTGGAAAAATAGATGCACTATACTTATTGGATTGTTGTTGTGTTTGTGTGTGGGTGTGTGTGTGTGTGTGTGTGTGTGTGTGTGTGGTCATATGCTTGATACATACTCCCTCCGTTCCTAAATGTAAGTCTTTTTAGACATTCCAAATGGAATACAACATACAGATGCATGCAGGCATATTTTAGAGTGTAGATTCACTCATTTTGCTCCGTATGTACTCATTTGGTGGAATCTCCAGAAAGACATATATTTGGGAACGGAGGGAGTACAAAGTTTTCTCACCTCCATATTGTTCATCTTTTAAATTTGAATTTGCATTGAAAAACTTACCAGGGATACCATGAAATGTGAAATCCACGTTGAGATCACTATATCACAAACTCACTCTAATTCAACAACTCATCATAAATCAATTACCACGTTGAGATTAGTATTTGCAAGGAAAATACGGGCATTGTAATACACATAGATTCGTTCGGCAATTTAAAAGGTTCCTTTCGTATTCTCGTATGGTAGGACCCAACGGTGTACCAGCCAGACCTTGGCTCGTGTTGATCCTAAAAAAATAAAAAAATAAAAAAACCAGGCTCGTGTCCTTCTGGTGGCGTGCGTGGTACGCACATTAGGCAACCCCAACCAGTCGAGCCTCCGCGTTTCGAGTCGAAATATTTGGCGGCCAGAATTCCAGCCTTTGAAATTCTCCTCATGCCCCCGATCCATAATGACTACCAATGAACAACGAAGGGATGCTTTAGTAACTAGATAACGTTACCTACCGTGCCGAGCACGGTTCAATTCCCTCGGTTGCCGCTTGCCAAGGTCTCCCGTCAACTGCATTGCCTAGTACTACTACTACTACTACTACACCAGGATGAGCACAGAATTGAGCCCATTTGTTCATGCCTAGTACTTGAGTTAATATATCAGGCAATGCACTGGTACGGAGGGATTATCCTTTTGCTCTGTATATATAGCTTGTCTGAAGTCTAATTAAGCAAATTTTTTGACCAAATCCTTTCTTAAGAAATACAACAGGACAGATGTATGGCTTGAAAATTTATTGCATGATGTAGGTTATGATATTGTTTCGAATCCTGGATCTTAAATTTCAGAAAATCCAAAAGTGATCATAAATTCTTGAAACTGAGCATGGTCACGTGATATGGCATAAATATTACTTCATAATTTTTTCTTCAATTTGAGACAAGCTGCTTATGACAAGTTGCACAAATGAAGAGCCAAGGTATTTTGGAACAAAGACCTGTCACGTTAAGGTGAACGCTTTCACTATTGAAACCGTGGGCGTTTAGGTGCTGCCACGAGTCTCGCTTCTGATCGGCAGGTGCCGTCCGAGCAAGCGTGTGAGTCGACAGGAGGCGTGTGAGTAGACCGCTGCGCCGGCTGACAGGGAGGCATGCGAGCAGACCGTTGTGCAGGCTCACTGGGAGGCGACCCCTTTGACCAGGCTCCGCCGCCCACCTTCGTCCCAACTGCTCCCACTTTTAATGTCGCCAGCACCGCAGTTTAAAATCAACCCCGCACCACCCGGTATCACTACAATCTTCTCTTTTCCTCTCTGAATCTCCTGTCGTCTACCTCCAGCCAGCCTGACCTAAACGTACGCCATGCCGCATCATGATGGTCTGCCCTTAGTCTCCCAGTTTCCTAAGGAAGACACCCAGTCGGAGTCTCAAGAACATAACGCGCTTTGGGACGAGCTTGAACTGGCCTTGCGGGAAGACGTCGCACATGTCCCCGCTCCCGTTCCAGCTCCCGTCTCCCCGACTACGCCAGCGCCCATCCCCGTGGCATTGATGGGTTAGGAGCCGCACATATTCATCGAGCTTGATGCCACGGGGTTCCATGACCTCCTCGCCGACTTTCACGCATCCGTGCACCTGCCAGCGCATGCGCCTACGCATGCACTGACGCGCTCGCCCGTGCCGGTGCCTGTGCACCTGCCAGCGCATGCGCCTGCGCGTGCACTGACATGTGCGCCCGTGCACATGAATGTCTCCGACGTGCCGTTGAGAGCGCATGTCCACGCGCGGGTGCCATTGCCCCCCTCAGTGGCATGGATGGCCGCCATCGACCGCTTCCTTGCACCAACGCCAGTCGCCTCCTCCCGCTAGCTGACTCGCTCCAAAGTCCAAAACATTTTGGCCTTCCTTGAAGCTAGGCCAACGTCTAGGAGTACGCCAACAACGACGCAAGGCGCCGCCATCGCCGTCGGTCAGTGGTCCGACGATACATAGAGCACGGTAGAGGATCCGCTTCCCACCGCAAGACGCCCCAGCTGCCGCCGCGTAATCTAAATTTGCCATGAAAAACGTTCGGATTGCCATGCTTAAAATCCGAACGTTTATCATTTCTGTTTATTTTAGATCGATCGTCGTATAATTTAAAGTCGGAGTCAGACTAAAAATCTATGGTTTGATCGATTGAATGTTCTGCTAGAGCCGTATCAAATTAAATATAAAACATCATCAAGCCATATGTATTCCTTGTCATCCAACGACCTAGACTGCTTCGATGTCGAGCGCTCAACACGTTTAGCGTGCAGTTAATTTCATGCCAAAAATAGTGCTAATCACATAATAACACGACAATAATATCCTACTTAATATCCGCATGCACTTAATATACTTCCAAATAAACGTGCATTGCACGTACACACTACCTAGTGCTTCTAGCACGTGAAACTGGTGCCGTAACTTGTGAACACGTCCAGATATGGTGAATGGCATCATCATCCGCGAGTTCTTTGTGTTTGCCCGTGTGTCTAAACGCAGAAGGGGAGGAGAGAGAGAGAGAGCACACATGGAACCGACCAGTAAGTCAAGGCGAATAGTACTAAAAATAATATTACATGTTATCAATTAAATAGGCTGTGGTAATATAAAACATTATGTGAACAAAGGGAGGTACAACAAACAATGCTGTTCTAGTATGTTGCCTATTGACGTGCGGCTTGAAGGCCCTGGTCGCATGTTCGATCCTCGTCCTTTATTTTTTAATTTTTATATGGGTCCAAATTTGTTTCCTGACATGTGGGCCCCTCGGTGTGTAGTTTGTAGCACTTTAGTTTGTGGGTCGAAATTTGTTCCATTCCAAGTGGACTATCGGTGTGTAGTTTTGTAGCTTATTTATAATAACTGAAGAGAACAACAGAGTTTTTTGCAATAATACCATGGTGCGATGCTGAAGGCGAGCAAGGACGTGCGAGGGAGCGATGACCGAGCCACAGGGAAATCAACTAGGGGAGTTACAGGAGTTGCAACGGTGTTCCGAGTAGTTGTGGGCCAAATGGTACGAAAATATAATCTAAACCGACCGGAATAAATGCCTACACAAAATAATCCAAGGTTGGAGTGCCCCTAGCAATGTAAATATCTACGGATTTGCGAGGGATGGAGAGGTAGCTTCAATGTGTGGAAGATACGGCGTTAAAAAGCGAGGTCAATCGAGAGACATATAGATAGAGAGACAAAGTGAGTGTGGTCCGACATTCATAGAACAAATATATATGCTCTGGAGAGATATTGTCCGATTGAGCTTTTGGCTAGGGTCAGGGCTGTAAGATAGAGCTTGAGAGATGATCCAGTCACAGACGTGTAGATATATTTTGTGCGTCGGAGGAAGCAAGGTCAATTGATCATATAGGGTCGTCGTGCGATCGAAAGAGTGAGACGGGTTGGAGAGAGTGACCTAGATAGACAATGTGCATGAGAAAGTATACAATGTGAATAAGTCGAATTGGGCTCAAACATGGTGATATATCGTTTTTGTCCGAGAAAGAGCGAGGTTAATCGAGACATACAAAGAGAGAGAGAGAGAGGGAGAGAGAATAAAAGAGAGAGAGAGAGAGAGCGAGAGTGGCCCGCCATGAGGTCAAAAGAGTGGGGGCGGCTTCGATGGACTGACCTAGATAGACAATCTGCGTGAGGGAGTATAGAGTGTGTCGATCGAGGCCCAAACAGGGAGATATATCATTTGTGTGTGAAAGAAACCAAGGTTAAACGAGACTCAGATAAAGAGAGCGAGATTGAGCGAGTGTGGCCCGCTGTGCGGAAGAAAGAGTGTGACAGTCTCGAGGGAGCGACCTAGATAGACAAAGTGCGTGTGTGTGCACGAGAGGTTGGGGGGCTAGATAGGCAATGCATGTATTTAGCGCGAGAGGGTGAGAGGGAGAGGGAGAGAGAGAGAGAGAGAGAGAGAGAGCTCGGCATGGGGTGCAATGGCGGGAGTGTGAGGTAAATACATTTCATAACAGAGTGGAAAAATGGGTTGTGTAGTTGAGAGAGTTAGAGATCGAAACATGGAGAGAAAGAATGGATGTGAGTTGGAAACCGATAGCTTCCTAAGGTGGTTAGGAGAGGAAGATTGACCGATACAGGAAGTATGTAGAGTGTGTGTGTGGGGGGGGGGGGCGCTAAAATCAACATTTGAATGTAGATAGTACGAGACTTAATATCGATGTTTCAATTCGGTGTACATTATAAGATTTGAACTGAGGACCATGCATATGGGTAATTATTTCGAATTCGTGCCATACTAGGTTTCGAAAAGTTGACATTAACTCAATTTATTGTGCTATTTTGTAGGTCATATGTTTGAATCCATCCAAAAGTTTTCTCACTACCATGGTGTTCATCATATACATATGAATTTGTATTAAAAAAGTAGCGTGGATATAGTGAAATGCGAAATCCACGTTAGAATTGGAGATCGCTATGTGACACACACTCTAATTCAAATAACTAATTATGTGACACAAACTCTAATCCATGTTAGCGTGGATACCGTTTCGATTTTGTTCAAATAAATCCTCATTAATTAATTTATAGTATCTCATTTCGAATGACTAATTATTGCAAGGAAAACACGGGCATGTTAACACATACAGATTTGTCTGCAAATGAAAGAAGATTCGTTTGCATTCTCAAATGTAGGCGCACCAGGCAGACCAGGGTCGTGTCGTGGTGGTCGCGTGTGTCGGACGGACGCTTAGCACCCAGCCACACACGGCCCTCCCTCCCTCCCCCCCTGCCCAAAAAAGGACGATGACAAAATAAGTCTGCGCTTCCACGTTTTGGATTGAAATATCTGGCGGCCCCATTTCTAGCCCTGCAAAATCTCCCTTCTCCACCGTCCCCCAGATTGCTCAAATCCCTAATTCCCCGCCAACCCAAGCAAAGTTCGAATCACCCCTCGTCTCCTCTCTTTCCCCACCTCTGTGGCGGACGATGACGACGAAGACGACGGTCGCGCTTCACCACCGCATCGGAGCTACCTCATCTACGCCCTCGTCCACCGCACCGGGTGGTCCATCGACAACATCGGCCGCTGCAACCGACGTGCCTCACAGACACCGACTTCCACCGCATCAGGTGCGCTTCACCGACGCCGTCTCCCAGCTCATCGAGGCTACTTCACTGAGCACATCGTCGCGCCTCCGCTCCCCGAGGCCGCTAGGGCTTCACCAACGGTCTCGTCCACCGCATCGTAGCGCTCCGCTACCACTCAAGATCTGCATCCGTGCACGGCCAGCCAACGCCAGTGCATCACCCTCAACGGCTCTGAAGTGACCCGCACTCTAGCTAGGCGAGCATGTCCAAACACCGGCCCGAACTAGGTATCTACACATCACTCCCTTGTGCACTGTTCCGACGATGTTTGGGTATCCTTTCACTGCTCTCTTAGCTTACACGCCTATCCAATTCTGACTTTAAATCTTATTTCATCTGGAGATATCATCTGAAACAAGCAAATCCATTTTTTAGCGAAGCATGACTGCGCTACGGGATCTGGTACACATCCTGCACACCCGTATAACCTTGTAAGTATCTGTCCTCCGGTACGATAGCAAGGTCGATTCCTCTTATTTGAACAGCCATTCGCCGTGTCAAAAATGCAGAGGGGGATGCAAGGAGCACAAGGCCTACACATCCAAGCAAGAGGTAACATGGACTTGTATGGAACATCCTAAGCGCAAGAAGAGCTGCAGTGAGCCTGTACAACGAGCTAGCGTAAGTCTCTGCATTTCATTTAATTCGTACTGGCATTCCTGTATGATTTGTGTGAAGTGGCGGATCCATGAATTCAAGTTACCAGGGGCGAACATTTAACTTAAAAAATATGAATGCACTTGCACTCCGGAAATCAACATAACTTGAGAAATGTGAAGCAACATGCACTTTGAAAACCAACTAATGATCCAAAGTAGTTCAGATTATAAACACTAAATGATGCAAGCACCAAAAAACACAAAATGCAACATGGTGTACAAGGACTACAAACATGGTCTGTACCTGCTTGAATTATTCGTTCTATAACCAGTGCGCAAACTGCATATCAATATATCTATCCTGCACAAGTATGCCAATAGTTTCAAACAACAGATTAGAAAAGTAGTTATGCTACGTTGTCATGATACAGGGATTTTCTGGTAGATGGCCTCGATGTTTCCTCAAGCCATGAAAATGCACTATAATTTGCTTGTCATCAATGCCTGCAAATCTCTATGTCTCTCTCAACATATCAGATCATCATTAGACACTAAATCCTTCAATGGGAGCTTGCAAAATGCTTGCATTAGATGCCTCATTAGACACTATATGTTCATCACCAGGAGCATAAAAAATGTTTGCATCAAATCCTTCATTACCAGTCTGTTCATTAGACACTTCACGCTCAAGAACAACATGAGCTTAGATGTTTGCACCAGAAACTTGATCAGATTCATCAGATTCAGTCAGTTCAGTATTGATTGGGGGAGTTATAAAATAAGTAGAAATTGGTTTCATTTTCTCATAGATTCCCTACATACAAGCAGTTTTACAACACTGTCAGGTTTAACTATTGGCCAGAAATTGAAGAGTTGAATTAGATATAATCAGGGATGTGATGTACCTGCTCGTTGCGCATGCTACTCTTGCAAGCTGCGACTGTCCGTTTGCGCAAGCTCGATGCCATTCCCGTGCTGCCGCCGCTGACTCCCACGCAGGGTACACCCAGGGTTGGATCTTCATCTTCTTGTCCTTCCGTTCACTTGAAGCCCGGCGACCGCCCTCCAACGAGGGCGCGAGGAAGTGTTGTGTCGGTCTGTCCAGCGGGGCTAGGTTAGGAGCGAACCAGACTGGAGGCTGGTGCGGATGAATTGGGATTTTTCCTACTGTCGATCGATATGGGAGACGCTCATTTGGGCCGCGAGCCTGCTATAGGGCATGCATTGCACTTATGTTATTGGCTATCCAAATTCAAACATTTTTCTTCATTTTTTACATTTCCTGCTCGTGCGTTGGGACGAACAAAACTAGCCTGGGCCAACCTGGATTACTCAAACTAGGTGCACACTTTCGAGCCACCCGAGGCAGCCGCCCATACCAGCCCCTATGGTGGTGTCGCCCCTTTTTGCATGGATGATAGGGGTAGTGAAAAATATTCCATTGGCGCTTTTGATTTACCCACAGAATGGTTGAATTGCTTGTTTCTACTGAGTTCGCCAATAATGTGAAGGATGCCAGTCTTTTAATCCTATTGTAGATTGCTTAGATCTCGATATGCCAAAAGTAATCGCATGAAATATACAGTAAAAGCCAGTGTGATGTGTGATGCTACAACTAGTCTGACTACACGTCCTCATATAACATATCAAGGACACACCATCTTACCAGATTAACCATTCGACTTACCAATGTAGTGTGGGAAGAAAGAAGTATTGGGACTGCGTATCCAAGCAATTGATGCCATGGACTCCTTCGTACAACCTTGTGAGCGAAAAAGAAGTTGCAGTGTGCCCATACAAAGAACTAGCGTAAGTTCAGTTACCTGCTTCTCGGAATTTTAGTTAGCCACTTATTGCAAGATTGTTCAATTACGTTGCTTGGCTTATTTTAGTTTGATACTGATTACATAATGCCACAGTCTGTTAATCCTATTATAGACTGCGCCTATCTATGTGTTTGATACTTAATGTTAAGAATTACCTGTTTTCCTGAACTTAAATAGCTACTTGTTTGTTTAACTGCTTTGCGGCTGCAACAACGGGTTACAATGATGTTAATAAGTACTTTTCAGCATCGAACTGAAACTCTTTAATTCCTTGTTTGTTTAACTGGTTTGCTGTTATAACTCCCAGTTGAGATGTTTTGCTAACTTCAACTTTTCTGAATCCAATCGGAACTTTAATGGCAAAACAGGTTAGCCCAAGATCAAAGAGCGAGGCCCCCATGGACGTTGTATCATCCCACAGCAGTGGCACCGGCCTAATTGTGTATTATGGATTGCCAACTGCTGATGCTCTAGAGGCTAAACTAGTGGTAGAAAGAGATTATGCTTCTGCACTTAGATATGAAGTTAACATGTTGAGGAAGCAAACATCACAATCAGTAGCAGTACTCAAGACAACCATTAAATATTTGGTGGATTTCAAAACGAAGCAAGCTGAGACTGACCACATTGTTAAGGTCCTGAAGGAAAAAATGAAATTAAATTCCCACTTAGTAAATCATAGATGAAATGTTCTTTGCATCGTTGAATAACCTTTGTGTTGTTTGTTCATGTAATCAATCAAACAATTTGTTTTAGAGATCATGTAATAATTGTTTTTTTTTGTTTTTTCGTTTGTAATTTTATTAGAGCACAAGTATGTATTACTTGATAAGACTCGGAGATATTTCATTTTGATTGTTGTGCCAGACCTACAAATATGCCAATCGGGCTGAATGTACATTCAACAATAATAGTAGTATAGATGGACCATAAGTGGCACGCATCGGAAAGGGCCAAGATGCTGTAGTAGCTTGGCTAAAAAAAGGATGTTGTTGTAGCAAAGAAAAATACAGCGGCCTGGCTTATGTATGTTGTAGTACATTCTTGGTTGATTGACTCGGTATTTGAATCTTGATACATCGCTTGTGTACATATCTAAATGGGAGTACACATTATGGTGCGTGTGACATTTGAGTTGGACATGAAGTGTTCCAAATATTTGAATTCACCTTAAACTGGATTCTAGCTTCTGAATTTGAGTATCGACATTTGTAAACCATATTCAGATATGACAGTGGAATACATCAAGATATATAAAAACACATAGAATGATTTATAAAGATTCGTATAGGAATACAAAATGGTTCGAAAGAAGCGGCAAAATGTCCACTCCCACGTCGGCTGCCCGAAGCCAAGTGTTTGGGAGATGGACATTACTGTCTACCCATTACACGGAAATTCCATCGGCCCGATTTCCACGGCTCTAAATAGGGGTAGGATAGTAACTTCAATTAGACGTGACACGACCGCCTCTGAGCCCATTCCGACATGGTGGGCGCCAAACATGGGCGGCAAAACACATTTGATTCAAGCTCTTCCGTAAGACCTCTATTTCTTCCTCCATTTCCCCATTCATACACGGTGGGCGGCAAAATAAACTCGACTCGGCCAAAATCGATGTAGGCAAATATTTTCAATAGGGGCAGGTTTGTAACTTCACTCAGACGTGACACAACCGCCCTACCTGTCAGCCCCGTACATACACCGTGGGCGCCAACCACCCTCTCCTCACCCGAAATCGCTCTGGGAAAATATTGGCGAGATGCGAGATTACCATCGTATCCCCAATCGACGAGACGTCCAAATTTTAAACGGGGGCTAAGTTTGTAACTTTCTCATATTTCAGGCAGGCGCGTCCCAAAAATATGGTTCCCCGTACCTCTCCCTCCATTTTCCCATTCATACACTGTTCGCGCTAGAACACCATCCCCACACCAGCCTCCGTCCGCCACCCCATCTATCGTCGCCGTCCTCCACCACATCCATCGCCGCCGTCCTCCACCACATCCATCGCCACCGTCCTCCACCATTCCGAAGAGCCTACCAAGACCGCGTCGTCCACTGCTAGAGATGGACGTTTCTCATCCACGGCGACGGACCAAGAGCCTTGCATCACGTCCTCTCGCTTCAACGGCGCCGTCGTCCTCTTTGCCGGGGCCGCTCACACGACCTTCTCTTCCACCGCAACGGGACTTATCCCCCGATGCACCCGTCTACCGTCGGAGATCTGCTTTAACGCCACCGACAACCATCGCACCCCCGGTGCCTACACGGAGCCGCATGAGAGGTGGTACTTCATATCTCCTCAACTTTTTGATCTCAACCAGAAAATAGATCTTAACTTGGTTACTCTACTTTCTTTTCAGCTCTTAGAATTTAGTTCTTTGTTCGAAGCAAACAATGGCTGCTAAATACCATTTCTTCTGTTTCCCCCTTTTATGATCACTATACGATCAGAATACGTGCTTCCTGTCATAATAGCACTGCTCGACCCATCAAGCTAAACACGCTTAGTTGTTCAAATACGAATCCGATATTATTAAAACAGATTCATTTAATTGGTCAGCTAAATGTTCCTAAATTAGTTTCGAAAATGCATGTTCACCACTCGGGTGTGTATCTCTACAGGGTGCCCATGGTGGGCCGGCACACCTTGGGATTTTGGGTCGTCCCAGGCCCCGATTCCCCTCTGTTCTACTGCGCGCTTCCGATCTCTACTCGCCCCCAGCCGCCTGCCTCGCCGGCGACTTGCCGTCCCCGGACGGCTGTAACACCCCAAAATTTTAACCACATTTTTATTAAATAAAATTTTGCTAGAAATAAAATTTTGAATTATATTAGGTTCTTTAATAATTTTCAGAGCCTTTTCTATTCATGTCCTTCAAAAATCTTCTCTTCATATAGTAAATTTTTTGGAAATAATTTTGTGGGCTCTGGTTGTATCTTGGGTCATTTCATTATTTGTTTGATAACATTAGAAATTATTTTCATAATAAAATTTTGCCTTAGAAAATTCTTTTAATAGCTTTTGGAGTGTTTTAAATGCTTCTGTTGCACTACAACTATTATAGATAATTCTCTAAAAATTCCACCATAATTCTGAGAGGTCTTGTGATGCCTGTATGTCACTTTGGTGCAAAAACCCAACTTGGTGTTTTGCAAAATTTGAGTGAACCATCCTCTCTTTCATTTCTGTCCATCTTCTAGGTTTCAACTACAACCCTATTATTTCTTGCTCCAAAAATTCTGAGCCTTGGCCATCTTCTTGTTCTTCCAACCAAAACCTTAAGTCCAGAATATCAGCTCTAATGGAATTTTCTAAGTCCACCAAATACCTCTCTGAAGTTTCTGTCCAAAACTGAATTTCAGTAAAACTTGCATTAGCAAGTTTTCTCTTTTCACAAACTAACTTCACCACCCTCTATACCATCCAAAGAGACACTATCCTGCCAAGTCCCACCCCCAACAAAGTTCCCTAGCTAGCTCTAACATTCTGTCGAACACATTGAGGGCATGACCAAATTTTGGCAAGGTTTTTATCTTGCACTACACACCTGCCCTCCTGGCCATTTCAACTTGTCCACTAGGCTTACCATCTCTAGGAGCATCAACCTGCTAAATATCAGTTTGAGTGGGTCACTGTAGGCCGCTCTGGCATTTCGTCGAACACACCAGGGGCATGTCCAGAGCGTGGCCAGAGCGCCCGTACTGCAGCCCGTGACATCGAGCTACTGCCGTGCCCCTGCTGCCTTCCCCGCTCGCCCGAGCCTCCCTCTGGATTAGCTCGACTCCGCAGAACCTCGCCGACACCTCCGTTTGTCCTCTAGCACCGTCCACACCTACCGGAGCTGCCGCCCGACGAACTCCGCTCGGCCACGTCTCCCCGTCTTAACTCCTAACTACCCGAGCTCATACGCGGCGGCCACCGTCCTCGCCACGTCGCACCGACCCGGCCACCTGGTGCTTCCCGAGCCCCTCCACCTCGCACCGACCCCGCCGACCACCGCACCTACCCACCGGCCTCGCCACCGCCCGCGTCTGCCATTGATGGCCGCCGCCGCAGTCTGCCATGGACGGCGCCGTCCAAGTTACCTGGCACCTCTCCGAGGCCGCCAGCACGACCCTCCATTACTGCGGCCGGCCACCGTTCCCCACCGACCATGTCAGCTACCCCAAGCGCCATCAATGGCGAGGTCCGCCGTGTCCGCTCTCTGGAAGCCACGGGAACCGCCTCTCCCCGCCTATAAAAGGGGCCCGAGCACCCCGGCTCCTCATCACCACCACTCCTCTCCCCCCTGCAAACCACCCCGAGCAGCTAAACAACCGGAGAAGGCCTTCTTCTTCATCTCCGGCCGCCTCTGCCGCCGCCACTCTCTCGAAACTTACCACCCCTCCAGTGCCTCCCCCTCCCTACTATCTACACCAATGGCCTCCTGGAGCATCCACGAACCCGTCCCCATCTTCAATTCCACTGGAGTTGCACCATAGCCGGAGTTCCCCTTTCGTCCGACGGCGCCGTCCGCCGAGGACCTCGTCGCCGGCAACTCCGTCCATCCCAGCCACCACGGAGAGCACCGGACGAACCGCCTCCCCCTCCTGAACACAACGGTGCCCTCGGCTCCTCCAACGGCGCCACCGTTCGCCGGCGAGCTTCGCCGGAGTCCCGCCCCGTTCTGTCGCCAGGAAGAAGGGCGGGTGGACCGTGGTCAAACCTGACCAGTGGGCCAGGCGGGCCCACTGTCAGTGACCCACAGCACGCTGTCTGTGTGGACACGGGTTCCGCAAAGCCCGTCTCCGCGAGAGGGAAACGTACTTCCCTTTTTCGCCATCGACATCAGCACCTCTCCCCGCAGCCAGATGACTGGGCTCGGCCCAGTGGCGCCGTGGAGCTAAACAGCGCTCAGGGCGCGATTCTGTCCTTTCTTTTTATCATTTCCAGCAGGTTTCAAATAATTCCATAGTAGCCATTCCTACTCTAAAATTGGTAATTCTAATTTCTGTAGGTTTCTAAAATCATGATCTATGTATCTAAATTAAGTGAACATTTTTTCTGTGCATAGTTTCTGTTTAGTCATTTAATATTGCTTTTAAATCATGTTTTCCATCTTAATAATTCCATGAGTAATTCATATGAACTCTAAATAAATTAATTCTTTTTCTGATATTCCTTAAATATCCTCTAGTTTATTTTAGTATTTGTTTTAAAAACATTTGAAATACTTTTAGTGCTGTTTTTGAATTATGTGGTGATTTAGATATTTTTGAAAATAGGAAATGAAGGGGGGATGAATATTTTCAAACTTGTGGAGTGCTCTCAATACTTCTGCATGTTCAAGGCAAGCATCTTGAACACTTGATATGGTAAATGTTTGATAATTTGTTGGCTAGAATATTTTGAGCATGGTTTGATACTATTAATAAAAATTGCATATGAGTAGGAATATTTCATGCATGCATGTTCATATAATTATTTTCTCTGGCATGCATTTTGCAACGTGCATAGTTTGTGAGCATCCAGGTGTGTGCTCCTGTTTTGGACGTGCCGGTGAGCACGGGCCCTTTTTGACACGGTGGTGTCACGAGATATTTGTGGAAGCAGGCAAGGGTTGTGGCCCTGTCCTGGTGATACTGTTGAGAGAATAATTTTGTTGTGCTAACCACTGCAGGAAACATAAGCCTCCTGAGTCGACCGTAGATCGAGTCTTGTTCCGGTAACCGCCATACTTGTTTCGTACTACCACTTGTCCCTGCCTCGGGTAAGGTATGGTTTAGTAAGTTGTCAACCCCTTTCCATGCACACACCGTACAGAGGGCCACGATGAGGGTTTCCAGGGCCCTGGACTAAATCCAGTCATCAGGTCAGGGGGCATGGGTGTTTCCGGCTGTTGTGATGCCGAGAGGGAGTGTACCCTTGTAATCCGCGCGTATGAATAGTGATCCCATGCTCATGGAGGTTGTAGCCTCTCCGACTTAGAGTTTTACTTAACTGTTGTTTGGGTGATTCTTGACAGCAGGAAGTTAAGCTGGTGTGTGCTGGTTAGGTGTGTTTTCAACCCAAAGACCATAATGGGAATTAGTCAGTGTCACGATACTGACTAAAGAAATCCTATACTTGTGGGTAAAGAGTACACCCTCTGCAGAGTTGAACACATATTCGAATAGCCGTGTCCGCGGTTAAGGACTACAGTCTGGGTTGGTCAAGTGTCGGTCTTAGAGTCGGTCTCCGGAGGAAATATTTAAGAATTGAGCATGGTTATTTTGCAGGATAATTATCGTTGCTACTGGTGTTACCAATAGTATATTTGATGATATGATTATATTTGTGAACTAACCCCCTGCTCTTATTTTACTTTCCAGAGTGTCTCAGGGGCTCGCTAGACTACCCCGGACACTCGCCTTTATTTTCAAGTCCTTTTGTGGCGTCCCTCGAGTGTCAGGCGGTTTATCACGCCACTACTCTTGTGGACACCCGACTGGCATTTCTTTTCAAGTCCTTTCGTGGCGTTGCCTGAGTTCTCGGATGGTATCGTCCGATTACTCTTTTAGACACCCGACTGGCATTTCTATTTAAGACCAACCGTGGTGTCACTTGACATCCGACCGGCATTTCTTTTATATTTTATTGATACTAATATTTATTTTCTGCACTAATTATTATTCACCATGTCATGTTTTAATTCCTGTCAGCATGCATTTAATATAAGTCTATCATGAGCACATGCATATAGTTTAATTCATCATGACCATATAATTGTTTTGCTGCATTTGTTATATCATTTGTCCATGATGTTTGCGAGTACATTCAAACGTACTCACAGGCTTGTCCCTGGCTATATACTTGGCCAGGTTAGGGGTTCTACAAGGAGTACCACCATGACGTCCGTGCGAAGCCTAGGAGTACAGCCACGCGGGATAGGAGTTATCCGGGTCAGCTGTTCCTATGGGAATGGAGCCCCATCGATGTGGAGATCCACAAGTCAATTCCTTCATCCACCACCGGAGTGATTGTTGCATCAGTAGACCTATATGGACTTGTATCAAATTCTTGTAAATGCTTGGTAATCTGTAACAAGGATGTGTCCACCAGTAACAGTAATCCTGGGCTGGTGATGACACTAGGGGTTAATTTCTGGAATATTGTGTTCCCGAAATCCGGCCCCGACAGCCTTGGTATCAGAGCCAGGCTGACCATTGGCTAATCCTATCTTAGCCTGGTCACCATCCCTAGGTTTCCACACCATCCACAACTTTTCCTGTCCACAGTCAAGTCTATCCCATCCACAGTGGCAACCGACATCTTTTGATAGCCGGTGCCCAACCTATCAGTCTATCCATAGGCTGTGTGCCTATGCCAACACCTGAGCTTTCCCATCCACAAGCGTGCGATGGAAGACTCGGCTGACTTATAAAGGAAGCCTTACCCCAAACTCAGCACATCACAGCCTCATTCCCAGTTCAATATCCAACCACCAAGATGCCAGGCCCCCTCGTGCACAACGAGACCACCGCAGTCGAGCTTGAAGGCTTCGTAACCATCCTCGCCAATCTCACCCGTCGTGTCTTTGGCATCGCCGAGCCGCCGGAATATGTCGTGTACCAAGAGCACACGAGTAACTCCATCCATCACTTCTGGGCCACGGTGCACCTCTATGGGAGGGGCACCACATCAGAGCGTCCCTACCGATTCACCGGGAGGACGACCTCCGACGAGCCCCAAGCCATCCAACTTGCAGCCCGAGAGGCTATAGTTCATCTTCGGCACCTGTCGCCGAGGGTTAACTGCCGCTCATTCTACTACTACCCTAGTCGTGAAGGCTATGGTAGCCCGACCCAGGTCGCCAGCGGAGACCATGAGTCGGATCCTGCCCTGGTGCATCTGGTGCGCTACCTGAGAGCGCAAGAGGCACTATTTGATCAGGTCACTCTTGACCTGATTGAGACCCGCAGGACGCTCGCTCTCCTAACCCCGACAAGGAGCGAAGCCGCACCCACCCCCGACACCCCGATAATGCTGCTTGGAAGGCCGGTTGAGCCCCCAAGCTCTGACCATGTCACCTACCCGGGCAATGCCATCGCCTCACCCGGAAATCTCCGTCATCTCTTGGAGGCCTACTCCAATGGGACGGTGACCTCGACACCCCGCGAAGGCCACCACCGCTACTCCAACCCTGTAGCTCCCCATCCTACCCCGGCCAGCTCCGACGCGGAAGCACCCGGAGAGGACTCGGCATCCGCAAGACGCGCCCGGCTAGATATCAACCAGGTGGAATGAGTCCACCAGAATTGTTATCAAGCCCTAGTGGCTCGGTTTTTCCTTTAGTTCCGCAGTAGCTGGTGTGTGGCATAGTGAGTTTGTAGACCCCCTGTGTGTCACCATCTAATAGTATGTGTGATCTGGCATGAATTGCTTGATGAGTGGTTGCAGAGTAAATTCTAGACGTGACCCCTAACCGACACGCACAGTAGCATGTCACTTTTCTTTTGGGGAGTGAGGCCTAAGACTTTGACTCAGACAGCCCCGCGCCGGAGTCGGTGTCTCAGTCGTACCGGCACCATTTCATGTTTCATGACCCAGGCTCTCTATAAGAGGCCACGCTCATTTTTTCCACACCAGCAACCATCAGCATCAAGCACTGCCTTTTTCCATTCATCCACCCATGTCTCACCCCGGAGCTTATCTGAGAAACCCCGATGCAAGACCTGGTAGTTTTGTTATGTTATTGTGGGATTTTACCCGCAATACTCTTGGCTCCACCCATCCACCCCTGTATGAGCTATTCAAATCGAGAATCACTCCTGATCTCTCGAAATACTGGGCAGCTGTACATATTCCACCAGCAGATTTAAACCAAGGCCCTCCCTATGTGATTTTCATCGGGAGATCCATGCCAACGCCAGGCATGGCCATTGAGTCTGCTGCGTATGAAGCAGTTACCCGTCTTCGATTTGCGGTACCTTGTGCCAGCACAAGAGAATACTGCTATTTCCCAAGCCGCGCTGCTTTTGGAGTAGAAGCTACGTTCCGCTGTGGACGTGCGGAGAGCGATCCAGCCCTGGTCTATCTCATTCAATATGTGATGGCCCAGGAGCATTTCACCCAGCAAATACTGGAGTATCTCCACTACCTTGCTGTTCTGAATCCCCGGATCGCCATTGGCAGACCCCCTCTGCCAACTCAGAGGGGACACGTTCTTCGTTTGCTCCCTCCACTTCCTCCACTCCCTCCGGAAGAAGAAGGATGTGATCCGACACCAGGAAGTATTCCGCTTGACCCCGAAGATCCCGCTTTCGGACCGTAGACGGTCGTGAGTGCATTTGCGTAGCATGTAGTGCTTGTTTGCATGTTGTGATCTGTTTTGTTTGTATGTCATGAATGTATTGCCCTGTTTGCATTTTGCATATGAATGTTTTGTTTGTGTGGTATGTTTTTTTTTAATTATTCCGCCCTTAACAAATCTCGAGGACGAGATTTTTCTAAGGGGGTTAGAGTTTGTAACACCCCAAAATTTTAACCACATTTTTATTAAATAAAATTTTGCTAGAAATAAAATTTTGAATTATATTAGGTTCTTTAATAATTTTCAGAGCCTTTTCTATTCCTGTCCTTCAAAAATCTTCTCTTCATATAGTAAATTTTTTGGAAATAATTTTGTGGGCTCTGGTTGTATCTTGGGTCATTTCATTATTTGTTTGATAACATTAGAAATTATTTTCATAATAAAATTTTGCCTTAGAAAATTCTTTTAATAGCTTTTGCAGTGTTTTAAATGCTTCTGTTGCACTACAACTATTATAGATAATTCTCTAAAAATTCCACCATAATTCTGAGAGGTCTTGTGATGCCTGTATGTCACTTTGGTGCAAAAACCCAACTTGGTGTTTTGCAAAATTTGAGTGAACCATCCTCTCTTTCATTTCTGTCCATCTTCTAGGTTTCAACTACAACCCTATTATTTCTTGCTCCAAAAATTCTGAGCCTTGGCCATCTTCTTGTTCTTCCAACCAAAACCTTAAGTCCAGAATATCAGCTCCAATGGAATTTTCTAAGTCCACCAAATACCTCTCTGAAGTTTCTGTCCAAAACTGAATTTCAGTAAAACTTGCATTAGCAAGTTTTCTCTTTTCACAAACTAACTTCACCACCCTCTATACCATCCAAAGAGACACTATCCTGCCAAGTCCCACCCCCAACAAAGTTCCCTAGCTAGCTCTAACATTCTGTCGAACACATTGAGGGCATGACCAAATTTTGGCAAGGTTTTTATCTTGCACTACACACCTGCCCTCCTGGCCATTTCAACTTGTCCACTAGGCTTACCATCTCTAGGAGCATCAACCTGCTAAATATCAGTTTGAGTGGGTCACTGTAGGCCGCTCTGGCATTTCGTCGAACACACCAGGGGCATGTCCAGAGCGTGGCCAGAGCGCCCGTACTGCAGCCCGTGACATCGAGCTACTGCCGTGCCCCTGCTGCCTTCCCCGCTCGCCCGAGCCTCCCTCTGGATTAGCTCGACTCCGCAGAACCTCGCCGACACCTCCGTTTGTCCTCTAGCGCCGTCCACACCTACCGGAGCTGCCGCCCGACGAACTCCGCTCGGCCACGTCTCCCCGTCTTAACTCCTAACTACCCGAGCTCATACGCGACGGCCACCGTCCTCGCCACGTCGCACCGACCCGGCCACCTGGTGCTTCCCGAGCCCCTCCACCTCGCACCGACCCCGCCGACCACCGCACCTACCCACCGGCCTCGCCACCGCCCGCGTCTGCCATTGATGGCCGCCGCCGTAGTCTGCCATGGACGGTGCCGTCCAAGTTACCTGGCACGTCTCCGAGGCCGCCAGCACGACCCTCCATTACTGCGGCCGGCCACCGTTCCCCACCGACCATGTCAGCTACCCCAAGCGCCATCAATGGCGAGGTCCGCCGTGTCCGCTCTCTGGAAGCCACGGGAAACGCCTCTCCCCGCCTATAAAAGGGGCCCGAGCACCCCCGGCTCCTCATCACCACCACTCCTCTCCCCCCTGCAAACCACCCCGAGCAGCTAAACAACCGGAGAAGGCCTTCTTCTTCATCTCCGGCCGCCTCTGCCGCCGCCACTCTCTCGAAACTTACCACCCCTCCAGTGCCTCCCCCTCCCTACTATCTACACCAATGGCCTCCTGGAGCATCCACGAACCCGTCCCCATCTTCAATTCCACTGGAGTTGCACCATAGCCGGAGTTCCCCTTTCGTCCGACGGCGCCGTCCGCCGAGGACCTCGTCGCCGGCAACTCCGTCCATCCCAGCCACCACGGAGAGCACCGGACGAACCGCCTCCCCCTCCTGAACACAACGGTGCCCTCGGCTCCTCCAACGGTGCCACCGTTCGCCGGCGAGCTTGGCCGGAGTCCCGCCCCGTTCTGTCGCCAGGAAGAAGGGCGGGTGGACCGTGGTCAAACCTGACCAGTGGGCCAGGCGGGCCCACTGTCAGTGACCCACAGCACGCTGTGTGTGTGGACACGGGTTCCGCAAAGCCCGTCTCCGCGAGAGGGAAACGTACTTCCCTTTTTCGCCATCGACGTCAGCACCTCTCCCCGCAGCCAGATGACTGGGCTCGGCCCAGTGGCGCCGTGGAGCTAAACAGCGCTCAGGGCTCGATTCTGTCCTTTCTTTTTATCATTTCCAGCAGCTTTCAAATAATTCCATAGTAGCCATTCCTACTCTAAAATTGGTAATTCTAATTTCTGTAGGTTTCTAAAATCATGATCTATGTATCTAAATTAAGTGAACATTTTTTCTGTGCATAGTTTCTGTTTAGTCATTTAATATTGCTTTTAAATCATGTTTTCCATCTTAGTAATTCCATGAGTAATTCATATGAACTCTAAATAAATTAATTCTTTTTCTGATATTCCTTAAATATCCTCTAGTTTATTTTAGTATTTGTTTTAAAAACATTTGAAATACTTTTAGTGCTGTTTTTGAATTATGTGGTGATTTAGATATTTTTGAAAATAGGAAATGAAGGGGGGATGAATATTTTCAAACTTGTGGAGTGCTCTCAATACTTCTGCATGTTCAAGGCAAGCATCTTGAACACTTGATATGGTAAATGTTTGATAATTTGTTGGCTAGAATATTTTGAGCATGGTTTGATACTATTAATAAAAATTGCATATGAGTAGGAATATTTCATGCATGCATGTTCATATAATTATTTTCTCTGGCATGCATTTTGCAACGTGCATAGTTTGTGAGCATCCAGGTGTGTGCTCCTGTTTTGGACGTGCCGGTGAGCACGGGCCCTTTTTGACACGGTGGTGTCACGAGATATTTGTGGAAGCAGGCAAGGGTTGTGGCCCTGTCCTGGTGATACTGTTGAGAGAATAATTTTGTTGTGCTAACCACTGCAGGAAACATAAGCCTCCTGAGTCGACCGTAGATCGAGTCTTGTTCCGGTAACCCCCATACTTGTTTCGTATTACCACTTGTCCCTGCCTCGGGTAAGGTATGGTTTAGTAAGTTGTCAACCCCTTTCCATGCACACACCGTACAGAGGGCCACGATGAGGGTTTCCAGGGCCCTGGACTAAATCCAGTCATCAGGTCAGGGGGCATGGGTGTTTCCGGCTGTTGTGATGCCGAGAGGGAGTGTACCCTTGTAATCCGCGCGTATGAATAGTGATCCCATGCTCATGGAGGTTTTAGCCTCTCCGACTTAGAGTTTTACTTAACTGTTGTTTGGGTGATTCTTGACAGCAGAAAGTTAAGCTGGTGTGTGCTGGTTAGGTGTGTTTTCAACCCAAAGACCATAATGGGAATTAGTCAGTGTCACGATACTGACTAAAGAAATCCTATACTTGTGGGTAAAGAGTACACCCTCTGCAGAGTTGAACACATATTCGAATAGCCGTGTCCGCGGTTAAGGACTACAGTCTGGGTTGGTCAAGTGTCGGTCTTAGAGTCGGTCTCCGGAGGAAATATTTAAGAATTGAGCATGGTTATTTTGCAGGATAATTATCGTTTCTACTGGTGTTACCAATAGTATATTTGATGATATGATTATATTTGTGAACTAACCCACTGCTCTTATTTTACTTTCCAGAGTGTCTCAGGGGCTGGCTAGACTACCCCGGACACTCGCCTTTATTTTCAACTCCTTTTGTGGAGTCCCTCGAGTGTCAGGCGGTTTATCACGCCACTACTCTTGTGGACACCCGACTGGCATTTCTTTTCAAGTCCTTTCATGGCGTTGCCTGAGTTCTCGGATGGTATCGTCCGATTACTCTTTTAGACACCCTGACTGGCATTTCTTTTTAAGACCAACCGTGGTGTCACTTGACATCCGACCGGCATTTCTTTTATATTTTATTGATACTAATATTTATTTCTGCACTAATTATTATTCACCATGTCATGTTTTAATTCCTGTCAGCATGCATTTAATATAAGTCTATCATGAGCACATGCATATAGTTTAATTCATCATGACCATATAATTGTTTTGCTGCATTTGTTATATCATTTGTCCATGATGTTTGCGAGTACATTCAAATGTACTCACAGGCTTGTCCCTGGCTATATACTTGGCCAGGTTAGGGGTTCTACAAGGAGTACCACCGTGACGTCCGTGCGAAGCCTAGGAGTACAGCCACGCGGGATAGGAGTTATCCGGGTCAGCTGTTCCTATGGGAATGGAGCCCCATCGATGTGGAGATCCACAAGTCAATTCCTTCATCCACCACCGGAGTCATTGTTGCATCAGTAGACCTATATGGACTTGTATCAAATTCTTGTAAATGCTTGGTAATCTGTAACAAGGATGTGTCCACCAGTAACAGTAATCCTGGGCTGGTGATGACACTAGGGGTTAATTTCTGGAATATTGTGTTCCCGAAATCCGGCCCCGACAACGGCATGACTCTTGGAGGAGACGCCGGACTAACAGGAGGTCAGGAGCCGCTTGCCCAACAGCGTCACCGCTGCCCGGGCACGCCGTCGTGCCGACCTTCCTAGGGTTTTCAAAATTCCGGCCCTAGGAACAGACACTAGTCATTTTGGATTGTTGGTCGTAGTGACATTGACCCAGATTACTACCGCAAGCCAGGTTTGTTGACAATTTTACTTATCTTTCTTACTCATTCGATATAATATCCAATTATTCACGTCGATTAGTTGCAAACAATAAGTGCTAGACACACTTCTTGATTCAGATTTTGGACGGTCTCTTACTGCAGTTACAATTCTGCATACTTGTCCTAGTAAGCTCACAAGTAAATGATTGATTCACTACATCTATGCTTGCCTTGTCATATTTGTTGTCCATATTCTTTTAGGGTGGACCACCCTGTTTCTAAATACTGCAACCATAGACATGAGTAAATAGTATTTCTCTATGTGATCTTTCCACCATGTGTGGGCAACAAACACTACATTGTATAGAAAGAAAGTGTCATTTCCAGCTTTTACATAGGCTTCGATCTTTTACATGGAATACAATCTGCCTACTTGCTTTATGTCGCACTACCCACACTCGACCCTTGAAGCTAAACATTATGCCACTCATAATTCCTTAGTTTATTTGTTCAAATACGAATTTCATATGATTCTAATCACTATTGGAATCTGGGAATTTGCCGTCAGCCATCTCTTTGCCATCAGCTTACAAAAAACAGATGACAAAGAACTGACAGATGGAAATAACCTGATTGCCATCAGCCAGTTCTTTGCCATCTGCCAGCCGATGGCAAAGAATCAGTTCTTTGCCATCTGCCAGCCGATGGCAAAGAATCTTTGCCATCGGCTGGCAGATGGCAAAGAGGTGGGTGGGCCCTGTGGATGACGGCGTTGTAACAGCTCACTAGCCGCACCTCTTTGCCATCTGCCAGCAGATGGCAAAGATTCTTTGCCATCAGCTGGCAGATGGAAAAGAGATGGTCCTTTGCCTCTCTCTCACCCCTCTCTCTTTGTTTAAAAAAAAAAACCCTATCTCTCCCTCCAGCCCGGCCCCACCCCTCTCTCTCTATCCCCCACCTCACCCACGCACCACCACATCCACGCGTCCAACCCCTCCCCTCCCCGCCGCCGGCCCTCCCCTCCTCGCCACCGCCAGCACCGCCCCCGGACCGCCCCTCCCC
>LR738711.1:629661118-629771165 GCA_902687465.1 Secale cereale
CGCCCCTCCCCGCCACCGCCCAGCACCGCCGCCGACCCTCTCCTCCCCGCCACCGCCTAGCACCGCCGCCGGCCGACCTAGGGTTCACGCCTCCCCGCCGGCCGCCGCCCGACGCCCGCCCACCGATCCTCTCCCCCGCCCCCAAGGATCCACGCCGGCCGCGCCCGCGCCTCTCCCGTCGGCCACCGCTCCGGATCCGGGCTGCCCGCGCTCCTCGACCTTCGGGTTCTTCTGCACGAAGACATGTCGGCAAACTTCACCACAATGAACTGCTCACTTTTAGTTGAAAAATTCTGTACTTCCTTCTGTTATTCGACTGTCTAAATTTGCATTTACCCTCTCCCATAGGGTCGTCGGGACCCTGGCGTTGCATTGGCTGCCTGCCTTCTTGCTTAGATCTCTTCCTACAGATGCCTAATTCTCTTTGTTTGATGTGTTATGTGCAGTGTTATTGCCAGGAGAGGTCTTTTTGTTTCTGCGAGAACGATATGTCCAAGAATTCAGGTTAAGTTCAGCAGGTTAAGTTCAGCCACCATGTACCTCTACTACGAGGGCATGCCAGATTCTCCACAAGCTCAGCAGTGAGTCATACGACTTCCTCTGCAGGCACTGTAACCACTTCTATACGTGCTCTGCCATAAGCTTGGCATCCCCAAGCTTCCAAGTAAGGGTTGGAGATTCAGGCTTTGTTTCTTATGACTTGCCACTGGACTATGGTCTTCTCCCTAAAAATTAGTCACTAGACTGTATTTGTAGGCAGTGTGTGGTGCCATTTGACACATCTTAATATCATGGTTTACTAATAGAATGGCCACTAAATATGTGTAGTATTTTTTTTTTCAAAACCAGAATTGGTCCGATTGTAGTTTTCTTGCTACTTCTCATAATTGAAGCTTGGTACCGATACTAGCTGGATACCAGTACTAGAAAAAATAAATCATATTTGGTCACACTCCATTCCATGGCTACATACTCGAAGAAGTGGTTTTTTGGATAAATAAAATAGTGCCAGTTTTGCAAAGAACATATTTTCATTGGATTGTTTTCGGAAAATCCAGTTTTACTTATATAATTCACTTAATAAGTACGCACAGAATCTTCTCTGGACTAGAAAGTTGTATTATCCATTACCATCAGCAGATGGATATTCATCAGATAGACATACATACTTGTTTTCACTTGAATCCAAGCAAACTATTATGTAAATTAGATAAATTGTACAGTTTTTTGACTGAACCATGAATTTTTTTATGGCTTACCTATTTTGTACAAGCATGGGTGTCTAAACGAGGAAAGAGTCTTTATTCGAGTCTCGGTTAAAGTGAAAATTGTCTAGAAGAAGTTTAAGGTGGTTCTGTGGATTCACTTTGTTTTAGCACAATATGAGTTATAATTGTAGTTTGTCAACTCTCGGCCAAGCAAACTTAGTTCTTCTCAATTTTAGTCCCTTATTGTTACAGGAAACAATTTGAATTATGGCAAGGATTGGAATTATGTCTTTCATGAGGCTATTACCTCAAATGTTGCGCCAGTTTTTTAGGTACTTGCACATCACATCTTCGATCTGAATTTGGGTAAATCTGTGCTATATGGTAAATATCCCATCATTATAATGGAATGAGTATTTATTTAGATTTGCCTTCTGAACCATAAAAAATGGATATCTCATTGTTCTAGATAGTCACAGAGTGGGCTTTCATTGTTTTATATGATCTATGTAATCTTTAAAATTACAATTTAAGGACTTGATAATTGAAGTGAACATGGTCAAGTGCTGAGCAGTTTGGGGTCAAAGATTGAGAATTGAGATTTTTTTTCACCAAAAAGAAAGCTTCGTACTAATTACTCTTTTCTGTTTTCCACTCTGATGCTTTTGATGTTTAATGATTTAATAATTTTTTGTCTATATTGTCAGTGTATTTGCTAATTGTCAAGTTTGTACAGGTTTTGAAAAAATGTTTGAACCCTTGCTGTGCATAATTTGTATAGGCAAAAGTAGCAATCTCATTTTGTTTCAATCTATTCAGGTAGGTAGTGCGTGTCTTGCACAAGATAATTACGGTGTTGATGGATCATATAGCAGGTTCAATGTGCAATTTTAAATTTCTTTAGCACAAGTGTGCATGCACACACACACACGTACAGAGCTTATCTATATTTTTGATAGTGTAGTTGTTGTCCTTTATTTGCCAGCCTAATATGATTGCTGCCTTGGTCTACTTTACAATTGATAAACGATTTTCTGATTCAAAAACGGTTTGCTTTCCAAAATTGTATAGAAGAGCAGCATGCACATTTTTCAGAGAGTATCAACATCTGAGAGGGAGTTTTTCAGCAAAAAAGAGAAGGACTGCTTCTTATGCTTCCATGTCATTCTACCGTCAGTTTTGGTAAACAATGTGTGAGCCAAAATATTCAGATCCCAGTGAGCTTTCACATTTAGTTTGAGGGAAGCATGAAAAAGTGCACCAAGCCATAATAAATTTTGATCGCACTTTGATTTAAAATTATTAAGTGCAGCTATTGCATAATTAAGATGGTATCTTATGGAAGAACCAAGCACTTAAAGTATATTAGTGTTAGCACTCAGAATGAGGCAACTATAAGAATTTGCTGGGTTTAGTTGGTGTTACCTTGTTGAAAAGATCGATAAAGGTCGGAGTACTCCCCCAAGTATTTATTTTGATATTATCATTTATATATACAACTCCGATACGCGATAATGGTTTTCATTTTTTAATACAATAGCTGATGTCACTTTTCTGGAATTAGATGGAAGAGGTGAATAGTCACTTTATATTAATATTCCCGTTCAAGTCCATAACTGATGGAAGAAGTCAGGGTTAACTCTTATGTTAATATTAGCATTCAGGTCCCATGCTTCAACAATTTAGTTGTTATGACACGGTTGATCTTGGCTTCCTACTCTTCAGAGTTTATTTGTTTTAACAAGGTTGAAAGGAGACACACACAATCTGCACATAGCCTAGCCTACCAGGGATGGATTAATGACTAACTGAGCTTTTCCTGGCTTTGACTTCAGAGGTTGTAGTTAACTCTATGCGCCTGGAACATGTAGTTTGGCATTGGTTTTAGTACTGAATATATAACTTTTAAGGAAACTCTTATATTCACTTAGATATGCTAGCTGAAGAAAATAATACTAAAAATAATACTTTCTGAATGTGCTATGGTTATGGCTGCCCAATATAGGAAGGGTGATATTTTATTTCCTTTTTGTTTTGTTGAAATCTAATCTGTCTTGGAAAATATCTTTTGATATATATTTGTTTTACTATCTTGGTTTTTGTCTGAATATTGTGAATGAGCAGCATGAACATGGCGTCTAGAGGAGCACACACGACAATGGAGTGATGAATGATGCTTTCGTTTTCTAGATGGCCAAACTATATATAAAACACACTCAAATGTATGTACCCCAAAAGAATCTGACAAGGCAAAAGTAAATGAGTATGTTGATTGGTGCCGAAGATACAAAATTGTATATATACCAATGGAGCTCCCTCGAGCAACTAGCACTTGTTATTTACCAGTTTATATCAGATGCCACCTTTGGAGGACCTCTTCTCTTATACATTCTTCTTTCTATTTACATTACCTATTCTCAAAATAGTGCAACGTCAGGCGAGGGTAACAAGATGATGCATGTACCCGTAACTGGGAGTACGGTTACATCTACCGACCAAGTCGGCTTATTCATATTCTCTTCACACTGCTGTATTCGTCTTCATTTTTATTTTATAATTATAAATAGGCTTCACCCCAGTATTCTGGTATCACTTTGTTGTTGGTACCAGGTACATGTGTCTATATTCCTGCTTGCATCATGTATAAACTTTATGAATAATTAACCATACATGATTGTCTTCAACATTGTTAGAAAGACAAAGACATACCCACAGAAAACATACAACAATTTTATTACTGTATCAAGAAAAATAATTCCTAAGCGAATCAGTGAGGCACGGTGTGCCGCCACGCACTACTCGCTAGTCTCATTTAAATATGCAATTTGATCAAAGAACCAGTGAGGATTCTACATGATACAGTTTTTTTTTGTATTTCGATTTGTGCCATGTAATGTCGAACCTCTGTTTATGTTGTATATTTTTCTCTGAACTTTGTAAAATAGTGATGTGTCTAAATGTTTACAAGTGGTCACTTTGATCTAATAACTGCAAGTCTTCTTCATACAGTTCATCCTATGCTCGCTGAAACTAAATATTTGAGTTTTTTAGTTATTCAATAGATAATTCGGAGGCCATTGTTTCTATCCTATGCTCTTCTAGTCTTCTTCTTCTAACTTTTTTCTTTCCCATTTTACAAATTTGCTTAAGATCACGGAAGCTTGGGTTGATGGAGTGCTTGTATTTAGTTTTTGTTTTGACCTTGTGAAACTTGCTACCTATGGATGAAACTTTGTAATATTGATGAAACTATGTATATGTACGGATGAAACTTGCTACTATTGGTAACATGTGTTGGATATATATATGTGTTCATGACTATTGGTAATATGTGTTGAATATGCTATATTGGTCATATAAATATATTTGTGCTTGATTTTCTGTGAAAATGAATTGATATAAGAAAAAATAAAATTAAATGGGGCAATATTGGCACTTTGCCATCAGCTGGCAGATGGCAAAGAGGCCACGTGTCATTTACATGTAAAATTTGGGCTAGCCTATTTGGGTTCTTTGCCATCTGCCAGCAGATGGCAAAGCTCTTTGCCATCAGCTGGCAGACGGCAAAGCATGCAGCCTTTGCCATCTGCTGACAGATGGCAAAGAGCCTGCAGCTCTTTGCCATCAGCTGGCAGACGGCAAAGTATTCCGTAATCCTTCTAACGGGGCTAACCCCGTTAAGAGGCTTTGCCATCTGCCAGCTGATGGCAAAGGCACATGCTCCTTGCCATCAGCCAGCAGATGGCAAAGAAGCCTTTGCCCACTGGATTTCAGACAAACTGTTTGCCATCTGCTGGCTGATGGCAAAGCCTTTGCCATCCGCCGACCATGCCTTTGCCATCTGCCATGGCAGATGGCAAAGTGCCAGATTCCAGTAGTGAATGTTACTACTTCAGTTTTGAAATGTGTGTCTGCCTGTTATAGAGACATAAGGGGTTTGTATTTCTGTGTGTGGTCTGGTTAGCACGGTTGGGGGTGAACTTTGCATATGCAGGGGTTTATAGGGAGACACTCTTCGAGTTGAATCCGCAATGCATTCCATAGATAATCTGACTACTTTTTATGTTTTTATGAATCTCAGATTATGTCCAGCATCATAATGATTATGAGCTTGCGCGCATGAAAAGAATAAAGCAGAACAATGCCATGGCTGTCAAACTTGGCATTAAGGGACTGAAATCAAGTCTGGATGCAATGCAATGTAAACGCTCTCCACCTACAGATTCATGCTCAGAATATGATCCTAACAATGATTCTGAGCTAGAGGGAGACCTAAGTCAATATAGCTCCCTAGTGGAGGAGTCAGAGGAAGATGCCCTATCTTATTCACCCATCAAGGTGCTTGCTCTAACTTTCCAAGGTTATATTTGTCGCGCATATCTTACAACTGATGATTTGCATTGCTTCTACTTTGTTAAACTGCCATTAGCTTAGTTTACACATCGTGTATGTGAATACGCCCTGCCTATCCATTTTAAGTACATATTACATCTATCATCATAACATATTTATCCATTCAAATGTTGTTCTTGTGTATCAGATGTTCAAAAGGAAGAGGGTGATTGCTGATCGTGGAGGAGCACAAGCAAAGTATTTGGAAAAGGTAGTGGCACCTGATAAATCAAATAGCCCATTAGGTGTAGTTGCAATATCACCTGACCCACAAAACATCCCAACTCTAGCAGACTCTAGCCCTACTACACTGATCATTTCTGATGCCCCAACTCAGCAGACCCCAACTGCAGCAAACATTATGATTATGCCAGTTGACATAGCATTAGCTCTACGATGCAAAACCCCCATTCCAACAAAGAGTACACCAAATCCAGTTGCCAAATCCCTTTTCGAACAAGAGAGAGCCCCAATTGCAGCAAATAGGACACCTGTTCAATTTCTTCCCAGTTTAGAAGACAAAGCTTATATTGTTGTCAGGAACATTGTGCGCATCTTTCCTTCATGGAAAGATTATACCGCAGACACAGAACAATTTCCAGTCTTCCTCTGCAACTTACACGTAAGTAATGTACTAATGTTATTCTTGGTCATTGTTGCATATGTTTCTGCTGACAGAAGACACAAGATTTCATTCTTTTAAATATGCGAGGACCAAACTAGATTGTGAAGACGAGCAAGGGTTGGTTGCGCTTTTCAAGCACTCGTTGATGAAGTATACTTCCTACCTGAGGCAAGCGCACTTCGATGGCAAGCCTCTACACAAAATTTCTGTAAAGTCTTCGGTGCTACATTTATCCGACGGTGACTGGAATAATCTTGTTACACATTGGTCTCGGTTGCAGCGTAAGGTACTATCTATGATATCACATCACAATTTGAACTACATTTTTGCATTTTCCTTAACGTCTCACTTGTACGAAAACTGTTAGCAGAAGAACATTCGTTCTCAAGGGACCACATAATCTCGCAACTATACTGCACACTACATTGCTCTTGTGAGTATCTCTTGCCTTGTATGACCATACTTACTTTTATAGTTGTTTGATTATGTAGCATCACTGCACATGTTAGCCTCGTTATCGTCCATTTGGTGGACATTATAAGATCCGTGTGGACTCTTACATAAATTTAGAATCGGCCCAATGCTTTTGAAGAGGTTTAGCTCTGCAGTCCTCTTGTAAGGACTGAACGTCGTCTATCACTTTACTTACATTAACAGCTACTCCCTCCGTCCCATAATATAAGAATGTTTTGTACAGTACACCAGTGTTCAAAACACTCTTGTATTGTGGGAAGAGGGATTGGTTCATTGTGTAGCATTCTACATCTTATCTCCCTCGCCCACCATTTACTAAAAAAATCAGATATATATTTAATCTTTCCAAACAGTAGAATACATAGAGAATGCCAATTGTCATGGAATTAGCACGGCAGATGTTCGGTTTAGCAGACTTAGGTGTGAGGCCATCGCGCGGGTTAGCTTGAAGGGGTTAAAGAGGACGAAGGACACAGGGAGTTTATACTAGTTCGGCCCCTTCGATGAAGGTAAAAGCCTACGTCTAGTTTGGTGTGGTATTGCTTGTGCGTCGATGACCAGGGAGCGAATCCGCTTGCCTGTCTCTCGAGCTGTTGTTTCTTGTCCTCAAACCATCGCCGGGTCGTCCCTTTATATAGGAGGCGACGCCCGGTCCGGTTTACAGAGTCCCGAGGCCGGCTCATAAATGTGTCCGCCTCGGTCTCTACTCTTTCTGTCTTACATCCCAAGTTACATGGTACGACGGTTTACAGATCGTGGGCCTTGTACATGGGCCCTAAACCTCTACGGGCTATAATCTCTTGCTATTCATTCTAATGGGCTTCTGATCATATAACCTTACTAGCATAATCCGGACCCTCTAGGCCGGTTTATACCTTCTAGTAATATCCCTGACATTAGGCCCCAGAATGATTTGAACTTGTTCATGTCAGTCTTCCAAATCTTGTACAAATCTCCTTTCTGCAACTTATTTGCTTCATAAACCGGCCATGACGTCATCTCTTGGAATCGCGTTAGTCCGTCGTGACATCATCTCCGCATTTAATGCCCACATCTGTCTGTTACCTTTCTTAAATGCTGCACCGAAGATCGAGGTGACAGCTCAATCTTTATCCGATCTCTCGCCTCCTCGATTCCCGCGCTTACCGTTTTTACCTCTTCGGCCTATAAATACTGCTGAGGCTCGTCTCTTTTCCCCTTCTGCCTTCTTCTTCCTCTATCTCCAACGCTTGAAGCTCTGCTGCCGTTTCTTCAAGCTCGCCGTCGTCCTCGAGCCAGCCGCTGCATCGACCTGAACGCCTCTAGAGAACTTCGCCGCCTTCCTCTATTTCCTCAGGTACTCCATCTTCTTCCCCGTAGATCTCATTCTAGGGCTTCTCCTCTAGCTCGCCATGAACCCTCGAAGCCTTGTAGTTCATCCCCGTAGGTCAGTCTTGGCTGTAGATTCAAACTTGTTTAGGCTCGGCCTTCATCCATGTGCTTCTTCTCCGTCATTATATCCTTAGTTCCTCTAGCTTTACCAGTTTTAGATCAAATCTGTAGAGAACCTCCGCGGCCTTCCCTGAATATAACTTGTATTACTCCATCTTTTTCTTGCGCCTTAGATCCATACTTACCTCGGCTTTCTGTGGAAACTGTTTCTTCATACTTTAGATCTGTAGCTCATCTCACCGGTTTAGCCATAACTCACACTTCATATGTTTTCTTTGACGGTTTAGATGTAAGCCTGTATCCCGTAATTGACGGTTTAGCTTCTTCTTTTCCTATCAACGTAATCCGGCTGCTGTCTCACTCATAACTACTTCCGGATTAGTAATACCATTAGTCCCTTGTTTAAACCGACAATTAGGTCCATACCTTCATAGAATGCAACGACTTATATTTAGCAGTTGGTAAACCGGGTCTTGCACTGTGTTTTTCAGCATTTCCTCATCAAAAACAATGGCTAAGCAATTTGTTTCTTGCAATTGGGTTCCTTCCCGGATCACAGAAAATGATTTGGTTGAAGCGGCCTCAATTGGCGTTCTGGGCCCTAAGGAAGTTCTGCACTGGCGGGCCCCTGAAAAGGAATGCCCTCCTGAGCCTAAGGAGGGAGAAGTTATAGTTTTTTACGATCATCTGGCCCGGGGTTTCAGTCCACCCGGTTCAAAGTTCTTCCGGGACGTGCTAGCCGCCTTTCAACTCCATCCACAAGATGTAGGCCCGAATTCTGTGTCAAACATTTGTAACTTTCAAGTTTTCTCGGAGGCATATCTTCAAGAAGAACCGTCAATTGACCTGTTCAGGGACTTTTTTCATCTGAACCGGTAGACGGAGTTTACTGATGGGCCTCATCAGGAGCTGGGTGGCGTCAGCATCCAGAAAATAAAAGATGTGAGCTTTCCCCATGCTGCTCTTCACAGCTACCCCAAAGAATGGAACCAAACTTGGTTCTATTGTCAGGACACTTCGCCTGAAGGAGAGAACCCGCTGCAGGGTTACCGCGCCTATCGCCTAGCAACAACTCATCCTCTGCCACATCGTCTCAACGCCCAAGACCGGGCTCGATTCGCCCCTCAACTTTCCAAGCTCAGGGCCTTTGTGGCAAATGGCTTAACCGGCGTTGACTTGGTCGCTGCTGGCTCTCTTGGAGCATTCTTCCACTAAGCCGGTGCTCAAGCCTGATGTGCGAATATACCGGCAAGCCAGACGACCCATAGCGCCACACCGAAATAATACTTCCTGACAATGAAGTAACTGAATCCGCTAAGAAAATGCTAAACGTCCCTCTGGAGGAGTGCAGCCGGATCGGTTTAGCTCCGTTCTGCGCAACCAATGAACCGCCAGCGGTAAGTCTCTTCCGACCCTTTTCTGATCATCTTAATCCGTTCATATCAGTTGTCTTTAACTCGTTACTATCCCTTCGCACAGGCTAACAATCCTTTCTGGAAGAGGAAATCTCAAGACAAACCGGCCAAGCAATCACGCAAGAAAACTTACGCTGTTAAGAAGAAAAAGGCTGTTGCCGCTTCCGGTTCACACCCTGACGAGGATGATTCGGACTCTAAGGTGCCAATTAACCCTTATGTCTTTTGATCTATCCTTGTATAAATTTATGTTAATAATGCCCTTACACAGGACCTAGCGGAGGGAAGTAAAGCGGAAGGAGTTGAGGTAATTTGTCTCTCTTCTGATTCAGAACCGTTGCCACCTAAAATCCGCCGGGTGTCCCGAAAATATCCATTTTCTCACCCTTATGCTCAAATGGACCCCAACTTTCTTTTGAAGAAACAGCAGCACGAAGCTCACCGGACCACGCGCCACAGCGGCCATGTGGTTGAATCGTCCGAAATACCCCTTACGCCGGCTCGCAGACGCCGCTCCGAGGTTTTACTTTCTCCAACTCTCCTTCATCCAAAAGCAGGCCTCATACGTAAACTGCTTAAACCGTCTGATCCCAACTATCAAGAGGCTCCTTTGTCCTCTTCCGACGGGTCGACTGCCAGGCAGGTCCCAGTGCTCAAGACCGTCCCTGGGTAAGTCCTTCTTTCAAACATCCGATTTACCTTCATGTTTTTGACCTTATGATTCTCACTGTTCCTTTTGACCTTTATCAGAATGCCAAAGCCTAGCAAAAAGGCGAAAGCCAATAAGTCGGCTACTGAAACCACTGCTGCTGAACCGGCCGAGGACCCTGAAATGGCCATCCCTCCAGAGGACAACCTTGACATTCAGCTTGATGATCCCACTCCTATGGATCATGACAACGTTGCTGCTCCGGGAGGTGATAATACGGGGAACACTACTGGACCGGCAAGCCCTGTCCGGGTTAGCCCTCCTCGGGCTTGCCCGGCTCCTGTCAGTCTGGTGCCTACTGCTATCCCCCTCCAGCCAACTGTTGCCTCATCCGCAGATGTTGAGATAACCGGGCTAGGCTTCACTGCTCCCACAGAGCCTGTCACGTTGGCTAGGCATACTGCCAAGGAAGAGAAATTTCAACAAGACAAAGGCAAGTGGAGCACAGATTTATCCAGCTATGCTCAGTTGAGTGCCCAGGAACTTCATTCCGGGTATCTGAACCGGCTCTTTACTAGCAGCGACAATGAAGTCGGCTTAGTGAATATGATGAAGGACAAGTATGAGGTGATTTTCTTTCCTTTCACTTGTGTCTCTGCTTTGTAATTTTGCAATCCTATATTTAGGCCATAGTAGCCCCCAAGTTCCGGTTTAGCTTTATTGTAGGTGAACCGGGACTTCAATTATATCTGAGAATTAACTTACATTAGCCCCCAAGTGTCAAGGGCATAACTTGTTTATGTGCTTGGGACTTGTCTGAAAAAAAAAATATTTCTGTACTTCAATTGCACATTAGCCCCCAAGTGTCAAGTCCATAACTTGTTTTGTGCTTGAGACTTGATTGATCTGTCTTACTAATCCGTTTGATTTCCTTGCAGGCTGACTTGACCCGGAGGGCTTCGGAGGTAACTGAACTCCGGAATAGCTTGGCTTTCCATGAAGCTGCTTCAGCCAAAGCCAAGGAAGAACTTGTACTTACTTTAACCAACAATGAGAAATTGAAAACAGATTTTGGAGCGGAGCGGTCCACATGGGAGGTGCAGAGGAATGCTCTTGAAAAAAGAGCAAAGGACGCCGAAGCTGCTCTTAATCCAGTGACGCAGGAGTTATCCGGTTTGAAACAACAAATAGAGCTCATGACTTCTGCTATCTTCGGTGAGTACCCATCTTTGTATGTTTTTCATCCTTGCAATATTTTGTTCCGCTCCAGTTTAACTCGCCAAACGTATATAGGGAGGCGCATAACTCATCTTGGAGATGATGTCCGGAAGAAGCTCAAGGCAGCTTATACCCTGGTGGAGCAGCTTTATTCCGGCGCTCAAAGGGCTATAAGTGCCATGTCACACAACAAACCGGCGCCGACCACTATCCAAGCCACCCTGGAGAAGCTATTTGTCCTACCTGTGCGCCTGGTTGAGGTAAACAAATCTGCTGCCCGAGCTGGCTCTCTTATGGCGCTGACCCGGGCCAAAGCATGGGTCCCTGATTTTGACCTGGCTGAAGCTATGAATGGCTATCCCAGCAACAAAGAGGATGGGTCAGTCTTCTCTGCCGAAGATCTTAGTGCTTTGACTAAGGACATGCGCCCGCTCGCCAGTAAGCTTGCTGATGAGGCAGATTTGACAAGCTATCATCCGGCTTATGACTTAGAAAATTCGCGGGTGGAGCGGCCGGTTTACGACACCGAAAATCTGATCCCACCAGTTCGTAACCACACTTTCGCTCCAGATATTGACCCTTCAGATCTCATCAATGAAGAAGTATATTTCCGTGCCCTCTCCAAGATTGATTGGTGCGCTCCTGGTTTCCATCCATTGGCTGAAGTCGATGAGGATCCGGAACAATTTGACCCTCAGCCTTCACAACGTGAAGCGGAGTCGTAAACCGTCCGGTTTAACTTGTAGTCTGCTGAATACTTTGCTAGAAAACTCTTGATCCATTCAGGCCTGCAAGTGCCTTGTAATAGGATAGTTGAAATACTGTTTTTTTCCAAATATCTATGGCACTATTTGAAGTGGCATCTCTCAATTTAAGCTTTTGTTTGCAATGCGTGATCCATTTATATTATCTGTGCCTGCATGAACGAGGCTAAAAGATGTCCTGGTGGTTTACCACCGGACCGATTATACTGCTCCAATATATATATGTCAAAGGAATAACTGTTGATATCAAACATACACCATAACTCTGATTAAGTGTGCCTGTCGACCTTAATCCGGTAGGAATAATTGAAAGCGCAGGCGCTAATGAGGCTCTTGGCTCTCTTGTTTGGCTTTACCTAATGGTCGATCCAGGTTATAATGAACGCCGGTTCAACTCACGCTGGTGTTCATGACCCAGACTTTTAACTTTATAAATATATGGTCAACCTTGTAGATGTCCAGTCTCACGTCAATGGACTTGGTTAAAAAACCATTGATCATGACGACCAAGATTGTGAAATCATAGAAATAAAGGTTTTTGGGCAAATAAGACCATGTAGTCGAGGCTTTTTACGAGCTGGCAGGCTCCAAACTCGAGGCTTTTTGCGAGATGCCAGGCTCCAAATTCGAGGTTTTTACGCCACCCAATGTTTCAAAACCTCTGAAGGATCTTGTCTTTAGGTGATCAACTCGATAACTGTCACTGGCTGATTCCTTGATGCATCAAGGGCGCCAGTTTGGGAGGCCATGGTGAGTTTTCGGCAAAACTCCCATGTGATACTCCTTTGAAAAACACGGCTAATTCCCTGTAGCTATCAGGGGCGCCGGTTTAGGAGGCCATGGTGAGTTTTAGGCAAAACTCCCATGTGATACTCCTTTGTAAGAAAGACACGGCTGATTCCCTGATGTTATCAGGGGCGCCGGTTTAAGAGGCCATGGTGAGTTTTCGGCGAAACTCCCATGTGATACTCTTTTGTAAGAAGGACACGGCTGATTCCCTGATGTTATCAGGGGTGCCGGTTTAAGAGGCCATGGTGAGTTTTCGGCGAAACTCCCATGTGATACTCTTTTGTAAGAAAGACACGGCTGATTCCCCGGTTTACTGGGGGCGCCGGTTTATTTATTAATCATAATATATACATGGTACATAAAGCGGAGCCAATGGCTCAAGTATAGTAAGGTCGCAGAAGAGCGATGTTCCACAGCCGCTTCGTCTCCTCATCTGCCATACGTGAGTCCTTATGCTCTCGAACGGCGACCAGGTAGTATGAACCGTTGTGTAGGTTCTTGCTGACCACAAAGGGTCCTTCCCAAGGTGGGGATAACTTATGCATATCTGTCTGGTCTTGGATGAGCCGGAGCACCAGATCTCCCTCCTGGAACGTTCTGGTCTTAACCCGGCGGCTGTGGTACCGGCGCAGGTCTTGTTGATAAATCGCTGATCGTGCTGTTGCCGTGTCCCGTTCCTCATCCAGCCGGTCCAAGATGTCTTGTCTTGCTTGCTCATTATCCGCTTCAACGTAAGCTGCCACTCGTGGCGAGTCGTGCTGGATGTCACTAGGGAGAACCACTTCAGCACCATACACCATGAAGAAAGGCGTATTACCTGCAGACCTGTTAGGTGTAGTGTTGATGCTGCAGAGGACAGAAGGTGACTCCTCTACCCAGCAACCTGGTGTTCTTTGCAAAGGAACCATAAGCCGGGGCTTGATGCCTCTCAAGATCTCTTGGTTGGCTCTCTCAGCTTGGCCATTGGACTGAGGGTGAGCTACTGATGATACATCCAGGCGAATATGTTCTCTTTGATAGAACTCTTCCATCTCTCCTTTAGATAGGTTGGTGCCGTTATCAGTAATGATGCTGTGTGGAAAGCCAAACCGGCAAATTACCTTTTTGATGAACTTAACCGCTGTTGCCGCATCACACTTACTGACAGGCTCTGCCTCAATCCACTTTGTAAACTTGTCCACTGCTACTAACAGGTGGGTTTTCTTATCTTGGTATCTTTTAAAGGGTCCAACCATATCAAGCCCCCAAGTCGCAAACGGCCAAGTAATTGGAACCATCTGTAGCTCCTGCGCCAGAACATGAGCACGCCGTGAAAATTTCTGGCAAGCATCACATTTTCTGACCAAGTCCTCTGCATCCGCATGAGCCGTTAACCAGTAGAACCCATGACGAAAAGCTTTAGCTACCAATGACTTTGAACCGGCGTGATGACCACAATCTCCTTTGTGAATCTCTCGAAGAATATCACAGCCTTCTCTGATGATACACACCGCTGAAATGCCCCAGAAGCACTACGGTGATGAAGTTCTCAATTGACGATAGTCATAGACTTGGACCGCCGGATTATCTGCCGAGCCTCAACTCCGTCCTCCGGCAACTCACCTCAGCTCAGGAACGCTAAGTAAGGGAGTGTCCAATCCGGAATAACGTGAAGAGCTGCAACTAGCTGTGCTTCCGGATCGGGAACAGCTAGATCCACCTCTGAAGGTATCTGTACTGACGGACTATGCAGTTCATCTAAGAAGGTATTAGGTGGAACCGGTTTACGCTGAGAGCCTAGCCGGCTTAATGCATCGGCTGCTTCATTTTTCCGCCGGTCTATGTGGTCCACCTGATATCCTTTGAAGTATCCCGCGACTGCTTCAATTTCCCGCCGATAGGCCGCCATGAGTGGATCTTTAGAGTCCTACTTACCAGATACCTGCTGTGCCACTAGATCTGAATCACCAAAGCACTTGACCCGGCTCAAGTTAATATCCTTGGCCATCCGTAAACCGTGAAGGAGAGCTTCATACTCAGCAGCATTGTTAGTGCAAGGGAACATTAATCGAAGGACATAACAGAACTTGTCACCTCGCGGGGAAGTTAACACGACTCCATCCCCCGAGCCCTCCAATTGCCTTGAACCGTCAAAGTAAATAGTCCAGTATGTATGATCCGGCTTCTCCTCAGGTGCTTGCAACTCTGTCCAATCATTGATGAAATCCACCAGTGCTTGGGATTTTATAGTAGTACGGGGTACATACTTCAATCCGTGCGGGCTGAGCTCAATGGCCCATTTCGCCACTCTACCCGTGGCCTCTCTGTTCTGGATTATATCCCCCAACGGAGCTGAGCTAACGACAATGATTGGGTGGCCCTGGAAATAGTGCTTCAGCTTCCGGTTTGCCATGAATACTCTGTATACTAACTTCTGCCAGTGTGGATATCTTTGCTTTGACTCAATAAGGACGTCACTAATGTAGTGAACCGGGCGATGAACCAGATATTCCCTGCCTGCTTCCTTGCGTTCCACCACAATTGCCACGCTAACTGCACGGGCATTGGCAGCCACGTATAACAGCAGTGGCTCTTTGTCAACGGGGGCAGCAAGAACTGGCGGTTCTGCTAATTGCAGCTTCAAATCCTCGAACACAGCGTTTGCAGCATCGCTCCACACAAACCGATCCGTCTTTTTCAGCATCTGATAAAGCGGGATCGCCTTCTCTCTCAAACGGCCGGTGAACTGACTTAACGCTGCAATACAGCCTGCTACGCGCTGGACATCATTGATACAAGCCGGTTTAGCCAAGGATGTCATCGCCTTGATCTTCTCCGGATTAGCCTCAATCCCTCTGTTTGATACTAAGAATCCAAGGAGCTTGCCTGCTGGAACACCAAAAACACACTTCTCCGGATTAAGCATCATCTTGTAAACCCGGAGGTTGTCAAAGGTTTCTTTCAAGTCTTCTATCAGCGTCTCCTCCTTCCTGGATTTCACCACAATGTCAGCAACATAAGCATGGACATTTTTTCCAATCTGCTCGTTGAAGCAGTTCTGCACACAACGTTGATAAGTTGCTTGGGTACTCTTGAGCCCAAAAGGCATGGATACATAGCAGAAGGCTCCGAAAGGAGTTATGAAAGCGGTCTTCTCCTGGTCCTTAACTGCCATCTTGATCTGATGATAACCTGAATAAGCATCCAAAAAACTTAACCGCTCACATCCTGCCGTAGCATCAATAATCTGATCAATACGGGGAGAGCAAAAGGATCAGTTGGCCAAGCCTTGTTCAAGTCTGTGTAATCAACACACATCCTCCAGGTTCCATTTTTCTTTAGTACCAGCACCAGATTAGCCAACCACTCTGGATGAAACACCTCAACTATGAATCTTGCGACCAAAAGCCTGGCCACTTCTTCACCTATAGCCATGCGCCTCTCCTCATTGAAGCGGCGCAAATACTGCTTGACCGGTTTAAACTTTGGATCAATATTAAGACTGTGCTCAGCGAGTTCCCTCGGTATACCTGGCATGTCAGAAGGCTTCCATGCAAAGATATCCCGGTTCTCACGGATGAACTCGATGAGCGCGCTTTCCTATTTGGGATCTAGGTTAGCGCTGATAGTGAACTTCTTAGATGAATTGCCCGGAACAAAGTCAACTTGCTTGGTCTCCTCTGCTGATTTGAATTTCAACGCTGGATCATGCTCTGTAGTTGGCTTTTTTAACGGGGACATATCTGCCGGATCAACATTGTCTTTGTAGAATTTCAGCTCCTCCGTAGCGCAAACTACCTCGGCATATGCTGCATCTCCTTCCTCGCATTCCAATGCGATCTTGCGGCTCCCGTGGACCGTGATGGTTCCCTTGTGACCCGGCATCTTGAGCTGCAGATAAACATAGCACGGTCTAGCCATGAACTTGGCATAAAACGGCCTCCCAAACAGAGCATGATATGGGCTCCTGATTTTTACGACCTCAATGTTCACTGTCTCTGATCTAGAATCCTGCTCATCCCCAAAGGTAACTTCCAGATCAACTTTCCCAACTGGGTAAGCCGATTTACCTGGCACCACTCCATGGAATACTGTGTTGGACTGCCCGAGCTTCTTATCTGTCAACCCCATACGTCGGGAAGTCTCATAGAACAGGATATTGATGCTGCTGCCGCTATCCATAATTACCTTTGTGAACTTGTAGCCACCCACCTGTGGTGCCACTACTAAGGCCAATTGGCCCGGATTATCAACCCGTTGCGGGTGATCCTCTCTGCTCCACACAATTGGTTGCTCAGACCAACGTAAAAAATGTGGTATCGCCGGTTCAACTGCGTGTACTGCCCGCTTCAGAACCTTTTGATCTCGTTTGCACAAACTTGTGGTGAAAACATGATACTGCCCACTGCTTAGCTCCTTCGGATTATTCTGATATCCAGATTGCTGCTGCTCCTGACGCTGCTGATTGCCGTGGTTGTTGTAACCACCCCGACCATGCTGCTGGTTATGTTGATGCTGACTGTTGCCGTTGTGGTTATTGTTACCGCCGTGATATCCTGATTCGGATCCGTTACCTTGGTAACCCGGACCCTGAAAGCCGGAACCTAATCCGCCGCCGGGGGGTCCGTGGTTATACCTGGCCTGTTTCATAATCTCCTGCATGATACGGCAGTCCTTCCAGAGATGCGCAGCCGGGTTTTCCTCAGTACCGTGTCTTGGGCAAGGCACACTTAGCTGCTGATCTAAATTGAAGGGTGGCCTCTCGTTGCATGGGGGCGGTTTACCCTTGCGGCGCTGCCCGTTGCCCTGAACGTTGGTATTGGCCACAAAGTCTGAGCCGCCCTCCGCTTTTCGCTTGCCATTGTAACCTGTACCTGCCGGATTGCCTTGCGGGGTTTACCAGCTTTGTTCGCCTTCCCAGACTTGTCTCCGTCTGCATCTGGGTACTTGGTGTTATCAGAGTCCTCATACTTCACCAAAGCGCTCATGAGCGTTCCCATGTCGTTGCAATCACGCTTGAGCCGTCCTAACTTCAGCTTCAAAGACTCGAACCGGCAATTGTTCTCCAATGTTACTATCGCCGTGCTGGCATTGATACTATTGGAAGAGTGCAGGATTTCTGATACTCGCCGCACCCAACTGCTTGTGGTCCCCTGCTCTCCTTGAATACATGCTACTAAGTCCACCACAGACATCGGCTGTTTGCATGTGTCTTTGAAATTACTGATAAACCGGCGACGCAACTCACCCCATGATCCGATGGAGTTAGGTGCAGACACTTTAACCATGTTCGGGCTGTGCCCTCAAGCATCATTGTGAAATATTTGGCGCACGCCGCTTCGTCCACATCAAGCATCTCCATAGCCATCTCATAACTTTCCACCCATGCCTCTGGAGCTAGATCTGCCGTGTAGTTGGGTACCTTGCGCGGGCCTTTGAAGTCTTTGGGTAATTTCACGGTTCGTAAAGCGGGGATGAGACACTGTACTCCAAAGGAACTGGCCATGACTCACGTTTCTGCGGTGGTGGGATGAACCGGCGTCGCTTGACGGGTGTCCTCGCGGGCAGTATGTCTAGCCTGGTTTACCGCCTCTTGGGCGTGTGCTTCTACCCCTGCCGGATTATCCTGCCTGTGACGGTGCCGTCTCCGCTCGCTGCTAGATACGGCCGGTACATCCCAGTGCCTTGTGTAACTCCGTGTCGGGACCCCGATCCTAAGTCACACAGGTCTAGCCTGTAACACCTCATATCACTATGCGGCCTCACGCACGGTATCCCCACGGGTGCCACCTTACCTGGCCCGGGACCGTTTGCGCATTTTGGCACACGTATATGACTGTGTCGCTAGCATCCATATGACAGAGAACCGGGGCCGACATGACTAGTTATAAACCAAAAGTGGCGCTAAATTACAGAGACAGGCATACATGACCCAGCAACGAACGTGTCGGTCATCAACGGATGAACCCAAGTCATAGCAAGCTACAAGGACTTAAAGGAACAACGCGTGACATTCCCCTAAGGGATAGCCACAGGAACGAAGAAGGACACATGCCGGTCATCCTAAGTGTTCCGGAGCAGTAGGAAGCTACCAAGGCTCAGTGGAAGCACTAGGAGACATTTCCCTGTAAGATAGGCTACCAAGGGTAAACAACTAGGTGTCGGATCCCACACATAGCAATACACATTACACATACGCATAACATGCAAGTATGTTCTATACAACATGGCATCACAACATAACTCAACAACTCATATAGATAGAGGCCCGGAAGAGCCATCATAGCATTCATTACAAACAGAGGTCACATGACCCAACATACAGAGCATACAGGCAACAGAAGCATCACATGTCTGAGTACAGACAACTACAAATGAAAAGGCTAAAAAGCCTGACTATCTACAAGATCCTACAAGGGTACAAGATCGTAGCTGAGGTAACAAGCTAAACGTCGAAGTCCACGCGGAAACACTAGCGAGACTGAAGTCTCTCTGCAAAAACATAAATTAAGCAAACGTGAGTACAAAGGTACTCAGCAAGACTTACATCAGAACTAACTACATATGCATCAGTATCAACAAAGGGGTGGTGGAGTTTGACTCCAGCAAGCCAGCTTTGACTCAGTGGCTATCCTAAACTACAACTGCGAGTAACTCTTTTGAGGTGGCGCACACGAGTCCACATATTCACCAATCAATACACCACTATGGATCCGCTCCCGTCTCCCTACGAGAAGGCCATCCATAGCACTCACGCTTATCTTGCGTGTTTTAGAGTATCCACTTTCACTTGTCTATGAATTGTACAGGCAACCCAGAAGTCAATTTCCGTGGACACGGCTATTCGAATAGATCATATATAAAACCCTGTAGGGGTGTACTTCTTCACACACGCTCTCACCACTTACCGCCGTTTACACGACATGTACTCGGCAACCTTCCAGCGGAAGCCCAGCGAGGGTGTCGACCACAGCCTACCTAAGCACTCAAGTCTCTAGTCCAGGTTTATCGCATATTCCGGTTCCATCCGCAGGGAGTCCGGCCGAGGTTTCCACATACGGCCCCGAACGATGTGTACAGGGTTCCGCGACACCAAACGGGCGCCCGGCATACCCGGCCACGTGCCTACCGCATCAAAGCCCACCCCTCCGGTCAGCGCTGCGCACGGCCTCCAGCATACTACAAACACCAGAAACTACTTGCAACTCCTGGACAGAGGACAAGGGTGATTAAGAAGCCGAGAGAGTCAATTAAGGATCCCAATGTGTGGTAGTAGCTGTTTCATGGATCACAAACACAGAACTCAGTTCCTGAGGATGGCTGCAATGAGACAACCCACCATGTACTCCTACATGGCCTCTCATCGCTACCTTTACCAAATCGTGTTCACACACTTAGCTCTCAACAGTAGGACATGTTCACCACATTCCAATTCATCCCCGATGAATCAGATCTGACACAACTCTAAGCAATAGAAGGCATAACCAGAAAGCATGAATGAGTAGGCACAACATGGCTCAAACAACTCCTACTAATACTAGTGGGTTTCAACTATTTACTATGGCAATGACAGGTCATGCAGTGGAAAGGGGTTCAACTACCGCAGCAGGTAACAGTTGAAGCGTTGTTGTCCTAATGCAGTAAAAGAGAGCAAGAGCGAGAGAGTGGGATTGTATCAGAATGCTCAATGGGGTTTGCTTGCCTGGCACTTCTGAAGATAACATTGGGTCTTCATCGGTGTCATCGATCACATCGTCGGAACACGACTACTGAAAGGGAACAAACACCGGCAACAGAGAAAGAAACACAGTCAATGCAATGCACAATATGATGCATGATCATGACATGGCATTATGCTGTGATTTGAGCTAATGCAACTTGCAACAGGTTAAATGAAGTTGGTTTGAACCCAAGATTCAAATTCAAACTCCATATGTGGATATTCAAATGCCATTTATATGATTTGGCCTAAACATCAGCCATAAGTTGTTCTAACATGCATGAAAATGCCATAAACAGATTCCTTGAATTTTTCTGATCATTTTTCATATATAAATTATTTTCATTGGAGTTATAGATTATTTTCTGTGATTTTTAGAAGTTTTGGCTATTTTCTGAAATAAATAAATCATTTATGATTTATTTTAAATTACAGAAAATATTACTACGTCAGCACTAGGTCATGCTGACATCAGCAAGTCAACAGGCAGTCCAGGTCAAACCTGACCAGTGGGGCCCACTGGTCAGTGACACAACTCTAAACTAACTTATTTAGAACTAACCTAGTTTAGTTAGCTGGGCGGGGCCCACATGTCAGTGAGTCAAAGGCTAACTAATTGCAAATTAGCACTAACCTAAAATTAGCAGGGCACTGGGCCCACCTGTCAGTGTCTACTTAAGCTAATGACAGTAATTAAAACTTAATTAAAACCCACTAGTCAGGGTCTGGCCCACAAGTCAGTGAGAGAGAGGGGGGGGGGGTCAACCCACCGGTTAAAAGTCAAAAGCGCCGGCGGCTCGTCGCCGGCGGAGCCAGAGACGGCAGAGGGTGTCGGATTTCGTCCCACGGCGACCAAATCAAAGGCCGAGGCCATTTACGGAACGAGTAGACTCGTCCGCGTCGAATGGTGCAAGCGGGAGGAGCTGGGGTGGAGCGGGCTCGCCGGAGTTGAGCTCGTGGCGGCGGCCGGTGATCGGGCGTCGGTGAAAACGACGCTATAGCGCATGATAGAGGCAACTGGTGGCCGAAATCGATGCGCGGGGGTGCACTGAGTGCAGTGGTAAGCTCGGACACGAGCGGCGGGGGCTAGAACGACGGCGACGACATCACCGGCGGCGGGGAGCTCACGGGTGCGGCGGCTACCGCGGCTAGAGGTGTACACGAGCTCGGGGAGTAGGGGAAAGCGACGGCGGAGCTCACTGGGGGGTCGGTGAGCAGCTGAGTGGGCTCGGGGAGGCACCGGGGTCGGCGAATCGGCGGCGAGGATCACCGGCAGCTGACGAGGGGAATGGCGATGCAGATGTCGTCCAGGGGCGTCTGGTGCCGCGTGGCTCGGCGGAGAGGTCTAGGGCAACGAGTCAGAGCTCTTGAGCCAGTCCGGGAGGCGAGGGGGAGGCGGTGGCCGTGGCAACGACGAGCGGCGGCGATGGTGGCGTTCGGCCACGCGCGCGAGAGAGGGAAGGAGAAGAGGGAGAGGTCCAGCGAGATAGGGGAGAGAATCAGGGCGCCCAGGGCGTCGCGCTGGCGAGGTGAGAGGGGCCGAGGCCTTGCCACCGCGAAGCAGGAGGTGGCCGCGGCTCGGCTGTGCGCGCGCCACGCGTAGAGCCAGTAGGCTCGAGGAAGACGACGCGCGAGGGGGTGGGCTGGGCCTGGCAAGCCGGCTGTCTGCAGGCTTCTAGTGGGCTGCACAGTAGGTAGGTCCAGGTAACTTTCTCTCCCTTCTCTTTCTATTTAGTTTCTGTTTTTCTATTTTGTTATTTTGTTCTGGGCTTTATTAAAAATACTTAGGCACACTCAAAAATCATGAAACCAAGCATGGCTACTGTGTAAGATAAATCCAACAGTAAACATTTTAGTTTATGATTATTTGAGCATTTAAAATAATATATAGAATTTAAATGCCCAAATGCAAATACTTAAGAATTAAATCAAAAATCCAGAATGGTCCTAGAAATATGTGCAACATTTTTGGGAGAGGTTTTTAATCAATCCAAAAATGATGAACTTTTCAAAAGGGCATTTTGGGTTCATTGAAAAAGATTTTAATTTGACCCTAGTTGAATTCATTTAGTGCTAGGGTTTGAACATCCCCATTTCCAGTTTCTGAGAAAATTAAACATGATGCACATGAAGACCAAGCAAGACAGGCAAGGGCTGGTCTAGGGCTATGACAACTCACCCCCACTAAACAAGAATCTCGTCCCGAGATTCAAGCGTAGGGTAAGGAATCAGAGGGGACACTAACTAACACAATCTTCATGATACAAGTGCCCTTCATATGAATGTTGATTGCTAGCATCATGTTGATCCTGGCATCCTTGCTCTCGAGATCTTTGTCCAAAACGGTGATGATGAGAGAAACTCTACAAAAATGATCTTCTGAAAGATCGAGCAACTCAAGATCAACTCATGGAGTGATACGTTAAAACATCTCTTGAGCTGAGACACGGAGTACACCTCCAGAGGGATGGAGTGAAATAAATGATGAAGGTTCACTTGACAGGCAATAATTCCACACTTAATGAAGATGGTGACCGAGGTCACCAGACGGGGCACCTTAGAGAAGATGACTCCTAGAATTATTCCCTTAAGTGGCAAATAGAATTACTTTTGATATAGAGATCATTGAAACTCTCTATACCAGCCGGAGGCATATCACATCCGATCGTTTGACAGAGTTCGAAAGAATGAAATTCTCGGCCAGAATGGATGATGTGGACTACCTTGTTGAAGACAACACAAGGGATGATTTTGGTTATCATCAGAAATGGATGGGACCCATGGCAAGTCCACTTCTGAAAATAATCCTAAACAACAGTGGCTGAGAAAGGCAACCCATGGAAAATTGGCACATTGGCGGTGCAAGCTGGGAACAAAATGCAAATGCTGGGAATAATTCTGGTAACTGGGGTGAATCCCAACAGTAGAAAGTAAATCTACTCTTTGAGAGGTTATAGCATAACCAAAAAAACACTAGGAGCAATCCCGGTTAGTGCCAGCGATAACACCTAGTGCTTTTGCGTGCTCTCAAGAACTTGAGTATTCCCATATTCATCAAGGTTTTACCAATATCCGTGTCAAGGATCCTGGCAACACCACATACTACCATGATGAATAGCGATGGACGATGCAGATGCAAAGGAAGATAACACTTCTCAGATTTCACCCTAGCGGAGTCAAGGGGCAAAATCTGGATGATCGACCGAGAGACATTTAGCACTCCGCTTCTAATGTTCTCCTTGGTGTACTAGGTACCACGGTCAATGCTTAAAAGCATCAACATGGCCATCAAATGAAGGTCGGACTTCGGGAGCACAAAAAGTCCATAACGAACAACTAGAGAGTAATTCCTACAAAGTCCTTATGGGGAGGTGGCCAACTTCTTCAATCAAGATACTACATCAATAGGTCTTCCGGATGGGTGTGTTGGTCACGACATCCACCTTACCGGTAATCGAGAGACCAATATTATAGTTCTTGGAAAGGCTCCAACCATCATATCTGCCTGAGATTCAGTTCTGGTTGGTGTCAGGATATTCCAGATGTCATGTCTGGAAACGAAAGTTTGCAACACAAGTCGACGAGATGGCCTTGCGAGATTCTCGGGGAGTGAACTACGATAGCAAGCTCCAAAACATGAGCTGGTTCTGCTACATACATGTGAACACGTTGTCCAAGACAAGCATGACCACATGGTAGTCTTATAACGAAACACTACCGAGTTCAAGGGGAATCATCATTGCAGATAACGAAGTCCTTGATTAAGCCCGGGTTAGTTCTTAAGAAGGAACTCCTTATCCTTAAACAAATCAATCAGTGGCTTGGTGTGCTAGGGATACATATAGAGTGAAGGTTGCAAGGCTCCAAACCACAGAATATTTTGCACGTATGCATGACTGACTTGGGATGATTCCACAGGAAGCAAAGTAAACTTTCTCAACTCACTGTGGCAACTTATATCAATTACACCTGAATTAGGGAAAGTCTCTTCTCTCATCCAACATATACCTCATGAACGGAACACGAAGGCAATGCTTACAAAGTTCCCAACACTAGCTTAATGTCCTACAAAATCATGGAGAAGGTAGCAGTGTTGCTGATGGGCTCAACAACAATTCATCCAGGTTTCCATGGAGATGGAATTCCATAATTATGTGAACAAGTGATAGTATTGGTCAGACCCAGAAGATATAATGGTGTATGCTCGAGGGATCAACCACGAGTAAGACAACATTACGAATACCGTTGGTTCTGATTTGACTTGACGATAGCCCACACTCAAGTCAAATTTTGGACAAGACAATAGATCCAACAATTGTTCACAAGGATAAACCGATCAAGATATCATCTTTCTTCAACACACACACAAAAGATATCCCTTGGAAGGAACTAATTCAGGCAAGCTTTTATCTTCCAACTCTCCAAGTTGTTGTTTAGCTTAACCAACTAGTTCAGGGTATCCAATACAGATTTTCGGAGAAGGGGTGGTTTATAAGAAAACCAACTTGATCACGAACTCAACATAGCGGTCAGGGAACAACCTGGTAATACTTCCGAGAAGATATTCGGAAAATCATGAACCACCGATATGTTAGTAAGCTCGAGAACAACCTTTCTTTTCAGGGCAAGATGATATGATCAAATGAGCGAGGACTTAACAAAATCCTTACTCATCAATCGAGGAGTGCACCAGGAAAGTGGACTAGGTAGCACAATCAACCTTATGGTGATGATTCAACAATCAACTCGCTAAGGATGAGGTTATTGTCCATTTAACTACCAAGCAACGGAGTTGCTAGGAGTATTGACTTCGCACACCACGATTCACCTGTCTGCATTCCGGTTACAATAACACGGAGACCGAAGAATGAACGATGATGGCAATTAGTATCACTGTATCAAGAGTTTATCGGAGGTTGTGCAATTCCCATGACATTCTTGACATAAGGATGGTAATACTCCAGGATAGAACAGATTAGAAGCTGGATTAGCATTCTTCATCTGCGAAGTACAACTTCTTTGACCCAATCCTGGATATGGATAAGGTACTGGAGTTTGTTTCTCCTAGTCATTCCAGAATAGAATGGCTTGACGGACGACAAGAGTAAAAGGCATCGATGAACACGAATGCACAACTACTCCTGACTATCAACTGATAGATGAGGGTCATAATACAACTAAAAGGGACAACTCAAAGGAACATATGATTTTCTGAGTTGTGGATGCATAGATTAGTATGTCGAACCAAGTTCAACAAATTTCTTCCGGATAATCCGTGCAGAGAGGTAGGACTGGCAGAGTCACAATATGATTGGGGTACTACTCAAGAGCACTCTGGTTGTGATCTTTGGTTCAGAAGAACTTCTGCCAAGGATGGTTCATGGTATTGGAAGAATGATATACCATGGACTTCGAAGACTATCACAAAGTTACTAATATCCTAAAGGGACGAGCAAACACTACCAACATGAAGTAGGTAGAATGAATCTTGGGTTCAAGAACCCAGAATTAGAATGCCTACTAACTAAATGGCATCACAGGATGCTTTCGAGAATAATGGCCAGAATCATCACACTGGGAATATAAAGCATTGCTAGATTACTCGTGATCTTCTAAGACACCTAGGGTCATAATAATAAGTCCAACATATATGTCGAGGTAACAGAGTGCCTCAACACACCGACTAGTGTGGTTAATCTGGCCTAAAAGGACATTAAGAACATGTAGGAATGATTTGCAAATGCATCAAATTGTTTAGAGACCTGGGATGACTCGGACAGCATAACGGCTGTAAATGCTCGAGAATACTTTTGAGATTCATGCACAAAGATAGCTTAACCATTCAACATCATAATGTCAAGGTTCTGAGACCAACAGTTTATCAAACATAAATAGTAGGAACTTAACTAAGGGTTGAAACCACATTAACGTGAACCTATTAAATAGAATGAGAATCCTAGTTCTTAATCCCCGTAGAAGAAGAAGAAGAAGGTGACTCAGATCAGAAGGTCATAGGGTAAAGAAGTAAAAAGAGCCTTACATTCCCTTCCACAATCAATTCCCTTACATAACAAAAGAATTTCTAGACACGACTTCGACCAGTTTGGCTTACTAATCCTACAGGCAGTCAGGCTCTGATACCAAAGCTGTCGAGACCCCGATCCTAAGTCACACAGGTCTAGCCTGTAACACCTCATATCACTTTGCGGCCTCACGCACGGTATCCCCACGGGTGCCACCTTACCTGGCCCGGGACCGTTTGCGCATTTTGGCACACGTATATGACTGTGTCGCTAGCATCCATATGACAGAGAACCCGGGCCGACATGACTAGTTATAAACCAAAAGTGGCGCTAAATTATAGAGACAGGCATACATGACCTAGCAACGAACGTGTCGGTCATCAACGTATGAACCCAAGTCGTAGCAAGCTACAAGGACTTAAAGGAACAACGCGTGACATTTCCCCTAAGGGACAGACATAGGAACGAAGAAGGACATATGCCTCCCAGCCTAAGTGTTCCGGAGCAGTAGCAAGTTACCAAGGCTCAGTGGAAGCACTAGGAGACATTTCCCTGTAAGATAGGCTACCAAGGGTAAACAACTAGGTGCCGGATCCCACACATAGCAATACACATTACACGTACGCATAACATGCAAGTATGTGCTATAAAACATGGAATCACAACATAACTCAACAACTCATATAGATAGAGACCCAGAAGAGCCATCATAGCATTATTACAAACAGAGGTCACATGACGCAACATACAGAGCATACAGGCAAAGGAAACATCACATGTCTTAGTACAGACAACTAGAAATGAAAAGGCTGAAAAGCCTGACTATCTACAAGATCCTACAAGGGTACAAGATCGTAGCTGAGGTAACAAGCTAAACGTCGAAGTCCACGCGGAAACACTAGCGAGACTAAAGTCTCTCTGCAAAAACATAAATTAAGCAAACGTGAGTACAAAGGTACTCAGCAAGACTTACATCAAAACTAACTACATATGCATCGGTATCAACAAAGGGGTGGTGGAGTTTGACTGCAGCAAGCCAGCTTTGACTCAGTGGCTATCCTAAACTACAACTGCAAGTAACTCTTTTGAGGTGGCGCACACGAGTCCACATATTCACCAATCAATACACCACTAGGGATCCGCTCCCGTCTCCCTACGAGAAGGCCATCCATAGCACTCACGCTTATCTTGCGTGTTTTAGAGTATCCACTTTCACTTGTCTATGAACTGTACAGGCAACCCAGAAGTCCATTTCCGCGGACACGACTATTCGAATAGATCATATATAAAACCCTGCAGGGGTGTAATTCTTCACACACGATCTCACCACTTACCGCCGTTTACACGACATGTACTCGGCAACCTTCAAGCGGAAGCCCACCGAGGGTGTCGGCCACAGCCTACCTAAACACTCAAGTCTCTAGTCCAGGTTTATTGCCTATTCAGGTTCCATCCGCAGTGAGTCCGGCCGAGGTTTCCACATACAGCCCCGAACGATGTGTACAGGGTTCCGCGACACCAAACGGGCGCCCGGCATACCCGTCCACGTGCCTACCGCATCACAGCCCACCCCTCCGGTCAGCGCTGCGCACGGCCTCCAGCATACTACAAACACCAGAAACTACTTGCAACTACTGGACAGAGGACAAGGGTGATTAAGAAGCCGAGAGAGTCAATTAAGGATCCCAATGTGTGGTAGTAGTTGTTTCATGGATCACAAACACAGAACTCAGTTCCTGAGGACGGCTGCAATGAGACAACCCACCATGTACTCCTACATGGCCTCTGATCGCTACCTTTACCAAATCGTGTTCACACACTTAGCTCTCAACAGTAGGACATGTTCACCACATTCCAATTCATCCCCGATGAATCAGATCTGACACAACTGTAAGCAATAGCAGGCATAACCAGAAAGCATGAATGAGTAGGCACAATATGGTTCAAACAACTCCTTCTCATACTAGTGGGTTTCAACTATTTACTGTGGCAATGACAGGTCATGCAGCGGAAAGGGGTTCAACTACCGCAGCAGGTAACAGTTGAAGCGTTGTTGTCCTAATGTAGTAAACGAGAGCAAGAGCGAGAGAGTGGGATTGTATCGGAATGCTCAATGGGGTTTGCTTGCCTGGCACTTCTGAAGATAACATTGGGTCTTCATCGGTGCCATCGATCACATCGTCGGAACACGTCTACTGAAAGGGAACAAACACCGGCAACAGAGAAAGAAACACAGTCAATGCAATGCACAATATGATGCATGATCATGACATGGCATTATGCTGTGATTTGAGCTAATGCAACTTGCAACAGGTTAAATGAAGTTGGTTTGAACCCAAGATTCAAATTCAAACTCCATATGTGGATATTCAAATGCCATTTATATGATTTGTCCTAAACAGCAGCCATAAGTGGTTCTAACATGCATGAAAATGCCATAAACAGATTCCTTGAATTTTTCTGATCATTTTTCATATATAAATTATTTTCATTGGAGTTATAGATTATTTTCTGTGATTTTTAGAAGTTTTGGCTATTTTCTGGAATAAATAAATCATTTCTGATTTATTTTAAATTACAGAAAATAGTTACTGCGTCAGCACTAGGTCATGCAGACATCAGCAAGTCAACAGGCGGTCCAGGTCAAACCTGACCAGTGGGGCCCACTGGTCAGTGACACAACTCTAAACTAACTTATTTAGAACTAACCTAGTTTAGTTAGCCGGGCGGGGCCCACATGTCAGTGAGTCAAAGGCTAACTAATTGCAAATTAGCACTAACCTAAAATTAGCAAGGCACTGGGCCCACCTGTCAATGTCTTCTTAAGTTAATGACAGTAATTATAACTTAATTAAAACCTTAAACTAAAACTAGTCAGGGGCTGGCCCACAAGTCAGTGAGAGGGGGGGGGGGTCAACCCACCGGTCAAAAGTCAAAAGCGCCGACGGCTCGTCGCCGGCGGAGCCAGAGACAGCGGAGGGCATCGGATTTCGTCCCACGGCAACCAAATCGAAGGCCGAGGCCATCTACGGAACGAGGAGACTCATCCACGTCGAATGGTGCAAGCGGGAGGAGCTGGGGTGGAGCGGGCTCGCCGGAGTTGAGCTCGTGGCGGCGGCCGGCGATCAGGCGTCGGTGAAAACGACGCTATAGCGCATGATAGAGGCAACTGGTGGCCGAAATCGATGCGCGGGGGTGCACTGAGTGCAGTGGTAAGCTCGGACACGAGCGACGGGGGCTAGAACGACGGCGGCGACATCACCGGCGGCGGGGAGCTCACGGGTGCGGCGGGTACCGCGGCTAGAGGTGTAGACGAGCTCGGGGAGTAGGGGAAAGCAACGGCGGAGCTCACTGGGGGGTCGGTGAGCAGCTGAGTGGGCTCGGGGAGGCACCGGGGTCGGTGAATCGGCGGCGAGGATCACCGGCAGCAGACGAGGGGAACGGCGTTGCAGATGGCATCTAGGGGCGTCTGGTGCCGCGTGGCTCGGCTGAGAGGTCTAGAGTGACGAGTCGGAGCTCTTGAGCCAGTCAGGGAGGCGAGGGGGAGGCGGTGCCCGTGGCAACGACGAGCGGCGGTGATGGTTTCGTTCGGCCGCGCGCTTGAGAGAAGGAAGGAGAAGAGGGAGAGGTCCAGCGAGAGAGGGGAGAGAATCAGGGCGCCCAGGGCGTCGCGCTGGCGAGGTAAGAGGGGCCGAGGCCTTGCCACCGCGAAGCAGGAGGTGGCCGCGGCTCGGCTGTGCGCGCGCCACGCGCAGAGCCAGTAGGCGCGAGGTAGACAACGCGCGAGGGGGTGGGCTGGGCCTGGCAAGCCGGCTGTCTGCAGGCTTCTAGTGGGCTGCACAGTAGGTAGGTCCAGGTAACTTTCTCTCCCTTCTCTTTCTATTTAGTTTCTTTTTTTATATTTTGTTATTTTGTTCTGGGCTTTATTAAAAATACTTAGGCACACTCAAAAATCATGAAACCAAGCATGGCTACTGTGTAAGATAAATCCAACAGTAAACATTTTAGTTTAGGATTATTTGAGCATTTAAAATAATATATAGAATTTAAATGCCCAAATGCAAATACTTAAGAATTAAATCAAAAATCCAGAATGGTCCTAGAAATATGTGCAACATTTTTGGCAGAGGTTTTTAATCAATCCAAAAATGATGAACTTTTCCAAAGGGCATTTTGGGTTCATTGAAAAAGATTTTAATTTGACCCTAGTTGAATTCATTTAGTGCTAGGGTTTGAACATCCCCATTTCCAGTTTCTGAGAAAATTAAACATGATGCACATGAAGACCAAGCAAGACAGGCAAGGGCTGGTCTAGGGCTGTGACACTCCGGATCGGGCGGGGGGTTGAATGAATCCTCTCCCGGCTATAAGAATACGCCTGCTGCTGTGTCAGCGCCGTGTCCAGCAACTCCTTAGCCCGCCGCGCCTCCATTCCTATGGGGGATGTCCCCTCAATAGGTAAAGCGGCCAGTCGTGAAGCGGCGGCGATAATGTTGTCCAACGGGTTAGAATAATGGCCGGAAGGGGTGGGAACGTGCGGCGTTGGCACAACTTGGTGGTTCCGCTCCGTGGCTTGCGGCTGAAACGACGCGCCAGTCCCTGGAGCTCCTCCCCGGTTTACCTCTGGGCGGTTACTGGCTCCCGCTCCTGGTGTGCCAAAGAGATTCCTTGCCTCATAAACCGGCGGTAGACGAGTTTGCTGCCCTCTGTACATTACCTCATGTGCAAAATTCTGATCCAACCTGAGCCGGAAAGCTTGGGAGTCTAGCTCTGCCTGCGTTGCAGCCATCCTGACTTTCTTCGCATCCAGATCCAGTTTAGCTTGCTCAATCCAGCTCTTCAGCTGAACGATCTCCGCATCATGCCGCGCCTTGTCAACAGGGGCTACTTCTGCTGTTGTGAGTGCCGTCAAATTGCCGACCAAGGTGGATAGGACGTTAGAGGGCGACGGGGTTTGGTTGGCTGCCCCGGTTCCCGCTGCCTCTGCGGTGAATGCCCCGGTCATCGAGGGCTGCTGCGTGGATTGTGATCCGGCCATGAAAACAGCAACCCTGCTTGGCAGATCAAAGGGGCCCAGAATACTATCACCATCGGACACACCCTCTGACCGGCCGTCCTGCAACAGATACAAAGATTCGGTCTCTCCGGATGAAGATTCATCGTCGGAATACACAACTGTCTCACCACCAGAATCTGATCCGTCCTCGGCTCGCACTCCATGCACTGCTCCAACGAACACACGCTTTACGGCGGGCTGAATCCAGGCTGATCTCGCACGCTCAGCCGGCTCGACGATGTTGGGGAAGATGTACGACTTAGGTCCCGGTTCGCCGATCTTGCCAATGAAGACGTGGTTGCCGCCGAAGGGGACCCGGTACCTGAATTCGATTGAATCAGCCTCGGGGCCCTAGCCTGCATCGTCAATGTAGATCCGGCCGCGACGACTCTTGGTCATCCAGCCAACCGCGTAACCCTTGAGTCCTTCAAAGCTGCCCTTCAAGAACTCGAAACCATCGGGCGATAGCCCCAAGGTGGGCGCCAACTGTCGTGGAATTAGCACGGCAGATGTCCGGTTTAGCGGACTTAGGTGTGAAGCCATCGCGCGGGTTAGCTTGAAGGGGTTAAAGCAGACGAAGGACACAGGGAGTTTATACTAGTTCGGCCCCTTCGATGAAGGTAAAAGCCTACGTCTAGTTTGGTGTGGTATTGCTTGTGCGTCGATGACTAGGGAGCGAATCCGCTTGCCTATCTCTCGAGCTATTGTTTCTTGTCCTCAAACCGTCGCCGGGTCGTCCCTTTATATAGGAGGCGACGCCCAGTCCGGTTTACAGAGTCCCGAGGCCGGCTCATAAACGTGTCCGCCTCGGTCTCTACTCTTTCTGTCTTACATCCCAAGTTACGTGGTACGACGTTTTATAGATCATGGGCCTTGTACATGGGCCCTAAACCTCTACGGGCTATAATCTCTTGATATTCATTCTAATGGGCTTCTGATCATATAACCTTACTAGCATAATCCGGACCCTCTAGGCCGGTTTATACCTGCTAGTAATATCCCTGACACCAGTGCAGAAGTGTAGCCCATTGCTCTTGTCAGTACATTTTGTCCTGTAATGCTTGTACTTCCAGGGATTGGTAGTTGATTATGTAGCATCAATCTGCATCTTATCTTCATTATCCTCTATCCCTTCTAGTATTATCATATCTATAATCACTCTCTACAAAATGTAGAGTACAGGCAATGCTTATGAAGAAGATTATGTGCTGAAATTCTTGAGTTATCCTTCCCTTGACATGGAGAAGGGCATTATAAATCTGGTGTTAACTGTTAATGTAAGTCAGTCCTTCTAGAGCCTTTATCCTCAACTACTATTTAATTTTCTCATACTCCCTATTGTTTACTGCTATTTAGTTTGCTGTTTCTACCCAAATGCATGTTCGCAAGAACCGTAAGTTCTAAGTTTTACATGTAAAACCAAATTCCTTATTCATACCATGCACATTACTCAATACTCCCTATATGTATGCTTGTTTTTGTGGATCTATAATCCAGTGTGTGGTGAAGCAGCCCACGTTTGCACCTTGTCATCTCCTGTTTTATCTTACTGATGTGGCTGATGATATGAACAACATGCCATGCACATTAACCAAAATAGATACAATGATTTTCCTTGCCCTTCATCTATGCTTGTTATGTTGACATGGTTATCCAGTAGTGTGGTGTAGCTCCCCGCATTATGAACAATGCCAAATTATGCTATTAATATTTTGAACTTACTCTTTATTTTCTAATTTGAAATTGGATGGAATTGATAGCACTGTTATCATCTTTATTTATACACGTGCAAAACCTGTCATCTCTTTGCTTTGATTCAGTGTGATATGCCTGATGGCATGCACAAGTCTGCCGAAGGCTGTGAGACAAACCCAACATATATTGCAGCAAAGAAGGCAAAACATCTTGAAGATAGCGAGACAACCCCAAAGTCTTGTCTTGATGCAGTGCTCAAGTTACTTGAGACTAGCAGTCAGACAAGCTCATAGAATTCGTTGTCTGAATCAGTTCGAGTTCTTCAGTCCCAAGTTCTAGCAGAAAGGCATTCTCCAACTCAACTTCAACTTGAAGTCCTATCTCTAAGAAAGATTGCGGAGAACACCAATGAGAACCTCGTCGCTAAACAGCTACACCTGGAAGCTATGACCGACATGCTAGGCCGGTCTCACAGCCTTGCTCAGCAGCTTGCGCAGCAGTTCCCGCGCAAGGCTAACCTTTCTTGAACTGTCTTGGAAGTGGTCTCGGTTCAGTATTATTTTGTTACCCAGCAATGGTGCCCAGTTTTTGTAATCTGCTTCTTCGTTGCGCGTTATGATCACTGATGGCGAACTTCGATGCCCAGGGGGTGTAATATACCATAAATCCTTTATTGTATAGTGTAGGTTTGTTCTTAATTCTTACTAGTTACTGCCATCATTTGTTATCTGGAAAAAATCAGATGTAGTCGACCGGGCCAAAACATTCGCCTCTAACGGGCCTAGTGTTTAGCGGGCCACAACTGGGGCAGCCTGCATCTTTCTTGGGCCCGAATAATTGGGGCCTTCAAACTTTGCGCGAGGCCCACAACTTACACTGGCCTATATTTTAGTTGGGCCTTTTGTGGACCCAACACCTAGTTTGGCCCAGGTAGCGTTGGGCCATTAACAGGCTAAATATTGTAATGGACTGTTACGACCCAGATGAAACCATGGGCCTTTAGTAGGCCGAAATGCATATTGTGCCTCAAGTTTCACTATTCATTGACTGGCCTTCAGCAGGCTGAAATGTAGAAGGGGCCTTTTTGGGCCCAGTTATATCACGGGCAGTTACCAGGCTGAAACATATCTCGGGCTTTAGTTGGCCCACAGATATCATGGGCCTTTAAGAGGCCCAAAGTCACGTTGGGCTTAACTGTTGCCACCTTTATCATGGGCCGTTAGTGGGCCCGATGTTCTGTCGGACCATATATGGCCCATGGGCAGCACGGGCCATTCCCAGGCCGAAAGTCACACCTGGCTGAAATGGGCCCATGTCTACATCGGGCCTCTAACAGGCTAAAAGTCACTGGGTTGTAATTGGGGCCCAAATATTCGGCGAACAATTAGGAGGCCAGATCTGGCTTCAGGACGTAAATGGGCCCAAATATTCGGTGAACAATTAACGGACCAGATCTGGCTTCGGGCCGTAAATGGGCCTTTATTAAGCAGGCCGTTATTGGGCTGGCCCACTAGTACCTGAGTAAGTACTACGGGCATTTGACTGGGCCGGCCTTTTTAACTTATATGGGCCTCTATTGGGCTGTTCCACGTGTCGACGTATCATAGGCCAAAAGACGTCATGGGCCATACATGGGCCGGAAGTTAAAACAGGCTGGAATTATATTGGACTGCCCAAATGACGCTACTGGGCCTAATTCGGATAGGCGCTAAACGGCCCCTCGGTTAGCGGGCTGTAAATGGGCTATATGCGAACATGCCGTTAACAGGCTTGCCGTCGGCCGGCCCGGCACCTTTTGACCAAGTCAAACGGGCCGTACTTTTCACAGGAATGGGTCTCTGTTGGGTCGTGCCACGTGTCGACGTATCATAGGCGCTTTGTGTCCAATGAGTGGATGACATCTGTCCCAACGGTGAGCCGCCACGTGTTTCCTCCTGCCAATGATGATTTTACACGTGGAAAATCCCCATTGGTTGGGGCTGTTAACGGGTTATCGGATCCAAAACCGGACTTGATAGCTTAACGCATTCCGTTATGGTGGATGCCACGTGTCGAAAGCACTTCTGTGACGCGTGATTTATCGTCATGGAAGTGGACACTTCCGTGATGATAATTTTTGTAATGTCATGGAACACTTCTACGACAGCACAGGTATGACCATCTTGATTCTGTCATAAATTTGTCATGGATGTACATGCATGACAAAAAACGTGACCTACTGTGACAAACACGTATCATCACGGAAGTGTATTTTTTTTGTAGTGTCAAATCTTCGGAGTATCCACTGTCGTAGCTTCAACACTTCTAATGCATGGTGAAATCCTCTTTACTCCGAAGTGGTCAAAATGGAAAAGGGTATTGACTAACTATTTAAGGTAAGAGGGAAGATTTGACAAAGCGCAGATAAGAAGTGAGGAAAATAATTTTTTTTAAATAAAGTTTAGAGAAATCCTTTTTTATGGGCTTGCTAGTTTCTAGCTTAGGGTCACGTCCTATAGTCAATATGTGCTCTCATACCATCTTGTAGGGACCCGACCCGAAGGGATTGAAGTCTCTGTGCTTAAGTGTCATCCTTGGATACGTATGCTGACACACACAGTACTCGAGGATTTATAACAAAGGTAAATCACATGTATAAAGTAACGTAAATAATATTACCTCAATCAACATAGCGGAAGTAAAAACAAGGTTGTGGAGTGCCTTCAATACAAACGGCAAAGTTGAGTGTATACATCACAACCCTAACGTTTCACTTACTCGTCGGATAATTCCTGCAACATGAGATGTTGCAGCCGTGTAGGTCAGTACATTGAATGTACTGGCAAATTCACACCACGGGATAATGATGAACAATATCTATCCCTACATGCATATTTGGCTGGTGGAGGCTGTAAGGTTAGTTTTGCATAAAGCTAAATTTTTCCTAAAACAAAGGAATTTTTTTACTACTCAGTTTAGTTAAGCAATATTGAGAACGGTTCCTCCATCTCAATACCAAAATTAACCATAGTCATCAATAACCCAACAAATTACTTAAACAGAGTGTTGCGATCAATAAAATAATCCACTTCTAGATACTCAAGATGTCCATAACCGTGGACACGTCTAATGATTAGTTTGTACACTCTGCAGAGGTTGTGCACTTTTCCCCACAAGACTCGTTTGTCTCCGTTGAATTTCTCGTACTACATGGTGTTTGAGAAACAGATGACCGGGACACCGTCTTTCAGAAGCATTTACTCTTTACCCTGGATAGACCAGTACACCTACATTCCCCCCTACATCTGCTAGTCCACTACTTAAAGAGCTCACGCAACATACTCAACTATGCCAGACCCATAATGGCTTGTGGCCGCACATGGAAGTTTCTAGGAACGAAAATATCATATGATCCCTTTGAGCCTGGGTGGCCTTCCATAGGGTGATCACACGGGACTTCTGGGATCTCCTAGGGCAAACACTGGTTTCTCCAGGTGCCCTGCAACCAATCTACCTAGTGGTGTTTTAAAGTTACCACCTTAAACATTCCCTTAGTTGTTATTACACTCACAACTTTCATGAAATCTCACATACCAATCCACGTCTACAAGCATGGCTAAGCAATAAGTCACAAAGCATACATTCCCTTGGATTGATCTCAAGTCATTGGGTTCCTACCTCATGAACTACATAGCATCACCACATGTTTTCAAACCCTATTAATGCAGTCTTTAAGGATATAACTAATGCAAGTAAAAACTAGGTATTGGAAAGTATGATCAAAGTGTGAACTTGCCTTGCTGACGATCGTTGAAACCTAGTGACTCGAAATAGCATGCTTCCACTCCGAAAACTCTATCGCAATCAAACAATAGCATACATAAGCAATCATGCAACAGAAGCGAAGAACGAAACTCGAAAGACTTCGACAACAAGCAAATGACTCTTGTAACAGAAAACAATTTCTAACAGTACCAAAATTAATTGAATTTGGCCTTATCATAAATTTGAAGTTAAGAGCTTCGATTTGCAAAAAGAATCAACTCAAACGGAGTTACGAAACTAAAGTTACGATCAAAAGAAGTTCAAATACAAATCTCTTTGAATTCAAATTTTATAACTTTTTTGAAAACAAATTTGATTTGCACTACTGGAAAGATAAGATCGAAATAAAGAAATTGGCGCTGGTTTCACCTATTTCCAACTAACGAACAAAAAGTAATGATCGTTTGAAAACCAGGGATTGATCTATAAAAACTATAATCGCGTATAGGTCCTTGACAAAACATAATAGAGAAAGAAAAACCTAAGTAGCGAACGTTCATTTTTCTGATCTAAATAGCGGACGTTCGCTGTTTAATAAAACCTAAAAAACGAATCTAGGTTAAAAAACAATCTAGGGTTTCCGATCTTAACATTCATTACAAACAGAGGTCACATGACCCAACATACAGAGCATACAGGCAAAGGAAACATCACATGTCTGAGTACAGACAACTACAAATGAAAAGCCTGAAAAGCCTGACTATCTACAAGATCCTACAAGGGTACAAGATCGTAGCTGAGGTAACAAGCTAAACGTCGAAGTCCACGCGGAAACACTAGCGAGACTGAAGTCTCTCTGCAAAAACATAAATTAAGCAAACATGAGTACAAAGGTACTCAGCAAGACTTACATCAAAACTAACTACATATGCATCGGTATCAACAAAGGGGTGGTGGAGTTTGACTGCAGCAAGCCAGCTTTGACTCAGTGGCTATCCTAAACAACAACTGCAAGTAACTCTTTTGAGGTGGCGCACACGAGTCCACATATTCACCAATCAATACACCACTATGGATCCGCTCCCGTCTCCCTACGAGAAGGCCATCCATAGCACTCACGCTTATCTTGCGTGTTTTAGAGTATCCACTTTCACTTGTCTATGAACTGTACAGGCAACCCAGAAGTCCATTTCCGCGGACACGGCTTTTCGAATAGATCATATAGAAAACCCTACAGGGGTGTACTTCTTCACACACGCTCTCACCACTTACCGCCGTTTACACGACATGTACTCGGCAACCTTCAAGCGGAAGCCCAGCGAGGGTGTCGGCCACAGCCTACCTAAACACTCAAGTCTCTAGTCCAGGTTTATCGCCTATTCAGGTTCCATCCGCAGTGAGTCCGGCCGAGGTTTCCACATACGGCCCCGAACGATGTGTACAGGGTTCCGCGACACCAAACGGGCGCCCGGCATACCCGGCCACGTGCCTACCGCATCATAGCCCACCCCTCCGGTCAGCGCTGCGCACGGCCTGCAGCATACTACAAACACCAGAAACTACTTGCATCTACTGGACTGAGGACAAGGGTGATTAAGAAGCCGAGAGAGTCAACTAAGGATCCCAATGTGTGGTAGTAGCTGTTTCATGGATCACAAACACAGAACTCAGTTCCTCAGGACGGCTGCAATGAGACAACCCACCATGTACTCCTACATGGCCTCCCATCGCTACCTTTACCAAATCGTGTTCACACAATTAGCTCTCAACAGTAGGACATTTTCACCACATTCCAATTCATCCCCGATGAATCAGATCTGACACAACTGTAAGCAATAGCAGGCATAACCAGAAAGCATGAATGAGTAGGCACAATATGGCTCAAACAACTCCTACTCATACTAGTGGGTTTCAACTATTTACTGTGGCAATGACAGGTCATGCAGTGGAAAGGGGTTCAACTACCGCAGCAGGTAACAGTTGAAGCGTTGTTGTCCTAATGCAGTAAAAGAGAGCAAGAGCGAGAGAGTGGGATTGTATCGGAATGCTCAATGGGGTTTGCTTGCCTGGCACTTCTGAAGATAACATTGGGTCTTCATCGGTGTCATCGATCACATCGTTGGAACACGACAACTGAAAGGGAACAAACACCGGCAACAGAGAAAGAAACACAGTCAATGCAATGCACAATATGATGCATGATCATGACATGTCATTATGCTGTGATTTGAGCTAATGCAACTAGCAACAGGTTAAATGAAGTTGCTTTGAACCAAAGATTCAAATTCAAACTCCATATGTGGATATTCAAATGTCATTTATATGATTTGGCCTAAACAGCAGCCATAAGTGGTTCTAACATGCATGAAAATGCCATAAACAGATTCCTTGAATTTTTCTGATCATTTTTCATATATAAATTATTTTCATTGGAGTTATAGATTATTTTCTGTGATTTTTAGAAGTTTTGGCTATTTTCTGAAATAAATAAATCATTTCTGATTTATTTTAAATTATAGAAAATAGTTACTGCGTCAGCACTAGGTCATGCTGACATCAGCAAGTCAACAGGCGGTCCAGGTCAAACCTGACCAGTGGGGCCCACTGGTCAGTGACACAACTCTAAACTAACTTATTTAGAACTAACCTAGTTTAGTTAGCCGGGCGGGGCCCACATGTGAGTGAGTCAAAGGCTAACTAATTGCAAATTAGCACTAACCTAAAATTAGCAAGGCACTGGGCCCACCTGTCAGTGTCTACTTAAGCTAATGACAGTAATTATAACTTAATTAAAACCTTAAACTAAAACTAGTCAGGGGCTGGCCCACAAGTCAGTGAGAGAGAGGGGGGGTCAACCCACCGGTCAAAAGTCAAAAGCACCGGCGGCTCGTCGCCGGCGGAGCCAGAGACGGCGGAGGGCGTGAGATTTCGTCCCACGGCAACCAAATCGAAGGCCGAGGCCATCTACGGAACGAGGAGACTCGTCCACGTCGAATGGTGCAAGCGGGAGGAGCTGGGGTGGAGCGGGCTCGCCGGAGTTGAGCTCGTGGTGGCGGCCGGCGATCGGGCGTCGGTGAAAACGACGCTATAGCGCATGATAGAGGCAACTGGTGGCCGAAATTGATGCGCGGGGGTGCACTGAGTGCAGTGGTAAGCTCGGACACGAGCGGCGGGGGCTAGAACGACGGCGGCGACATCATCGGCGGCGGGGAGCTCACGGGTGCGGCGGCTACCGCGGCTAGAGGTGTAGACGAGCTCGGGGAGTAGGGGAAAGCGACGGCGGAGCTCACTGGGGGGTCGGTGAGCAGCTGAGTGGGCTCGGGGAGGCACCGGGGTCGGTGAATCGGCGGCGAGGATCGCCGGCAGCAGACGAGGGGAACGGCGATGCAGATGGCGTCCAGGGGCATCTGGTGCCGCGTGGCTCGGCTGAGAGGTCTAGGGCGACGAGTCGGAGCTCTTGAGCCAGTCAGGGAGGCGAGGGGGAGGCGGTGGCCGTGACAACGACGAGCGGCGGCGATGGTGGCGTTCGGCCGCGCGCGTGAGAGAAGGAAGGAGAAGAGGGAGAGGTCCAGCGAGAGAGGGGAGAGAATCAGGGCGCCCAGGGAGTCGCGCTGGCGAGGTGAGAGGGGCCGAGGCCTTGCCACCGTGAAGCAGGAGGTGGCCGCGGCTCGACTGTGCGCGCGCCACGCGCAGAGCCAGTAGGCGCGAGGAAGACGACGCGCGAGGGGGTGGGCTGGGCCTGGCAAGCCGGCTGTCTGCAGGCTTCTAGTGGGCTGCACAGTAGGTAGGTCCAGGTAACTTTCTCTCCCTTCTCTTTCTATTTAGTTTCTGTTTTTATATTTTGTTATTTTGTTCTGGGCTTTATTAAAAATACTTAGGCACACTCAAAAATCATGAAACCAAGCATGGCTACTGTGTAAGATAAATCCAATAGTAAACATTTTAGTTTATGATTATTTGAGCATTTAAAATAATATATAGAATTTAAATGCCCAAATGCAAATACTTAAGAATTAAATCAAAAATCCAGAATGGTCCTAGAAATATGTGCAACATTTTTGGCAGAGGTTTTTAATCAATCCGAAAATGATGAACTTTTCCAAAGGGCATTTTGGTTTCATTGAAAAAGATTTTAATTTGACCCTAGTTGAATTCATTTAGTGCTAGGGTTTGAACATCCCCATTTCCACTTTCTGAGAAAATGAAACATGATGCACATGAAGACCAAGCAAGACAGGCAAGGGCTGGTCTAGGGCTGTGACACTCCGGCTCGGGCGGGGGGTTGAATGAATCCTCTCCCGGCTATAAGAATACGCCTGCTGCTGTGTCAGCGCCGTGTCCAGCAACTCCTTAGCCCGCTGCGCCTCCATTGCTATGGGGGATGTCCCCTCAATAGGTAAAGCGGCCAGTCGTGAAGCGGCGGCGATAATGTTGTCCAACGGGTTAGAATAATGGCCGGAAGGGGTGGGAACGTGCGGCGTTGGCACAACTTGGTGGTTCCGCTCCATGGCTGGCGGCTGAACCGACGCGCCAGTCCCTGGAGCTCCTCCCCAGTTTACCTCTGGGCGGTTACTGGCTCCCGCTCCTGGTGTGCCAAAGAGATTCCTTGCCTCATAAACCGGCGGTAGACGAGTTTGCTGCCCTCTGTACATTACCTCATGTGCAAAATTCTGATCCAACCTGAGCCGGAAAGCTTGGGAGTCTAGCTCTGCCTGCGTTGCAGCCATCCTGACTTTCTCCGCATCCAGATCCAGTTTAGCTTGCTCTATCCGGCTCTTCAGCTGAACGATCTCCGCATCATGCTGCGCCTTGTCAGCAGGGGCTACTTCTGCTGTTGTGAGTGCCGTCAAATTGCCGACCAAGGTGGATAGGACGTTAGAGGGCGACGGGGTTTGGTTGCCTGCCCCGGTTCCCGCTGCCTCTGCGGTGAACGCCCCGGTCATCGAGGGCTGCTGCGTGGATTGTGATCCGGCCATGAAAACATCAACCCTGCTTGGCGGATCAAAGGGGCCCGGAATACTATCACCATCGGACACACCCTCTGACCGGCCGTCCTGCAACAGATACAAAGATTCGGTCTCTCCGGATGAAGATTCATCGTCGGAATACACAACTGTCTCACCACCAGAATCTGATCCGTCCTTGGCTCGCACTCCATGCACTGCTCCAACGAAGACACGCTTTACGGCGGGCTGAATCCAGGCTGATCTCGCATGCTGAGCCGGCTTGACGATGTTGAGGAAGATGTCCGACTTAGGTCCCGGTTCGCCGATCTTGCCAATGAAGACGTGGTTGCCGCCGAAGGGGACCCGGTACCTGTATTCGATTGAATCAGCCTCGGGGCCCTAGCCTGCATCGTCAATGTAGATCCGGCCGTGACGACTCTTGGTCATCCGGCCAACCGCGTAACCCTTGAGTCCTTCAAAGCTGCCCTTCAAGAACTCAAAACCATCGGGCGATAGCCCCACGGTGGGCGCCAACTGTCGTGGAATTAGCACGGCAGATGTCTGGTTTAGCAGACTTAGGTGTGAAGCCATCGCGCGGGTTAGCTTGAAGGGGTTAAAGACACAGGGAGTTTATACTACTTCGGCCCCTTCGATGAAGGTAAAAGCCTACGTCTAGTTTGGTGTGGTATTGCTTGTGCGTCGATGACCAGGGAGCGAATCCGCTTGCCTGTCTCTCGAGCTATTGTTTCTTGTCCTCAAAACGTCGCCGGGTCGTCCCTTTATATAGGAGGCGACGCCCAGTCCGGTTTACAGAGTCCCGAGGCCGGCTCATAAACGTGTCCGCCTCGGTCTCTACTCTTTCTGTCTTACATCCCAAGTTACATGGTACGACGTTTTATAGATCGTGGGCCTTGTACATGGGCCCTAAACATCTACGGGTTATAATCTCTTGATATTCATTCTAATGGGCTTCTGATCATATAACCTTACTAGCATAATCCGGACCCTCTAGGCCGGTTTATACCTGCTAGTAATATCCCTGACACCAGTGCAGAAGTGTAGCCCATTGCTCTTGTCAGTACATTTTGTCCTATAATGCTTGTACTTCCAGGGATTGGTAGTTGATTATGTAGCATCAATCTGCATCTTATCTTCATTATCCTCTATCCCTTCTAGTATTATCATATCTATAATCACTCTCTACAAAATGTAGAGTACAGGCAATGCTTATGAAGAAGATTATGTGCTGAAATTCTTGAGTTATCCTTCCCTTGACATGGAGAAGGGCATTATAAAGCTGGTGTTAACTGTTAATGTAAGTCAGTCCTTCTAAAGCCTTTATCCTCAACTGCTATTTAATTTTCTCATACTCCCTATTGTTTACTGCTGTTTAGTTTGCTGTTTCTACACAAATGCATGTTCGCATGAACCGTAAGTTCTAAGTTTTACATGTAAAACCAAATTCCTTATTCATACCATGCACATTACTCAATACTCCCTATATGTATGCTTGTTTTTGTGGATCTATAATCCAGTGTGTGGTGAAGCAGCCCACGTTTGCACATTGTCATCTCCTGTTTTATCTTACTGATGTGGCTGATGATATGAACAACATGCCATGCACATTAACCAAAATAGATACAATGATTTTCCTTGCCCTTCATCTATGCTTGTTATGTTGACATGGTAATCCAGTAGTGTGGTGTAGCTCCCCGCATTATTAACAATGCCAAATTATGCTATTAATATTTTGAACTTACTCTTTATTTTCTAATTTGAAATTGGATGGAATTGATAGCAATGTTATCATCTTTATTTATACACGTGCAAAACCTGTCATCTCTTTGCTTTGTTTCAGTGTGATATGCCTGATGGCATGCACAAGTCTGCCGAAGGCTGTGAGACAAACCCAACATATATTGCAGCAAAGAAGGCAAAACATCTTGAAGATAGCGAGACAACCCCAAAGTCTTGTCTTGATGCAGTGCTCAAGTTACTTGACACTAGCAGTCAGACAAGCTCACAGAATTCGTTGTCTGAATCAGTTCGAGTTCTTCAGTCCCAAGTTCTAGCAGAAAGGCATTCTCCAACTCAACTTCAACTTGAAGTCCTATCTCTAAGAAAGATTGCGGAGAACACCAATGAGAACCTCGTCGCTAAACAGCTACACCTGGAAGCTATGACCGACATGCTAGGCCGGTCTCACAGCCTTGCTCAGCAGCTTGCACAGCAGTTCCCGCGCAAGGCTAACCTTTCTTGAACTGTCTTGGAAGTGGTCTCGGTTCAGTATTATTTTGTTACCCAGCAATGGTGCCCAGTTTTTGTAATCTGCTTCTTCGTTGCGCGTTATGATCACTGATGGCGAACTTCGATGCCCAGGGGATGTAATATACCATAAATCCTTTATTGTATAGTGTAGGTTTGTTCTTAATTCTTACTAGTTACTGCCATCATTTGTTATCTGGAAAAAATCAGATGTAGTCGACTGGGCCAAAACATTCGCCTCTAACGGGCCTAGTGTTTAGCGGGCCACAACTGGGGCAGCCTGCATCTTTCTTGGGCCCGAATCATTGGGGCCTTCAAACTTTGCGCGAGGCCCACAACTTACACTGTCCTATATTTTAGTTGGGCCTTTTGTGGACCCAGCACCTAGTTTGGCCCAGGTAGCGTTGGGCCATTAACAGGCTGAATATTGTAATGGACTGTTACGACCCAGATGAAACCATGGGCCTTTAGTAGGCCGAAATGCATATTGTGCCTCAAGTTTCACTATTCATCGACTGGCCTTCAGCAGGCTGAAATGTAGAAGGGGCCTTTTTGGGCCCAGTTATATCACGGGCAGTTACCAGGCTGAAACATATCTCGGGCTTTAGTTGGCCCACTGATATCATGGGCCTTTAAGAGGCCCAAAGTCACGTTGGGCTTAACTGTTGCCACCTTTATCATGGGCCGTTAGTGGGCTCGATGTTCTGTCGGACCATATATGGCCCATGGGCAGCACGGGCCATTCCCAGGCCGAAAGTCACACCTGGCTGAAATGGGCCCATGTCTCCATCGGGCCTCTAACAGGCTGAAAGTCACTGGGTTGTAATTGGGGCCCAAATATTCGGCGAACAATTAGCAGGCCAGATCTGGCTTCAGGACGTAAATGGGCCCAAATATTCGGTGAACAATTAACGGACCAGATCTGGCTTCGGGCCGTAAATGGGCCTTTATTAAGCAGGCCGTTATTGGGATGGCCCACTAGTACCTGAGTAAGTACTACGGGCATTTGACTGGGCCGGCCTTTTTAACTTATATGGGCCTCTATTGGGCTGTTCCACGCGTCAACGTATCATAGGCCAAAAGACGTCATGGGCCATACATGGGCCGGAAGTTAAAACAGGCTGGAATTATATTGGACGGCCCAAATGACGCTACTGGGCCTAATTCGGATAGGCCCTAAACGGCCCCTCTGTTAGCGGGCTGTAAATGGGCTATATGCGAACATGCCGTTAACAGGCTTGCCGTCGGCCGGCCCGGCTCCTTTTGACCAAGTCAAAGTGGCCGGACTTTTCACAGGAATGGGTCTCTGTTGGGTCGTGCCACGTGTCGACGTATCATAGGTGCTTTGTGTCCAATGAGTGGATGACATCTGTCCCAACGGTGAGCCGCCACGTGTTTCCTCCTGCCAATGATGATTTTACACGTGGAAAATCCCCATTGGTTGGGGTTGTTAACGGGTTATCAGATCCAAAACCGGACCTGATAGCTTAACGCATTCCGTTATGGTGGATGCCACGTGTCGAAAGCACTTCTGTGACGCGCGATTTATCGTCATGGAAGTGGACACTTCCGTGATGATAATTTTTGTAATGTCATGGAACACTTCTACGACAGCACAGGTATGACCATCTTGATTCTGTCATAAATTTGTCATGGATGTACATGCATGACAAAAAACGTGACCTACTGTGACAAACACGTATCATCACAGAAGTGTATTTTTTTTGTAGTGTCAAATCTTCGGAGTATCCACTGTTGTAGCTTCAACACTTCTAATGCATGGTGAAATCCTCTTTACTCCGAAGTGGTCAAAATGGAAAAGGGTATTGTCTAACTATTTAAGGTAAGAGGGAAGATTTGACAAAGCGCAGATAAGAAGTGAGGAAAATAATTTTTTTGAAAATAAAGTTTAGAGAAATCCTTTTTTATGGGCTTGCCAGTTTCTAGCTTAGGGTCACGTCCTACAGTCAATATGTGCTCTGATACCATCTTGTAGGGACCCGACCCGAAGGGATTGAAGTCTCTGTGCTTAAGTGTCATCCTTGGATCCGTATGCTGACACACACAGTACTCGAGGATTTATAACAAAGGTAAATCACATGTATAAAGTAACGTAAATAATATTACCTCAATCAACATAGCGGAACTAAAAACAAGGTTGTGGAGTGCCTTCAATACAAACGGGAAAGTTGAGTGTATACATCACAACCCTAACGTATCACTTACTCGTCGGATAATTCCTGCAACATGAGATGTTGCAGCCGTGTAGGTCAGTACATTGAATGTACTGGCAAATTCACACCACAGGATAATGATGAACAATATCTATCCCTACATGCATATTTGGCTGGTGGAGGCTGTAAGGTTAGTTTTCCATAAAGCTAAATTTTCCCTAAAACAAAGGAATTTTTTTACTACTCAGTTTAGTTAAGCAATATTGAGAACGGTTCCTCCATCTCAATACCAAAATTTACCATAGTCATTAATAACCCAACAAATTACTTAAACAAAGTGTTGAGATCAATAAAATAATCCACTTCTAGATACTCAAGATGTCCATAACCGTGGACACGACTAATGATTAGTTTGTACACTCTGCAGAGGTTGTGCACTTTTCCCCACAAGACTCGTTTGTCTCCGTTGAATTTCTCGTACTACATGGTGTTTGAGAAACAGATGACCGGGACACCGTCTTTCAGAAGCATTTACTCTTTACCCTGGATAGACCGGTACACCTACATTCCCCCTACATCTGCTAGTCCACTACTTAAAGAGCTCACGCAACATACTCAACTATGCCACACCCTTAATGGCTTGTGGCCGCACATGGAAGTTTCTAGGCACGAAAATATCATATGATCCCTTTGAGCCTGGGTGGCATTCCATAGGGTGATCACACGGGACTTCTGGGATCTCCTAGGGCAAACACTGGTTTCTCCAGGTGCCCTGCAACCAAACTACCTAGTGGTGTTTTAAAGTTACCACCTTAAACATTCCCTTAGTTGTTATTACACTCACAACTTTCATGAAATCTCACATACCAATCCACGTCTACAAGCATGGCTAAGCAATAAGTCACAAAGCATACATTCCCTTGGGTTGATCTCAAGTCATTGGGTTCCTACCTCATGAACTACATAGCATCACCACATGGTTCGAAACCCTATTAATGCAGTCTTTAAGGATATAACTAATGCAAGTAAAAACTAGGTATTGGAAAGTATGATCAAAGTGTGAACTTGCCTTGCTGACGATCGTTGAAACCTAGTGACTCGAAATAGCATGCTTCCACTCCGAAAACTCTATCGCAATCAAACAATAGCATACGTAAGCAATCATGCAACAGAATCGAAGAACGAAACTCGAAAGACTTCGACAACAAGCAAATGACTCTTGTAACAGAAAATAATTTCTAACAGTACCAAAATTAATTGAATTTGGCCTTATCATAAATTTGAAGTCAAGAGCTTCGATTTGCAAAAAGAATCAACTCAAACGGAGTTACGAAACTAAAGTTACGATCAAAAGAAGTTCAAATACAAATCTCTTTGAATTCAAATTTTATAACTTTTGAAAACAAATTTGATTTGCACTACTGGAAATATAAGATCGAAACAAAGAAATTGGCGTTGGTTTCACCTATTTCCAACTAACGAACAAAAAGTAATGATCGTTTGAAAACCAGGGATTGATCTATAAAAACTATAATCGCGTATAGGTCCTTGACAAAACATAATAGAGAAAGAAAAACCTAAGTAGCGAACGTTCATTTTTCGATCTAAACAGCGGACGTTCGCTGTTTAATAAAACCTAAAAAACGAATCTAGGTTAAAAATGATCTAGGGTTTTGAAAAAAAAACCGAGAAAAGACCGGGCGGTAGTACCTGTTCGGCCGACGGGTCGGGTCGGGTGGCGGTTGCGGGTTCGCGGGGCAGGCGCTGGTGGGCTTAGCGGCGGTGGCGCGAGGGGAAGGTGAGGAGCGCGGTGACGGCGGCTCGGAGGCGGTGGCTCAGCGACGACGGCGGCGGGCGGCGAGTGCTGCGGCGGCGTAGCTGGCGTGGGGTTCGAGGGGGGCGCGGCTTTTAAAGGCCCGGGGCCGGGCCTTTTTTGGTCGAGGGGCGACAGAGAGGCCGAGCGGCGACCGGACTCCTCTCGGAGTCCCGGTAGCACACGGGGGTGGTGGCGGTGCGGCGGTGGGCCGGCTAGCTAGGCTTCGGCCTAGTCGACCCGGTCCAAAAAGATTTTTTTAAACACAGACCGACAACAAAATAAAATATAAACAAAAAATGATATATGGGCATATTATATATCAAAATTTTCAGAAGGAGATTTCCTACAATATGAACATTTTTCTAGAGTCAAAAAATATATTCACAAATTTAAATAAATCAAACAGTGCTCTTCGATTATTTAAAAATCAAAATAAAATATTTTAAAATACCAAAATTACTTCAAACTTATTTTTCTCCAATTTTCCATTGTAGGGAATCATTTTACCCTATTTTCCATATATTTTATTTATGGAGAAAAATAATTTGAATAAAAACCAAATAACTAAAATTTGAAAATGACTTTCAAAAATACTTCAAAGGGACTTTAATTTGTTCCTTTTAAACTTCCAACTCATAGTTCGTATAATTTGAAGAAGTCATTTTGTCTTCTCTCATGAAAATCATTGAGTTGCATAAAGTTTCTAAATTTGAAATATTTCAACAATGGTATACAAATCTTTCCAAAACCCCTTTTCATTTATTTAAATGGAAGAAGTCATATCATCTTCACTCTAGGGTCTTGTGATGAAATGAATTTGAATTCACGGAGATCAGAAGGAAAAATGAAAATTTGGGAAAGTCCTTTTATTCCCTCTCATTTAACTTTCAAAGGTTTCAAACTTCACTCAATTTCACACAACACATCACACAAGCAATCAAAACTATGTATTTAATATAACATTCCAAAATTTAGAATTTTGGGATGTTACAAGGAGTAAATAACACAAGCTCGAAAGGAGAGCATGGTTGACAAGGCCGAGGAAACAATTTACCATATGTCATTATGTATCCTAGGAAAGACTCACAAAGTTATTGAATACGAAGGACACCGTCGGATATGAATCCAACAAAGGATTTGGCGGTCCACAACGAAGCTAACATGAGTATCTGTACTCAATCAGATGAAGAAAGAATGTCAAGGTATTGGATTATAGAAACAACTGACTAATTCAAAGTTTAATAAACAAAGGAATTATGATTTCCAAAATGAAGGATCAGAAGAAGACACTCTGATCAAAAGATAAGTAAGTTGAATAGACCTAGATCGACAATCAATCAAGGTTTTATTTACCAAGAACCAGCTCATGTCCGGAGTGACGTCTGAGCCAAAGGGTAGAATTCTAATTGCGACTGATGACTGGAGGCATTCACAAACATATCGTATCAAATGCTCAAAATGACGATGACAAAGGGTGCTAATTAATATTGCTAGACATATGGGATGTAACTATAATGAAATCTGACAAGTATCTGCATAGCATAGTCGGCATAGGATTATTGGAATATTGAATAGTATATCAAAGTATCTATGAATAACTGGTGATGAACAAATACTTGGTAAGTGCGAGGAATTATCCGTTGGGTATTTATGTGGCAAAGAACTATAGGGCAGTAAGCATAAAGGATTCTCGGAACATTGTAGAGTATTTTAGGGCATCTTGTTACAAAAAGAGAAATTGAGGATGAAGGTATGGACGACATGTGGCACCCCGATCCGCATGGAGCAGGGGTCCTTCCCACGTCAGCCCAGGATAACACCTGACGCACAACAGGTCCATGATACATCATTCCAGGTACAACAATATTCAACAAATACATGTGTATAAGATTACATCATTGATGAATACAATTATCTGGCATAGCCCTAAGGCTATTTAAATGGTAGCGGAAGTATATTTAAATGGCGGCGGAAGTCTTGTTTTGGCAGCATAACAACTCTGGCTGGGCTCCACAACTCACAAGACTGGCAAGATTACGGTCTTGCACGACGGAACAAGCGGACAAGTTGGGCACGACCTAAAAAACTAGCATGACACGCCAGGTCAGTACAATGAATGTACTTGCAAGACAACCAAAAACATAGCAACCAAACGAACAGATGACAAAGCAAGAACCAATCATATGTAACAACCTACTTCAACACAATTGCTACGCATGGCATGATACTAACTACAGACATGGATAAAAAAAGCATGAACAACATCATGGCATCTACGAGCATGGCAATAGCATGTCATATCAAACTTACTTCTAAGATGACAATGGCAAAACATAGCCTAGTATTTGAACAATAACATAACATAATCTAGACATGGTATAAATTCAATCAAAACATGGCATGGCATCATGATGCTATGCTGAAAATAAACTACCAATCATATCCAATAACATGTTAACCTTATGCAAACATCTCCTGTTCTACCATGGTTCTTTAAATGCAAATAACAACTTACTATTCATGCAATGTAACCAAACTTGTGCACTGAGTCTCTCGGACTCTCTTACCAACGGGTTGCCTTGCAGCAAAGCGATGACCACACGAGGATCACCCACGGAACCACACTAGGTTCAACACTCATCGAGACCTCGTCTCGTGATCATATCAACAAATCACCATGATTACTCATGACTATCTCATAGTCCCAGTCATCACATTCTTTTATTGCACACTACTTATCCACTTAGTTATTTCAGGTTTATCCTCCATTTCAACCAAGACCTGATAGTGTGACCTATTACGAACTTGTGCCCATGACTGAGGACGCAGCTATCGATAGATTTAACACACACTCTATAGAGGTAGCGCACTCTACCCACACCACAGAACCCATGGCCTCGTACTCCCATTCGGGTGGACCAACGGCGTTCCGACAAAACTGACCTACTACCATGACACTCTCCCGGCCCATCCGACCAACACCCCCTTAGGGTTTAGTCCTGGGTGGCCCAGCCTACCAAAGGCAAAACGGTCAATGTCGTGGAAAAAGCGGTCCCAAACGGGGACAAAGCGCACAAAACAACTCGGGCTCACAAGTTTCATGTCCGCCTACCTGATCAGGGTAGCGCGCGCCCATAACCTTCCCTATGTTGGTGGCACCGGCGAGAGGCATGACAATAAATCAGTTAAGGCCTTCCCATACCAAGGCAAATGTGGCTGCACTAGAAAAAGCTCGATTTGGTGGCAATATGACATCCTAGTGATGACGGAGGAGGTTTGTTATTAAGTCATATTATTAACTTCTCCATCATCAATTATCATGCGAGCATTTTATCATAAATGCAACAACTAACTTGCAACATATAGATGCGGTAACAAGGCATCAAGCTTTTCATGTGAACAATGATAACATGCCAAACATGGCCATAACAAGTACTTGTAATACCACTAGTGCAACCGGAGCATCAGAAAATCGAAACTACTAACGTTAAACTAGACAGAGGCATGATATTATATGTAATAACATCTAGCTAGCATGTCAACTTATTTCATGAAAGCACGAGCATGCAAGGCAGATAATAAAAACATATAGCACGACTGAAATAATAGCAGACGAAACACGCAAGAAACTACTGCAACTAAACACACCCACGAGGTGCAAGCAAAGTCAACATGCAAGTTCGGGGCTCATGATAAGAGGTTGGCTTGCCTGGGAGTCAAGAAATACTCCGAGAAAAGTGCAGAACGATCGTAGAAAGATTTGCCGGAAACATTTCTCTCTCTGAGGCGGCTGTTTACGTGCAAGGGCAAACAGGTCATTTTAGCTATGTGAAAATATTATGAAAATGATACCAACGAAAAGCGCTCGACGAATAGGGAACGTGAGCCTTCGAATCACCTAAATCGGAGTTACGGTTGTTGATATACGGAGGGTTGAAGCTCAAGGACCTACCGATGATTTTTTTCTAGCAAACAAGCCCCTGGCGGAAAAACTGAATGCGCCTTTGGGCCGAATACATTTTCTGCAAATAGAAACGTATTTTTGAGCCAAAGTGCAAAGAGAATACGCTTCAAGAACTGAGAAAGTGCATTTCTAGTAAAAGAGGAAGGAAATACGCTTTCATATATTGAAAACGCATTCCCAGAAAATGTTTCCACTTATAGACACGGGCCCGGGGCGGGGTCAACGCGGAGACACTGCCAATGGCCTCATCTTCTTCTTCCTCTGCTCAGGGCGCGACAAGCCAATGGAGAGGCTCGTCTCGACGGCGATCGCCGGAGGCTCCGGCCACCGCAGACGACGGGCGATCTACTCACGAGCTCAGAAGCGACAGGCGCACCAGTGGTGGAAATGGGTGGGCAAGGCAACAGGGCGGCTCACCGGACCCCAGGGAATGCACTGGTGGAGGTGGAACGGCGAGAGGGGTGCGGCACCGTCGGGATTGAGCATAGCCCGAGGCAGCCGCCGTGGCGATGGTTGGGGTCGGGGAGGAGCTCATGGTGTTGGGATCGTAGTATTTTCAAAATTTTCCTACGATCACGCAAGATCTATCTACTAGATGCATAGCAACGAGGGGGAGAGTGTGTCTACGTACCCTCGTAGACCCGGAGCGGAAGCGTCTAGTGACGCGGTTGATGTAGTCGAACTTCTTCGCGAACCAACCGATCAAGTACCGAACGTACGACACCTCCGCGTTCAGCACACGTTCAGCTTGATGAAGTTCCACGAGCTATTGATCCAGTTGAGCTTCACGGGAGATTTTCGTCAGCACGATGGCGTGGTGACGGATATGATGAAGTTACCGAGGCAGGGCTTCGCCTAAGCACTGCAATGGTATAACCGAGGTGTGTTTCTGTGGAGGGGAGCACCGCACACGGTTGGGAGAGATCAACTGATCAACTTCTGTGTCCTAGGGTGCCCCCCTGCCCCCGTATATAAAGGAGCAAGGGGAGGGGCCGGCCAGCCCCTCTATGGCGCGCCAGGGAGGCAATCCTACTAGGAATAGGATTGCAATCATATTCCTAGTAGTAGTCCACCAAGAAGGAAGAGGGGGAAAGGAAGGAGAGGGAGAGGTGACGCCCCCCAATCCTAGTCCAACTAGGATTCCCTGGTGGGGCGCCGGCCATCCTCTATGGGCTGCCTCTCTTCTTTCCTCAAGGCCCACTATGGACCATCCCCCCTCCTGGGGGTTCCGGTAACCCCCTCCGGCAATCCGGTTAAATCCAAAACTTTTCCGGAACACTTCCGGTGTCCGAATATAGTCGTCCAATATATCAATCTTTATTTCTCGGACATTCCGAAACTCCTCTTCATGTTCGTGATCTCATCCGGGACTCCGAACTACCTTCGGTACATCAAAATTCATAAATTCATAATACCGATCGTCATCAAACGTTAAGCGTGCGGACCCTACGGGTTCGAGAACTATGTAGACATGACCGAGACTCATCTTCGGTCAATAACCAATAGCGGAACCTACATATTCTATGAAGATCTTTATCGATCAAACCGCATAACAACATACGTTGTTCCTTTTGTCATCGGTATGTTACTTGCCCGAGAATCGATCGTCGGTATCTCTATACCTAGTTCAATCTCGTTATGGGCAAGTCTCTTTACTCGTTCCGTAATACATCATCTCGTGACTAACTCATTAGTCATTTGCTTGCAAGGCTTATTATGATGTGCATTACCGAGAGGGCCCAGAGATACCTCTCCGACACTCGGAGTGACAAATCCTAGTCTTGATCTATGCCAACACCACGAATACTTTCGGAGACACCTGTAGAGAATCTTTATGATCACCCAGTTACGTTGTGACGTTTGATAGCACACAAGGTGTTCCTACGGTATTCGGGAGTTGCATAATCTCATAGTCATAGGAACATGTATAAGTCATGAAGAAAGCAATAGCAGTAAAACTAAACGATCATAGTGCTAAGCTAACGGATGGGTCTAGTCCATCACATCATTCTCCTAATGATGTGATCCCGTTGATCAAATGACAACTCATGTCTATGGTTAGGAAACATAACCATCTTTGATCAATGAGCTAGTCTAGTAGAGGCATACTAGGGACACTCTGTTTTGTCTATGTATTCACACATGTACTAAGTTTCCGGTTAATACAATTCTAGCATGAATAATAAACATTTATCATGATATAAGGAAATATAAATAACAACTTTATTATTGCCTCTAGGGCATATTTCCTTCAGTCTCCCACTTGCACTAGAGTCAATAATCTAGCTCACGTTGCCATGTGATTTAATACCGATAGTTCACATCGTTATGTGAATAACACCCATAGTTCACATCGCCATGTGACCAACACCCAAAGGGTTTACTAGAGTGTCACAACCCTAGTTCTAGTATGCACTAGGCTAGTCTTGTGGTTTGCATCATGTTTAATTTTCAAGTGAAATTGAATTGAGGACTTGTGAAACCCTCAGAAACCCTTTTTGAAAAATGACCCATATAAAAATTGCTCCAAAAAGGTCCAAGAAAATGTTCATGTGGCCCTCTGAAAATATTGGTTAGAGATAAAAATCAAACCAATATTATTAGGAGCTCATAAGTATTTATTTTGGGCATTTGGAATTAATGCAATAGTTATTAGCTTGGATATATATTTATTATATATTTTATATATGTCCAAAATTCTGATTCTTTATTTTGAGGGGCTTGAATTAATTTCTAGGTCCCTGCAAAATAAAAATGTCAGAAGAAAAAAATTGATTTAAATTAGAAATTAAATCAAAACAAATGTCAAAAAATAGAAAAGAAAAATAAAAGGGAAGCAACTTACCTGTGCTGGCCCAGCACAGTGCGGCCTGGTCGGCCCAGCTGGCCGGCCCAGCCCGCCTGCCTCCCCTGTCGTCTTCCCCGCGCCAGTAGGCAGGCGCGTGGCCGACGCGCACGCACGGCGAGGGCGCCACGCCGCCAGCTGCCTGCCTGCTTCCCCGGGACAGCACGACGCCTTGAAGCTTCTCCGCGGCACCGCCCCGATCCCCTGGACGCTCCTTCTCCCCCTCCTGCCCTCTCCCTCATCTGCTTCTCGCACCCCCGAACGCCACCGTCGCCGTCGCTCACCGCTGCCGTGGCCACAGGCCACCCCACGCCCAGCCAAGGTGCCCAAGAGCTCCGCCACCTCATCCCCGACCTCCCCGACGAGTTACATGACCCCTGACGCCCTGAGGCCTCGACCTCGACCTCATCTTCATCGCCGGCCGCTGGAGATCCCCTCCGTCGCTCTGCTTGCTCCGGTCCTCCTCCGAGCCCTCCGCCTGCACCGCTGCGATCGCCGTAAGCTTCTGCCCCTGCTCCCCCTCTCCGTTCTCCCTCTCGCAGGCCGTAGCTGCCGCTGCACGTTCACCCGCACGCGCCGCCGCCCGCGCTCATCGCCGGTGGTGCTCCGGTGACCTTTTGGTCCCGGGCGTGCGACTAACACGTTCCCCGCGTCGCGTAGAAGCCGTAGGAGCTAACGCTGCCCCGCCTAGGCCACCACAGCCTCGAGCCCGAGCTCGACCGAACTCCGGCGCCGCCGCGAGCTCGTTTCCGGCGAGCTCCGGCCGCCCTAGCTGCTGCCGCTGGTTGGAATGGACGCGGACGACCTCCAGCTCCTCGCCCGTGGTCTCAGCTGCGCAGAAGACCCCCGATATGGAAATCCCGATGCCCTCCGCCGCGTTTGCTGCCGCCGGCGGCTAAACGCTGACGTGTTAGCTGCGGGTTGACCAGGATTTGACCCCCTGGGTCAATGACAGGTGGGCCCCCACCCCTCCAGTTAGTTGACTAGATTAAGTTAATTAATTAGTTTTGTTAATTAGTTTAGCCACTGACTTGTGGGCCCAGCCCTGCTGACATTTCTGTTAGGATTAGTTTAGTGTTAATTAACTCAGTTAAATGACTGAGCCACTGACGTGTGGACCCCACACGTCAAGTTTGACCTGAGCCAGCGCTGTTGACTTGCTGACGTAAGCATGATGCAGTGCTGACGCAATAAACATTTTCTGGAATTGTTTTTGTTTAGGAAAATCCAGAAAATTGTTAAAACTTCAAAAAAATCACAGAAATTCAACCGTAGCTCAGAATGAAATAATTTATATATGAAAAATTATCAGAAAAATTCAATCTATCCATCTGTACCATTTTCATACATGACAAATGAAGTTAAACCTACTGTTTATATGAAAACACATAATTGGCATTAAAAATGCTATTCTTAGAGTTGCATTTGAACCCTTGGTTCAAATGGAATTCAACCAATTAAAATGCTAGTTGCATTAGCTCAACAACATCATATCTTCATGCCATAATCATGCATCATATTGTTGCATATGCTTGTATTTGATTGTCGGCACCGTTCTTCTCGATAGGTCCTGCTCCGGAGACCGATCCAGAGTACCTGTCAGAGGAGCAGTGCTCTGCACGTTGTTTTACCAGGCAAGCAAACCCCCTTGTTCATTCCGATACAACCCCTCTCTCGCTCCTGCTCCCTGTTATTGCATTAGGACAACAACGACTTCAACTGCTACTTTATGCTGCGGTAGTTGAACCCATTCCTCTGCATGACCTGTCATTCCACAGTAAATAGTTGAAACCCACTAGCATGTGTAGGAGTTGATTGAAGCCATGTTGTGATCTTACCATGCCTTGCTTGCTATTGCTTAGAGTGTGTCATGTCTGATTCATCGGGAATGAATTGGAGTACAATGATATGTTCTGATGCTGAGGGTTAAGTGTGTGAACACGATTTGGTAAAGGTAGCGGTGAGAGGCCATGTAGGAGTACATGGTGGGTTGTCTCACTGGAACCGTCCCTAAGAACTGAATTCTGTGTATGTTGTCCAATGACCAGCTACTACCACGCATTGGAATGCTTAAGTGCCCCTCTCGACTTATTAACCGACTTGGTCTCTGTCCAGGAGTTGCAACTAGTTTCTGGTGTTTGTAGGTAGTGTTAGTAGTCTACCAAGTGGCACTCGGTCAGTGGGCTTGGGACAGACTAGGCACCGTGGCACGGTGTACCAAGCGTAGATCCACTCGGCGAGGTGGGGTTGGGAACCCTGCGCACATCATTTGGGGCCGTGAGCGACACCCCGGCCGGATCTCCCCACGGATGGAACCCGAATAGGCGATAAACCTCGCCAGGCTTCCGCTTGAAGGTTGCCGAGATACACGAGATGTACATGGCGGTAAGTGGCGAGAGCGTGTGTGAAGAAGTACACCCCTGCAAGGTTAACATGATCTATTCCAATAGCCGGGTCCACGGTTATGGACTTCTTGGATGCTTACGTGGTACATAGACAACTTGAAGTGGATACTCTAAAATACTCAAGACAAGTGTGAGTGCTATGGATGGCCTTCTCGTAGGGAGACGGGGATGAATCCATAGTGGTGTATTGTGTGGTGCTTAGTGGACTCGTGTGCGCCACCTCAAAAGAGTTACCAGTAGTCGAAGAATAGGATAGCCACTGAGTCAAAGCTGGCTTGCTGCAACAAAACCCCACTTTGCCATCTTGATACAAGTGCATGTATGATAGGATCTGATGTAAGTCTTGCTGAGTACCTTTGTACTCATGTTTGCTTAATTTATGTTTTGCAGATGAGATTGATGTCTCACTAGTAGTTCCGCTTGGACTTCGACAAGTAGCTTGTACCTCAGCTACGTTCTTGGACGAGTGTTGTAGTTAGTCAGGCTCTTCAGCCTTTTTCATTTGTAGATGTCTGTACTCAGACATGTTGTGCTTCCGTTTGTTGCTTGTATGCTCTGAATGCTGGGTCGTGAGACCCATGTTTGTAATATTTGGCTCCTCGGAGCCTAATGAATAAATACTTTGTTTATTAGAGTCTTGTTGTGATGCCATGTTGTATTTGCACATATTGAGCATATTGTGTGTATGTTATTGAAATGCTTGGTATGTGTGGGATCCGACACCTAGTTGTTTACCCTTGGTAGCCTATCTTACAGGGAAATGTCTCCTAGTGCTTCCACTGAGCCTTGGTAGCTTGCTACTGCTCCGGATCACTTAGGCTGACCGGCATGTGTCCTTCTTCGTTCCTGTGTCTGTCCCTTAGGGGAAATGTCATGCGTTGTTCCTTTAAGTCCTTGTAGCTTGCTACGACTTGGGTTCATACGTTGATGACCGACACGTTCGTTGCTGGGTCATGAATGCATGTCTCTGTAATTTAGTGCCACTTTTGGTTTATAACTGGTCATGTCGGCCCGGGTTCTCTGTCATATGGATGCTAGCGACACTATCATATACGTGAGCCAAAATGCGCAAACGGTCCCGGGCCAGGTAAGGTGGCACCCGTGGGGATACCGTGCGTGAGGCCGCAAAGTGATATGGTGTGTTACATGCTAGATCGGTGTGACTTAGGATCGGGGTCCCGACAGCGTTGGTATCAGAGCCTGACTGCCTGTAGGATTACCAAGCCAAACTGGTCGAAGTTGAGTCTAGAAATTCCTTAGTTATATAAGGGAATTGATTGTGGAAGGGAACGTAAGGGTCTTTTTACTCCTTATACCTCATGTCTTCTGATCTGAGTCATCCTACCTTTCCTACGGGGTAAAGGAACTAGGCTTTCTCTTCCATCTATCAGGATCACGAGTTACTACTCCGTAGTCCCTTAGGATTGGTTGATCAGAGTCCTATTCTTGTTTCAAGTTCTTCTGGTGAAGTTGTTTTAGTACTATCACAGAACCTTGATTGATGTTGTTGAGATGTTGAACTACCCTTTGTTAGCAGGATGTCTCATTTTGAGCATTTTACTGCCGTTATGCTGCCGGAATTATCCTAGTAGTTCGAGAGATACTAATTTCTTGTTCTACCTTATGCATCCTATAGTTGTTGATGTTTCCGTCTTCGGTTTCGCTTCTCAGGATGTCTTTAGTTAAGCGAAGCTCAGCTGCTCGTAGACAGAACCACGGAGGTGGTAGGGATGAGGAGGATCCTCCCGACCAGCCTTCATTGGCGGAGTTAATGCTCGAGATGGAGAGAAACAAGCGTGAGTCTAACCGCTTGTTGGCACGTACTGAGGAGAACACCGCACAACAGTGCAAGGAATCAACAACCATCCATGACTTCATTCGTCTGAAACCACCCACCTTCCATCATTCCATTGAGCCACTCGATGCAGATGACTGGCTCCGTAGTATCACTCACAAGCTGCGCTCTGCGAACGTGGCTGAAGATGACAAGGTCACCTATGCCACTTATCACCTGGAAGGTCCTGCTAGTCTTTGGTGGCAGAACTATGAGGCCATGATTCCAGCTGGCCAGATTCCTACCTGGAGAGATTTCACCGAGGCTTTTCGCGAGCATCATATCCCTCAAGCCCTTATCGATCGTAAGAGAGAAGAGTTCTGTAGTCTTACACAGGCTAAGATGGCTGTTGATGCTTATAGTCGAGAGTTTGAGAACCTCGCCCGCTATGCTACAGAAGAAGTGTCCACGGACGCCAAGAAGCAGGCTAGGTTCCGGAAGGGTCTCAACCCCAAACTGCGTCGTGATCTCCACTTGCATCATTGCAACACATTCCATGCTCTTGTGAACAAGGCCATCAATGCAGAGACAGCTTAGCTCACTTACGATGAGTCTCGTAAGCACATCCTTGATTTGGGATTTTCCTCCGGTACTAGTTCCCAGAAGCGCCGGATTTGGGTTCCGAACTCTGTTCTTCCACCCACTTATCCTCCGAGGCCATCTCGTGTGGTTCCTCTTCCAGTTCAGCAGTATGCTCCACCCAGGTCTATTGATGGACCGTTTGCTAATGCGGGTCCACGTCCTACCTCCAGGATTTGTTACAAGTGCGGAGAGCCGGGACACATTGCCCGTATTTGCACTCAGACCCGTGTTGCTCCATCCCAGTCCGAGAAATCTGTTAGACGTGATAAATCATCACGCAAGATGATCAGTGTCAAGTCAGCTCCCACCGAACATGGACGTGTGCATCACGTCTCAGCCAAAGACGCTCATGATGATCCAGATGTCGTTCTTGGAACACTCCTTGTTAATTTTCATCCGGCATCGGTTCTATTCGATACTGGAGCATCTCATTCCTTCATTTCCGAAAATTATGCCCGCTTGCACGACATGTCATTTTGTGATATGCCCTGCCCGCTACTCATTCAAAGTCCTGGATCCAAATGGAAAACTTCTAGTGTAAGCCATGGTAATGAAATCCTTGTCGACAGACTTGTGTTCCTTGCATCACTTGTAGCCCTCAAGTCTTCAGATATTAATATCATCTTGGGTATGGACTGGATGACAGCTCATCATGCCAAGATTGATTGCTTCACTAGGTCTGTTCAGCTTACACATCCATCTGGTAAGACAGTCACTGACACCACTAGAGTTGCAAAGCGTCAACTCTATTCTCTTAATGCCAGCCCTCTTCCAGACCTTGAAGATGTTCCGGTAGTCCGTGACTTTCCGGATGTCTTTCCTGAGGAACTACCAGGTGTTCCACCCAACCGAGATGTAGAGTTTGTTATAGAGCTTATCCCAGGAACCGCTCCAATCTCTAGGAGACCTTACAAGATGGCACCCTTAGAACTAGCCGAGCTTAAGAAACAACTTGATGAGTCCTTGCAAAAGGGTTTCATCCGCCCCAGTTCTTCTCCTTGGGCTTGCCCCGTCCTCTTTGTTAAGAAGAAGGATGGTACGGATCGGATGGTTGTAGATTATCGTCCCGTTAATTTGGTCACGGTAAAGAACAAGTATCCGCTTCCCAGGATCAACGACCTGTATGATCAGCTCGCTGGATCCTCAGTCTTTTCCAAGATGGATCTAAGGTTAGGATACCATCAAATCAAGATTAGAAATGGGGACATCCCCGAGACGGCTTTCGTCACTCGTTATGGTCAGTACGAGTACACCGTCATGTCTTTCGGTTTAACAAATGCTCCAGCCACTTTCTCCCGCTTGATGAACTCGATCTTTATGGAGTATTTAGATAAGTTCGTCGTGGTTTACCTCGATGATATTCTTATTTACTCGAAGAACGAGGAAGAGCATGCCGAACATCTTAGACTTGTTCTAGAAAAACTCAGAGAGCACCGTCTTTATGCCAAGTTCTCCAAGTGCGAATTTTGGTTGCCAGAAGTGATGTATCTCGGCCACGTAATCTCTGGTAAGGGCATTGCCGTCAACCCCGAGAGAGTTCAGGCCGTTCTTGATTGGACTCCGCCTGAAACAGTTAAACAAGTTAGGAGTTTCCTTGGTCTAGCCAGTTATTGTCGCCGCTTTGTTGAGAACTTCTCTAAAGTGGCCAAACCTCTCACGGAACTTCTTAAGAAAGATAAAAAGTTTGAGTGGTCCCCATAGTGTGAGCACAGTTTTCAGGAATTGAAAAGACGCCTGACTTCTGCTCCCATACTTGTGCCATCGGATTTCACTAAGGACTTTGTTATCTACTGTGATGCCTCACGACAGGGACTAGGTTGCATTCTTATGCAGGATCGTCGTGTGATTGCCTATGCATCTCGACAGTTGCATCCACATGAGGAGAACTATCCTACACATGATCTAGAACTTGCAGCCGTAGTCTATGCACTTAAGACCTGGCGACATTACCTCCTTGGTAATCGTTGCGAGATCTACACCGATCACCAGAGTCTCAAGTATATCTTCACCCAACCAGATTTGAATCTTAGGCAAAGACGTTGGTTGGAGTTGATCTCAGATTACGACTTAGGGATTACCTACACCCCAGGCAAGGGAAATGTCATGGCTGATGCGCTAAGTCGTAAGTCCTATTGCAACAATCTCATGTTGCAGCAGGGCCAACCACTTGTCCATGAGGAATTATGTAAGCTTAACCTTCACATCGCTCCTCACGGATTTCTTTCTACCTTGGTGGCGAAATCTACCCTTGAGGATCAGATCATTTCTGACCAAAAGTTTGATAGGGGTGTTATCCGCATCAAGAGAAACATTAAAAAGGGAGTTGGTGGATGTTTCTCTATGGATGATCGAGGTGTTGTCTTCTTTGAGAATCGTTTGGTAGTTCCCAAGAATCAACATCTGCGACAATTGATCCTTAAAGAGGCTCATGAATCTCCTCTCACGATTCATCCCGGTAGTACTAAGATGTATCAGGACCTACGCCAGAGGTTCTGGTGGACTAGGATGAAGAGAGAAATTGCTGAGTTCATTGCTAAATGTGACGTTTGTCGTCGCGTTAAGGCAGAACATCAAAGACCTGCTGGCACCCTTCAGCCTCTAGCTATTCCTGAGTGGAAATGGGATAAAGTTGGTATGGACTTCATCACCGGTTTTCCCAGGACCAAGAGAGGGAATAATGCTATCTTCGTAGTCATTGATCGTCTCTCCAAAGTGGCTCACTTCCTACCTGTTCGAGAGAGTATTACTGCCAGTCAGCTTGCTGACTTGTATATTTCTCGAATAGTGTCACTTCATGGTGTTCCACTAGAGATCAATTCAGACCGTGGTAGTCTTTTCACTTCTCATTTCTGGGAGAGTTTCCAGACTGCCATGGGCCCCCATCTTTCTTCCAGTACCGCTTTCCACCCTCAGTCAAGTGGTCAAGTGGAACGGGTTAACCAAATTCTCGAAGACATGCTTAGAGCTTGCGTTATCTCATTCGGTATGGATTGGGAGAAATGTCTTCCTTTCGCCGAGTTTGCTTATAACAATAGCTATCAATCCAGTCTCAAGCAAGCTCCTTTTGAGATTTTTTATGGACGAAGATGTCGAACACCTTTGAACTGGTCAGAAACCGGTGAAAGACAATTCTTTGGACCGGATATGATCCAGGAAGCAGAAGAACAAGTTCGCATAATTCGTGAGAATTTGAAAACAGCCCAGTCTCGTCAAAAGAGCCAGTATGATCGTCATCATAAGGAAGTGGTTTATGAGGTTGGTGACAAAGCCTATCTTCGGGTTACTCCTTTGAAGGGTACCCATCGTTTCGGTATCAAGGGCAAGTTGGCTCCTCGTTACATTGGTCCTTTTCGCATTCTTGCTAAACGAGGAGAGGTTGCCTACCAATTGGAACTACCCCCACATCTTTCTCGAGTTCATGATGTCTTCCACGTCTCTCAACTCAGGTGTTGCTTCTCGGATCCCATCCGCGGAGTGGACCACGAAACGCTTGATCTCCAAGATAACCTCACATATTGAGAGTATCCCGTTCGCATTCTAGATCAAGCAGAGCGTGTCACTCGACGTCATAACATCAAGTTTCTCAAGGTTCAGTGGTCTCATCATTCCGAGAGAGAAGCTACTTGGGAGCGAGAAGATCGTCTCCGACTGGAGTACCCCACCTTCTTTCCGCCTACTCCTGAATCTCGGGACGAGATTCTTTCGAGTGGAGGCGAGTTGTCACAACCCTAGTTCTGGTATGCACTAGGCTAGTCTTGTGGTTTGCATCATGTTTAATTTTCAAGTGAAATTGAATTGAGGACTTGTGAAACCCTCAGAAACCCTTTTTGAAAAATGACCCAAATAAAAATTGCTCCAAAAAGGTCCAAGAAAATCTTCATGTGGCCCTCTGAAAATATTGGTTAGAGATAAAAATCAAACCAATATTATTAGGAGCTCATAAGTATTTATTTTGGGCATTTGGAATTAATGCAATAGTTATTAGCTTGGATATATATTTATTATATATTTTATATATGTCCAAAATTCTGATTCTTTATTTTGAGGGGCTTGAATTAATTTCTAGGTCCCTGCAAAAAAAAATGTCAGAAGAAAATAATTGATTTAATTTAGAAATTAAATCAAAACAAATGTCAGAAAAAGATAGAAAAGAAAAATAAAAGGGAAGCAACTGTCCTGTGCTGGCCCAGCACAGTGCGGCCTGGTCGGCCCAGCCCGCCGGCCTCCCCTGTCGTCTTCCCCGCGCGAGTAGGCAAGCGCGTGGCCGACGCGCGCGCACGGCGAGGGCGCCACGCCGCCATCTGCCTGCCTGCTTCCCCGGGACAACACGACGCCTTGAAGCTTCTCCGCGGCACCGCCCAGATCCCCTGGACGCTCCTTCTTCCCCTCCTGCCCTCTCCCTCGTCTGCTTCTCGCACCCCCGAACGCCGCCGTCGCCGTCGCTCGCCACTGCCGTGGCCACAGGCCACCCCACGCCCAGCCAAGGTGCCTAAGAGCTCCGCCACCTCATCCCCGACCTCCCCGACGAGTTACACGACCCCGGACGCCCTAAGGCCTCGACCTCGACCTCATCTTCATCGCCGGCCGCCGGAGATCCCTCCGCCGCTCTGCTTGCTCCGGCCCTCCTCCGAGCCCTCCGCCTGCACCGCTGCGATCGCCGTAAGCTTCTGCCCCTGCTCCCCCTCTCCGTTCTCCCTCTCGCAGGCCGTAGCTGCCGCTCCACGTTCACCCGCACGCGCCGCCGCCCGCGCTCATCGCCGGTGGTGCTCCGGTGACCTTTTGGTCCCGGGCGTGCGACTAACACGTTCCCCGCGTCGCGTAGAAGCCGTAGGAGCTAACGCTACCCCGCCTAGGCCACCACAGCCTCGAGCCCGAGCTCGACCGAACTCCGGCGCCGCCGCGAGCTCGTTTCCGGCGAGCTCCGGCCGCCCTAGCTGCTGCCGCTGGTTGGAATGGACGCGGACGAGCTCCAGCTCCTCGCCCGTGGTCTCAGCTGCGCAGAAGACCCCCGATATGGAAATCCCGATGCCCTCCACCGCGTTTGCTGCCGCCGGCGGCTAAACGCCGACGTGTTAGCTGCGGGTTGACCAGGATTTGACCCCCTGGGTCAATGACAGGTGGGCCCCCACCCCTCCAGTTAGTTGACTAGATTAAGTTAATTAATTAGTTTTGTTAATTAGTTTAGCCACTAACTTGTGGGCCCAACCCTGCTGACATTTCTGTTAGGATTAGTTTAGTGTTAATTAACTCAGTTAAATGACTGAGCCACTGACGTGTGGACCCCACACGTCAGGTTTGACCTGAGCCAGCGCTGTTGACTTGCTGACGCAAGCATGACGCAGTGCTGACGCAATAAACATTTTCTGGAATTGTTTTTGTTTAGGAAAATCCAGAAAATTGTTAAAACTTCAAAAAAATCACAGAAATTCAACCGTAGCTCAGAATGAAATAATTTATATATGAAAATTTATCAGAAAAATTCAATCTATCCATCTGTACCATTTTCATGCATGAAAAATGAAGTTAAACCTACTGTTTATATGAAAACACATAATTGGCATTTAAAAATGCTATTCTTAGAGTTGCATTTGAAGGTTCAAATGGAATTCAACCAATTAAAATGCTAGTTGCATTAGCTCAACAACATCATATATTCATGCCATAATCATGCATCATCTTGTGTCATATGCTTGTATTTGATTGTCGGCACCGTTCTTCTCGATAGGTCCAGCTCCGGAGACCGATCCAGAGTACCTGTCAGAGGAGCAGTGCTCTGCACGTTGTTCTACCAGGCAAGCAAACCCCCTTGTTCATTCCGATAGAACCCCTCTCTCGCTCCTGCTCCCTGTTATTGCATTAGGACAACAACGACTTCAACTGCTACTTTATGCTGCGGTAGTTGAACATTCCTCTGCATGACCTGTCATTCCACAATAAATAGTTGAAACCCACTAGCTTGTGTACGAGTTGATTGAAGCCATGTTGTGATCTTACCATGCCTTGCTTGCTATTGCTTAGAGTGTGTCAGGTCTGATTCATCGGGAATGAATTGGAGTACAATGATATGTTCTGATGCTGAGGGTTAAGTGTGTGAACACGATTTGGTAAAGGTAGCGGTGAGAGGCCATGTAGGAGTACATGGTGGGTTGTCTCACTGGAACCGTCCCTAAGAACTGAGTTCTATGTATGTCGTCCAATGACCAGCTACTACCACACATTGGAATGCTTAAGTGCCCCTCTCGACTTATTAACCGACTTGGTCTCTGTCCAGGAGTTGCAACTAGTTTCTGGTGTTTGTAGGTAGTGTTAGTAGTCTACCAAGTGGCACTAGGCCAGTGGGCTTGGGACAGACTAGGCACCATGGCACGGTGTACCAAGCGTAGATCCACTCCGTGAGGTGGGCTTGGGAACCCTACGCACATCATTTGGGGCCGTGAGCGACACCCCGGCCGGATCTCCCTACGGATGGAACCCGAATAGGCGATAAACCTGGACGAGAGACTTGTGTGGTTAGTCAGGTCGTGGCCGACACCCTCGCCAGGCTTCCGCTTGAGGGTTGCCGAGATACACGAGATGTACATGGCGGTAAGTGGCGAGAGCATGTGTGAAGAAGTACACCCCTGCAAGGTTAACATGATCTATTCGAATAGCCGGGTCCACGGTTATGGACTTCTTGGATGCTTACGTGGTACATAGACAACTTGAAGTTGATACTCTAAAATACTAAAGACAAGTGTGAGTGCTATGGATGGCCTTCTCGTAGGGAGACGGGGATGAATCCATAGTGGTGTATTGTGTGGTGCTTAGTGGACTCATGTGCGCCACCTCAAAAGAGTTACCAGCAGTCGTAGAATAGGATAGCCACTGAGTCAAAGCTGGCTTGCTGCAACTAAACCCCACTTTGCCATCTTGATACAAGTGCATGTATGATAGGATCTGATGGAAGTCTTGCTGAATACCTTTGTACTCATGTTTGCTTAATTTATGTTTTGCAGATGAGATTGATGCCTCACTAGTAGTTCCGCTTGGACTTCGACTAGTAGCTTGTACCTCAGCTACGTTCTTGGACGAGTGTTGTAGTTAGTCAGGCACTTCAGCCTTTTTCATTTGTAGATGTCTGTACTCAGACATGTTGTGCTTCCGTTTGTTGCTTGTATGCTCTGAATGCTGGGTCGTGAGACCCATGTTTGTAATATTTGGATCCTCGGAGCCTAATGAATAAATACTTTGTTTATTAGAGTCTTGTTGTGATGCCATGTTGTATTTGCACATATTGAGCATATTGTGTGTATGTTATTGAAATGCTTGGTATGTGTGGGATCTGACACCTAGTTGTTTACCCTTGGTAGCCTATCTTACAGGGAAATGTCTCCTAGTGCTTCCACTGAGCCTTGGTAGCTTGCTACTGCTCCGGATCACTTAGGCTGACCGGCATGTGTCCTTCTTCGTTCCTGTGTCTGTCCCTTAGGGGAAATGTCACGCGTTGTTCCTTTAAGTCCTTGTAGCTTGCTACGACTTGGGTTCATACGTTGATGACCGACACGTTCGTTGCTGGGTCATGAATGCATGTCTCCGTAATTTAGTGCCACTTTTGGTTTATAACTGGCCATGTCGGCCCGGGTTCTCTATCATATGGATGCTAGCGACACTATCATATACGTGAGCCAAAATGCGCAAACGGTCCCGGGCCTGGTAAGGTGGCACCCGTGGGGATACCGTGCGTGAGGCCGCAAAGTGATATGGTGTGTTACATGCTAGATCGGTGTGACTTAGGATCGGGGTCCCGACATAGAGTCAATAATCTAGTTCACATCACTATGTGATTAATACCCAAGAGTAATAAGGTGTGATCATGTTTTGCTTGTGAGAGAAGTTTAGTCAACGGGTCTGTCACATTCAGATCCGTATGTATTTCGCAAATTTCTATGTCTACAATGCTCTGCATGGAGCTACTCTAGTTAATTGCTCCCACTTTCAATACGCATCCAGATTGATACTTAGAGTCATCTGGATTTAGTGTCAAAGCTTGCATCTGCATAACCCTTTTACGATGAACTCTTTATCACCTCCATAATCGAGAAACATTTCCTTAGTCATCCAGTTACTAAGGATAATTTTGACCACTGTACAGTGATCTACTCCTGGATCACTATTATACCTCCTTGTCAAACTCATGGCAAGGTACACAACATGTTTGGTACACAGCATGGCATACTTTATAGAACCTATGGCTGAGGTATAGGGAATGACTTTCATTCTCTCTATATTTTTCTGCCGTGGTCTGGCTTTGAGTCTTACTCAACTTCACACCTTACAAGTCAGGCAAGAACTCCTTCTTTGACTGATCCATTTTGAACTACTTCAAAATCTTATCAAGGTATGTACTCATCGAAAGTCTTATCAAGCGTCTTGATCTATCTCTATAGATCTTGATGCTCAATATGTAAGCAGCTTTATCGAGGTTTTTCTTTGAAAAAACTCCTTTCAAACACTCTTTTATGCTTTCCAGAAGATTCTACATCATTTCTGATCGACAATATGTCATTCACATATACTTATCAGAAAAACTGTAGTGCTTTCACTCACTTTCTTGTAAATACAGGCTTCACCGCAAGTCTGTATAAAACTATATGCTTTGATCAACTTATCAAAGCATATATTCCAACTCTGAGATGCTTGCACCAGTCCGTAGATGGATCGCTGGAGCTTGCACACTTTGTTAGCACCTTTAGGATCGACAAAACCTTCTGGTTGCATCATATAAAATTCTTCTTTAATAAATCCATTAAAGAATGCAGTTTTGTTATCCATTTGCCAGATTTCATAAAATGCAGCAATTGCTAACATGATTCAGCAGACTTAAGCATCGCTACGGGTGAGAAAGTCTCATCATAGTCAACTCCTTGAACTTGTCGAAAATCTTTCGCAACAAGTCGAGCTTTGTAAACAGTAACATTACCGTTTGCGTCGGTCTTCCTCTTGAAGATCCATTTATTTTCGATGGCTTGCCGATCATCGGGCAAAACAATCTAAGTCCACACTTTGTTCTCATACATGGATCCCATCTCAGATTTCATGGCCTCAAGCCATTTTGCGGAATCTGGGCTCATCATCGCTTCCTCATAGTTCGTAGGTTCATCATGGTCTACTAACATGACTTCCAGAACTGGGTTGCCATACCACTTTGGTGCGGATCGTACTCTGGTTGATCTACGACGTTCAGTAGAAACTTGATCTAAAGTTTCATGATCATCATCATTAGCTTCCTCACTAATTGGTGTAGGAATCACTGGAACAATTTTTCTGTGATGTACTACTTTCCAATTCAGGAGAAGGTACAATTACCTCATCAAGTTCTATTGTCCTCCCACTCACTTCTTTCGAGAGAAACTCCTTCTCTAGAAAGGATCCATTCTTAGCAACGAATATCTTGCCTTCGGATCTGTGATAGAAGGTGTACCTGATACGTCCAAAATGCATCACTATTTTGTATCATAATTTATCCTTATTCATTGATATATTTCACGTTACGGTGATGTTCTTATGTTGTTTTGGTCTATTTTACACAGTTTGCAAACTCTCCGATGCCGGAACAGCACACACAGGATTCAGCAGTAAAAAGTGGACGCTGAGTTGCTGAAGAAGAATACCTCCAAATTACCTGAAAATTGACGGGAGGTATTTTTCAGATGAATCACGAAGACACGCAAAAAGGGGAGCCAGAGGGGGGCCACAGGGTGCCCAGGCGGCCTGGGGGCGCGCCCCCCCTGGCCGCGCCGGGGGGGCGCCTGGAGCCCCTAGCCCACCTCCGGATGCCCCCTTTTGCCTATATACTCTCCGTTCTCCGAAAACCCTAAAAAGAAGACTTTTTACGGAGTTCCGCCGCCGCTCCGAGGCGGAACCCTACAGAGAAGAAAAGGGCATCTCCGGCGGGCAGATTCCGCCGGGGAGATCACCTCCCGGAAGGGGAGATCGTCGCCATCGTCATCACCATCGTCACGGGCATCATCGAGATCATCATCAACATAATCCCCAACACCAGCACCATCTCCATCTTCATCCAAATCTCATCTTACAATCGCAACTCGTGTTGTAACTCGTACTACCTATCCTCTCTAGTCCATCGGTGTTGATTACTACTTTGTGGTGAATGCTATTGAGTTTTGTTGGAGAAATATTATTATGTCCAGATTGTTTATCACATATTTATCCCCACTGATCATGATCTCTTTTATGTCTCGTGAGTAGTTACCATAGTTCTTGAGGACATGGGGAAAGTCTTGTTGTTAGTAGTCATATGTTGTTGAAGTAATATGTGTTGTTTGATACTTAAGTTGCGTTGTCATTCTACTAGTGGTGTTGTGTGAGTCGAACACCCAACACTTCGCCTTATTAAGGACCTAGGAGAATACATTGTGTATAAAGAATGCTTATGGTGGGTTGCCGGAGTGACAGAAACCTGAACCCCAGTTCGCACGCTTTTGCATAAGGGAATAATGGATCCTCGATCGTATTGCTATGGTTAGGCTTTTGCCTTAAATTCTATCTTGTATTTGCGGATGCTTGCAATGTGTTTAATCATAAGAGTGCATTCATCTTAGTCTAGAGAGTGTACTAGCATAGATCCACCCACTCAATACTTATCAACACATAACATAGTATCGATACGGAATATGGCGAAAGCACATGACTACCTCTCCCGTGTGTCCTCAAGAACGCTTTAGTCTTTATAAGTTCAGTTGCTAGGCCTCTCCTTTGCTAAGAAAGGATTGGGCCACTTGTTACTCTCAGTACCTTTTACATTACTTGCTTTTACTTTCCTGTTGCTTATACCGAGAAAATCCCTAAAAGTTATCTTTCAGTGCTTGCAGTAAATTCTTGCTCATAATCGCTTATCAATACCTTCTGCTCCTCGTTGGGTTCGACACTCTTACTTATCGAAAACGCTGCAATAGATCCCTTACGGTTGTGGGTCATCAAGTACCGTTTTCTGGCGCCGTTGCCGGGGAGCGTAGCGTTATTGGTAAAGTGAAACTGGTAAGAAAGTTTTTTATAATTCTGTTTTTTATTTTTGCTATTTGCTGCTCCTTGTCCCTATGGACAACCCTATCATTGGATCGTTGCTTGCGGGAAGACGCCCCACACCTGTGGTGGTTGATCCTCCCCCTACTGAAATTGTGCCTTATAAAATACCAGCTGGTATTATCGATTATGTTTTGGCTAATCGTTACGCAGGAGACAGACATCCCGGCGAACACTTTCTATATCTGTCACAACTTGTTCATTATTTAAGCTTGCAGGTGTATCGAGGGAGTTTGTCATGAGGAAATTGTTTGTCGTATCACTTATAGATAAAGCTTCAGATTGGTATGGGCTTCTCGATAACTCACACTTGCTGGACTGGCAGGAGCTTATGTCTCTCTTTTATACTAAGTTTTATCCTCTTCATGAAATTCATCGAGACAGGAATTATATCTATAACTTTAGGTCTCGTGACGGAGAAAGCATTGCTCAAGCTTGGGGGAGATTGAAGTCCCTAATGCTCAAATGCCCTATTCATAAGCTTCCCAAGGAAATTATACTTACAAATTTTTATGCCAGGCTTTCTCGTCAGGATAAGGAGATGCTGGATGCCTCCTCTAGTGGGGTATTTCAGAAGAAGAGTGTTGAAGAAAGGTGGGATCTCCTTGAAAGGATCCAGAGGAATACCGAAGATTGGGAAATTGATAAAGGTATTGAACCCGCTATAAATTATGAACATGATTATATTGAGAGCTATGTGGAAACAGATTACTTCAATACTTTTTGCTCTAAGATTGGTCTTGATTCCCATTTAGTGATTGATTTGTGTAAGAATTTTGCCTCTCACGTTGATTCTTTTAAAAAGAAGAGAGACCAGCACCATGAACCTTTTAAAGAACCACCAATTGATATTTATGTTGCTGACCCTATTTTGCCTGCAGTTATATATGAAAAGCCTCCTTTTCCCACGAGGATAAGGGAGCACTCTCTTGTGACAGGCATAATAAATAAAAGTGAGAGAAGAGTTGATGAGCCTGAGGACCAGATCAAAGTCGATCCTCAAGTTGCATTGATTAAAGACCTTGCTACTAATGATGTTTTGGATTCCAATATAATTTTTTGTGCTGTTTCCACTAACCTTGTCACAGCCAAGAATAAAGGCCCAATTTCAGGTACTCCAGTGGTATCTGTTAAAATAGGAGATCACAATTATTATGGGCTATGCGATTTGGGATCGAGTGCAAGTGCTATCCCCTATTCACTTTATGAAGAGATCATCGGTGAGATTTCCCCTTGTGAACTTGAAGAAGTTGATGTTACTATTCATCTTGCAAATAGAACAACTATCTCTCCTATCGGAATTGTGAGGGACGTTGAAGTCCTATGTGGAAAGGTAAAATACCCTACCGACTTTCTAGTACTTGGTTCAGAGAGGGACAATTTTTGTCCAATTATTTTTGGTAGACCTTTTCTTAGAACTTGTGGAGCTATAATAGATTGCAAGGAAGGTAAAGTTTCTGTTGAATTCGATGGTGATCCATATGAATTTAATTTTTTTAAGTTCTCTAAGCAGCCTCGTGGTACTGATTTACCTAGTGATGATAAAATTATTGAAAGTATTGCCTCTATTGCTATTCCCCCTAATGATCCTTTGCAGCAATACATGGAGGACCACGAGAATGATTTGCATATGCAGGAAAGAAATGAACTAGATGAAATATTCTTGAGGCAGCCTGCTATCCTGAAGCACAACCTTCCGGTTGAACCTTTGGGAATTTTATCAAAACCGAAAGAAGACCCGGTGTTCGATCTTAAACCTCTTCCCGATACGCTCAAGTATGCTTATTTAGATGAAAAGAAAGTATATCCTGTTATTATCAATTCTAACCTTTCAGGATATGAAGAGGAGCGATTATTGGAAGTACTTCGTGTAGGATCGAAGAAGGTGAGAGTGTCTAGAGGGGGGGTGATTAGACTACCCGACAAGATAAAAATTCTGTCTTTTATCAAGAACAGATTTTGGCAGATTTTGCATAACACACAAGTCAAGTAGCATACTACACATGCAATTCTAGAGTATGGGCAGCGGAAAGTAAATTGCACAAGTAGTAAAGAGAAGTGGAGAAGATCAAACGCAATTTGGAGACGCAAGGATTTTTCCCGTGGTTCCGATAGGAGGTGCTATAGTACATCCACGTTGATGGAGACTTCAACCCACGGAGGGTAACGGTTGCGCGAGTCCACGGAGGGCTCCACCCACGAAGAGTCCACGAAGAAGCAACCTTGTCTATTCCATCATGGCCTACGCCCACGGAGGACTAGCCTTACTCGGGGTAGATCTTCACGAAGTAGGCGATCTCCTTGCCCTTACAAACTTCTTGGTTCAACTCCACATCTCAAAGACGGAGGCTCCCAAGCGACACCTAACCAATCTAGGAGGCACCACCCTCCAAAAGGTAATAGATGTTGTTGATGATGATGAACTCCTTGCTCTTGTGCTTCAAATGATAATCTCCCCAACACTCAACTCTCCTCACTGATATGGCTGTGGTGGAAGAAAGGATTGAGTGGAAAGCAACTTGGGAAGGCTAGAAATCAAGTTTCATATGGTAGGAATGGAATGACTTGATCTCAACACAAGGGTAGGTAGTTCTCTTCTCAGAAAGTGTATGGTAGGAGTGGTAGTACTTTCTGATGGCTCTCTTCACGAATGAAGAGGGGGTGGAGGGGTATATATAGCCTCCACACAAAATCCAACCGTTACACACATATTTGAGCAATCTCGGTGAGACCGAAGTTAAAACTCGGTCAGACCGAAAAAAGTTCAAATATAGTGAACGTTGGGGTTTTCGGTGGGACCGAAAATACCATCTCGGTGAGACCGAAAGTGTAACTGATATGAACGTTGGAGTTTTCGGCGGGACCGAGAAAGAAAACTCGGTTAGACCGATTTGAGAAAAGACAGGAATATGCCAGAATCAGTGGGACCGAAAATGAATTATCGGTGAGACCGATTTGAGCCAAGACAGAAGCTTGTCAATCTCGGTAAGACCGATAATGCAAACTCGGTTATTCCGATATGATGTCAAATGGTTACAGAAACTTGGCAGACCAGTTTCGGTGAGACCAAACTCAAAATCGGAAGGACCGATTTTTCTAGGGTTTGGAATATGGCTGAAGTGGTTCATCTCGGTGGGACTGAGTTGGAAGAATCGGTTTGTCCGAGATTACTTATGAGTGTGTATAGTAGTGAAAGTTGCTGATAGTTGAAGGAGATATATCACTAAGCACTTGAGCAACCAGATCATCAACACAACCTCATCCCCTTTTAATAGTATTGGCTTTTCCTATGGACTCAATGTGATCTTGGATCACTAAACCAAAAATGGAGTCTTGAGTTTTTGCCAATGCTTGCCTTAGCATTTGAGGGGTCCACTTCTTCAGTCCTTTCCATAGCCAATGTGATTGGATTTCTTGAAACATACTTGATAAAAGCATTAGTCCAACCACAAAGTATGTTGTCATTAATTACCAAAACCACCCGGAGAGCAAATGTGCTTTCAATCTCCCCCTTTTTGGTAATTGATGGCAACACACTAAAATCACACTAAACAAGACATCAAAGCTTATTGAAAGAAAGACAGAATTATCACGAAAGCTTTGACAAGCATGTAGTACATAGGCTCCCCCTACAAGTGTGCAAGATTTTCATAAATTATGGTTTTGGACTACCACAAGCACACAAGAGAGATAAGCAAGATGTGCTACATGCAGCTTGGCTATATGCATCAGAGCAGATGAAAGGAAGTGAGTGATAATGCATAGTGCATGGTGATTTCTTGCAAACAAGTATTTACAAGCAAGTCACCATCATGCACATTCTGCAAGATGCATATACTTACCTTGAGGTTCCTTGGCATTGTACCTGAAGGGATAAACTTGAGAAAACAAGGTTAGGTAACACAAGAGTATTCCTTCAACCAACTGCAAGAACATCAAGAGTACCAAGCCAGGGAGGACATGTATAAAGAGTGTCTCATATTGAGCACAGGCTTGAGTCAGCAAACATGTCTCCGAAACTAAAAGATTTTCAATGAACTCTGAGAGATTTTGCTTTCCATAAGATGTCAATTGTGAAGATTCCTCTAAGTCTTCTCCCCCTAAACTAAAAGATTCCATAAGATATCAGAACAAGGGGTTTGATGGAAACAACAAAATCAAAAGAATGATGCCAATTGTATTGTCCAAGGTAGAACAGCTTTGATGTGATTCTCTCCCCCTTAAGATAAGATTGCTATTCTTCTCCCCCTAAGTCTCTTCTCCCCCTACTCCCCCTAAGTCTTCTCCCCCTTTGACATCAAGTGCCGAAAAGGACAGCAAACTAGGTACGGCAGGAAGGATGGAAAGAAAGAAAGAAAGAAAGAAAGAAAGAAGTGGGATCCTTAAGAATCACAACACAGCAAATAAGAACATTCCAAGAGAAAACAATTTGAATTTAAATTTGAGTCTTCTCCCCTTTAAGATTAAATTTGAGTGGAGCTGCAGAAGATGATATCCTGGAAGATAAATCAGTGACACCAAATTGAGTTAGGGTAGACCCTTTTCGGTTAGACCGAAATAAATAAATCGGTGACGCCGAGTTTAATTCCAAGGAAATACAGAGATAATTCAGCTCACTCTGCGAGGAATGTTTCAAAAGATTTGCAATGAATTTGTAAAAGATTTTCGGGGAATTGATCAGAGCCAGAAGGATATTCACAAAGAAACATAAGAAATAGAAATAATTTTTTTTAAGAAAAACTCAATGAGAGCACATAAGAGAAAACAGAAAAACTCCAAAAGCATATGTACTTCATCTAGATAAAGGTCGGCGACAAGGTCACCTATGTTTGAGTATATTGACTTAGGAGTCAAATGAGGACATTTGATCATAGGTCATACTCATCATTTAAGCTCAAAATGGGGTTGCCATTTTTCGATTAAGCATTTGATGTGATCACATCTTATGAAGCTGCTTGTACTCATGACTTTGAGTAAAGCTCCTCGAAGATGTGAAGAACATACCTTGGGCTTGTTGATGCTTTGCTCATGTAGGTAAGCTCGATGTAGGTGCTCATTGAGTGTGAAGTTGGAGCGCCATTTCTACTTGTGTAGTTCATCTTCCTACAAGGGTTAGGCAAGCAAGGAAATACTCGAGGATATCCAAGATGACAAGAGTGAAATACTAGATGTATAAGGTGTCAAAAAGGATATGTGGAATTTTGTTCCTTGAACTCAACATCCCAAAGGGCTAGATACTTGGTCAATGACAAGATTACTCATGATTTGAGTGTGTGGTAATCTTGTGGAATGTAGATCATCCAAGTACCTGCAAAGAGTTAGATGCAATACAAGGAGGCAAATGTGTCCAAGACATATGATCATCATCATAAGAGAAATATCAAGGATTAGTCAAGTAGGCTCATGCCTTGCATGCAACAATGGAGTTATCACTCCAAGTTTGAGGCATCAATGATGTTCAACTCACTCCTCAAGCGACAAAACACCTTCTCATCAAGAGGTTTTGTAAAGATATCAGCAAGTTGTTTGTCAGTATGAACATGCTTAAGATTGATGTCACCCTTGGCAATATGATCACGAATAAAATGGTGACGAACTTCAATATGCTTTGTTTGAGAGTGTTGCACTGGATTGTGTCCAATCTTGATTGCACTCTCATTGTCACAAAGCAAGGGAACACGTCTCACATGTATCCCATAATCTTTAAGTGTTTGTGTCATCCATAGCAATTGAGCACAACACGAACCAGCAGCAATATATTCTGCTTCGGCAGTGGATAATGATACCGAATTTTGTTTCTTGGAGGACCAAGATACAAGGGATCGACCAAGGAATTGACATGTACCCGAAGTTGACTTTCTATCAACCTTGTCACCGGCGTAGTCCGAGTCGGAATAGCCAACAAGATCGAAAGAAGCTCTCTTAGGATACCAAATGCCAAAGTTTGGTGTGTGTATCAAGTATCTCACTATCCTTTTAACAGCTTTAAGATGACATTCTTTAGGGGCTGCTTGATATCGCGCACACATGCATACACTTAACATTATGTCAGGACGAGAAGCACAAAGATATAGTAGAGAACCAATCATAGATCGGTAAACCCTTTGATCAACGGGTTCTCCATCTTTTGTCAAGTCATTGTGTCCACTTGTAGGCATGGGGGTACTCATACCTTTGCTTTCTTGCATGTTGAACTTCTTGAAGAGATCCTTGGTGTACTTTGTTTGTGAGACAAAGGTACCCTCCTTAGATTGCTTGATTTGCAACCCAAGGAAGAATTTGAGTTCACACATCATGGACATCTCATACTTCTCCGACATAAGCTGTCCAAACTTCTTGCTAAAATGGGGGTTAGTTGAACCAAAGATAATATCATCAACATATATTTGGCACACAAATAGTTCACCATTAACCCTTGTCGTGAACAGCATTGAGTCTATCATTCCAATTTCAAAGCCTTTTTCAAGAAGAAAGCTAGTTAAGCATTTGTACCAAGCTCTAGGAGCTTGTTTAAGACCATAAAGAGCTTTGTGCAACTTGTAAACATGATTAGGCTTTTTGGGATTCACAAATCCGGGAGGTTGTTTCACAAATACTTCCTCCTCAGTTTCACCATTTAGAAAAGCACTTTTGATATCCATTTGATAGAGAGTAATATCATGGTGATTGGCATAAGCAAGAAGAATGCGAATGGATTCAAGTCTAGCAACGGGGGCATAGGTCTCACCATAGTCCATACCTTCGACTTGTGTGTAACCTTGAGCTACGAGACGAGCCTTGTTGCGGATGACTTGTCCATCTTCATCTTGCTTGTTCCGAAACACCCATTTGGTTCCAATGATGTTTTGATCATCGTTGGGCTTCTCTACCAAAGTCCACACTGTCGGTGTACTAAGGTAGGGGTACCTCAGTACCCCAACTTGTGCACGGGCAGTTGCAGCCTCCCGCGGCAAGGTTTACTGCGTGCTCGCCGGAGACCTTCCTGCCTCTTATTAAACCATTCAAAAACAAAGTATACAAGACAGAAGATCGAGACCCCGGCAAGAGGAGCTTGCCGGGAAGGCCGTACCAGGCTCAAGACTGTTCCACTAACACAAGGCCCTGGCAAGAGGAGCTTGCCAGGAAGATTAGAAGGTATTACCTCGGCGCTACGCGCGCCCCGGCAAGGGGCCCGGGGAGCGGCAAGTTCCCGGGCCCGGCAAGATCAAGGCCCCGGCAAGGTGCTTGCCGGGAAGACCACGCTGTGTGCCCGCGCTCCAGCTCATCGGCCCACGCGTCGCCCTGGGGTCTAACCAGGGACGCGTGGCGGATGGCTGTGCAGCCTGGGGTACACGGTGGCACACCACGGTGATAAATCCGTCGCCGTGGCGGACGGAGACGCGAAGGCGGGAGCTTTTGGGGTCGACGGTGACGGGCATTAAATGCCCTTGTCCCCCACTGTTAAAGTAGGTATAGACCACTGTTCTGTACTGTAGCTCCACTATTCCCGCACTGTTACAACTACCACCTCTTTTACATTTTTACCCCTTTCTCCTACGTTGACACCTGTCGGTGACCCCTTGCACTATAAAAGGAGGCCCATGCACAACGTGGAGGGGGTTCGAAACCTAGATTACTCTCACGCACGGTGTAGCTACTTCTTCAAGCTCCCGAGCGCCCAACTCAATACACAACCAAGCAGGAGTAGGGTTTTACGCATCCGTGCGGCCCGAACCTGGGTAAAAACTGCCCGCGCGTCTGCCTCGATCTGCTCTTTGTGCTCCCTCCGCCCTCGTACCGCACAGACAAGGGGCTCCGGTCCCATAGGTGTTCGTGGCGGACAGTTTCCCCCGACATCTTTGGCGCGCCAGGGAGGGGGCGTCGTGGTTGTGCGAACCTGATCCGGCGTTCGCGCGGGCGCATTCTCCATCAACCTCCCCAAGCTTCATCAACAACTTCATCAGCGACAACTCCATGGCCCCGAAGAAGAAGCCTTCGGAGGTCGGGGGCCCGTCTGCGTCTCATCCGCCGCCACCAGAGCCAACGGTGGGCGGGGGAGACGCCGTCGGAAGGGTGGTGGCCGGCGAGGACACTCACGGCGCCACCAGATCCAAGAACAAGACGGATGACCGGACCTCGGTCTCCGTGGACGCGCCGCGTCCATCACAGCACACGACGACCCCGCAGCGCCATACCACGGGAGGTGGTATCCGCTTGCTGGGGCAAGGCCAAACTGGAGGTTCGCGAGACGCCCCGGACCCTCGTCCGGGCACAAGCAAAGCGAAGGCGCCGGCGCGGGACCCCGCTCCTTCTAACGTCGTTAGAAGTCCGAGCGTATCCCGCTCCTCGCACCGCTCGCCCGCGTTCCCCACTACTCCGGCAGAAGCGCTCGCAAGGGCGCAGCTGCTCCTCGATTTTCCTCCAGCGGCCGACAAGGCCGAGGAATGGAGGGCCACTATCCGGATCCTGATAGACTTCGCCAACAACGACTCTCCGCAGCAGCCGTCGGCCTCACGGCCGCGGCAGGCTGAGAAGACGAAGGCTATCGGCGACAAGACCGCCGGGGGTGCGACAAGCGTGCACTCCCCGCCGCAGAAGCAGAAGACGCCGCCCCGCCGGAACAACCCCGACGACGGCTCCACAGCCTCGTCGGACCCGCGGGCCCGTCGGGACCAGCGCCAGGTCCTCGACGACCGGCGAGATGAAGACGCTCGGACCACGATCGAGCGCCGCCGAGAAGCTCGGCGACAATCCGACAAGAGAGCTGGGAACACTGTCGACGCACCCGCGCCCGGTGAACCAGGCGACTTGCCGTACGCGGCAGGCTGCCCTGCGTTCACCCGCGAGCTGCGGCGCGTCCAGTGGCCCAGCATGAAGAACTTTAAGCCCGACGTACCGGAGAAGTACGACGGCAAAACGCACCCCTCGGAGTTTCTCAGCGTCTACACTATAGCAGTGCAAGCTGCCGGGGGGCGCGACGAGAAGATCCTAGCCAACTACTTCCCGCTCGTGCTGAAGCCGAACGTCCGTTCGTGGCTCATGCACTTGTCGGAAGGCTCTATCTCTTCTTGGGCCGACCTCTGCCATCAGTTTGTTGGCGCCTTCACCGGCGGCCACAAACCCCATGGCCAGGAGAGCGATCTCCACATTTTGGCCCAGAAGGAAGGCGAACCCCTGCGCAAGTATATCCAACGTTTCAGCCGGGTACAGCACAACATCCCCGACGTTCACCCTGCTGCGGTTATCAGCGCGTTCCATCAGAACGTGCGTAACCGCCGCATGCGTGAGGAGATGGCGATGACCAAGATCAGGGACGTCAGCGAGCTCTACGCTCTTGCCGACAAGTGCGCCCGTGCAGAAGAGGGGAGGAAACTCCCCGGGGAGGATGCTGGCGCAGGGGGAAGCGACAGCGACGACGCCGCCCCGGCAAAGAAGAGCCGGCGGCGGAACAACAGGAAGAAGGGCAAGAAGGAAGTGCTTGCCGTCGAGAAGTCCGGCAAGGAGGCCCCCGCCAAGCAAGCGCAGGCCGGCGGCTCCGGCAAGGAGCCTGCCCCTGCGGCGGCGGCCGACAAGCTGGGTAGCTCCGACAAGCAATACTGTAAGATTCACCGCACCAAGGGTCACGACCTCTCCAACTGCAAGCGCGTCGAGTACCTCGTCGAGCAGCAAAAAGCTGAGTACGAAAGGCGCGACAAGGAGAAGGCCCAAGGTGGCGGGGAGGAGCCTAGCAAGAAGCGGCCGTTTAACGGCCGGGGAGGACGCCGCGGCAAGGCCAAGCAGCGGCAAGGAGATCGACCTCCCCGGGGCCGCGACAACGACGAAGACGACGATGAAGACATGGAGGACGACGAGAACAGCGAGCAGGAGTTCCAGAAAGCCACGGAGGTCCTGTGCGTCGACGGTGGCGCCTCTCTGCACACCTCCCACCGCCAGTTGAAACAGTGGGTGCGTGAGGTGAATGCAGCGGAGCCGCCCGTGGAGTCGCGCAGGCTCCTCAAATGGTCCGGCACGCCCATCGTTTTTGATCTTGAGGATCACCCTGACCGCACCACTGCGGTCGGGTGCTTGCCGATGCTGGTCTCACCCACCATCCGCAACCTCAAAGTCACCAAAATGTTGGTTGACGGCGGGGCCGGGCTGAACTTGATCTCCTCTGCTGTGATCAAGAAGCTCCAGATTCAAGACGGCGAGCTCGAAGAGACCGGTTCATTCCAAGGAATCAACCCGGGAAGGAGCAAGCCCAAGGGAAAGATTACTCTGCCGGTGACCTTTGGCGGGGAGCTCAACTTCAGGACTGAGCGCATCACTTTTGACGTTGCCGATATTCCATTGCCCTACAATGGAATACTCGGCCGTCCCGCCCTCGCCAAGTTCATGGCGGCTTCCCACTACGCCTACAACGTGCTGAAGATGCCGGGGCCGATAAGCGTCATCACTGTCCACAGCGACAAGAAAGATGCGCTTATTTGCGCCGACAAGATTTACCGGGATGCGGCAGCTGCGGCCGAGAAGGATACTCTTACCGCTGAAGCTCCCGGGGGGAAGAAGACGAAGACCAAGTCCGGCAAGTGCTCTGGAACCCACTCCGGCAACCGCACCTCTTCGGAGTGCTGCGCCGCCGTCGAGGACGTTCCATCGAGCTCCACCGGCAAGAGCAAGAAAGGAATGGCTGCTCCTCCGGCAACCAAGAAAGTGTCCGCAAAGGAGGATGGCACTGGTGGTACCTTCACCATCAGTGCCACCCTTGACAGCAAATAGGAAAGCGCGCTCGTCGCCTTCTTGCGGGCGAATGTCGATGTGTTTGCTTGGCAACCGTCTGACATCCCCGGTGTTCCCAGGAAGGTGATTGAGCACAAGCTTGCTGTCTGTCCTCATGCGCGGCCCATCAAGCAAAAAGTGAGGAAGCAAGCCGTGGAGCGCCAAGAGTTCATCAACGAGGAGATCAAGAAACTAGAGGCAGCAGGCCTAGTTAGAGGTGTGATCCATCCGACGTGGTTGGCAAACCCAGTCGTCGTGCGCAAAGCCAACGGGAAGTGGAGACTGTGTATAGACTTCACTGATGTCAATAAAGCATGTCCCAAGGATCCCTTCCCTTTGCCGCGCATTGACCAGATCGTTGACTCCACTGCCGGATGTGAGCTACTCTGTTTTCTTGATGCATACTCAGGCTATCACCAGATTTTCATGGCTAAGGAGGATGAAGAGAAGACTGCATTTATCACTCCATGTGGCACCTATTGCTTCATCCGCATGCCATTTGGATTGAAGAATGCAGGCTCAACTTTTGCAAGGGTAGTGTACACTGCTTTTGAGCCACAGATCCACAGGAATGTAGAAGCCTACATGGATGATATTGTGGTGAAGAGCAAGAGCAAAGAAACACTGATTCAAGACTTAGAAGAAACGTTTCAGAACCTGCGCAGGATACAACTCAAGCTGAACCCCGAGAAGTGCGTCTTTGGAGTTCCCTCCGGCAAGCTTCTCGGGTTCTTTGTATCACAGAGGGGGATTGAAGCCAACCCCGACAAGATCAAAGCCATCGAGCAGATAGAAGCTCCAAAGCGCGTCAAAGATGTCAGAAGGCTTGCAGGTTGCGTTGCTGCCCTCAGTAGGTTCATTTCAAAATCCGCAGAACGCGCCCTACCTTTCTTCAAAATCTTGAAGAAGGCAGGTCCCATGAAGTGGACTCCGGAAGCGGAGGCGGCGTTGCAGGATTTGAAACGGTACCTGTCCTCCACTCCTATACTTGTCGCACCTAAACCACAGGAAAAGTTGTTGCTATACTTAGCGGCAACCAACCAGGTGGTTAGTGCTGCGTTAGTAGCGGAGAGGGAGTCCGACGAGGAGACAGCATCACCGGCAAGCGAATCTAGCGACAAGCAGGGGGCTGACCCGACAAGCTCTGGCCCCGACAAGGAAGACTCTGCGCAGGAACAAGGAGAGGTGCGGAAGAAGATGGTGCAGCGCCCAGTGTATTTTGTAAGTTCCCTTCTCCAGGGAGCTAGATCAAGGTACTCTGGTGTGCAAAAATTGCTTTTCGGCCTCCTCATGGCCTCGAGGAAGCTGCGCCACTACTTCCAAGCCCATGAGATAACAGTGGTCACTCGCTTTCCGTTGAAGAGGATATTGCACAATCCAGAGGCAACAGGCAGGATCGTCGAGTGGGCACTGGAACTGTCAAGCTTCGGACTCAAGTTTGAAAGTACTTCAACCATACAGAGCCGAGCTTTGGCAGAATTCATTGCTGAATGGACCCCAACGCCCGACGAGGAAGTTCCAGAAACAAGTGTACCCGTACAAGAAGCTACAAGTGAATGGGTAATGTATTTTGATGGTGCCTTCTCATTGCAAGGCGCCGGTGCTGGCGTGGTACTCATCGCGCCCACCGGAGAGCACCTCAAATATGTTATCCAGATGCACTTCCCCAGGGAGCAAGCGACAAACAACACTGCGGAATATGAAGGCTTGCTTGCCGGCCTCAGGATTGCGGCCGAACTTGGGATCAGGAAGCTGATTGTACGGGGAGATTCTCAGTTGGTGGTCCGACAAGTTAACAAGAGCTACCAGAGCCCTTTGATGGAAGCATATGCCGATGAAGTGAGGAAGCTTGAAGAGCACTTTGAAGGTTTGCAGATGGAGCACGTCCCAAGAGCCCAAAATGAGATTGCAGATGGCCTTTCAAAGTGTGCTGCGATGAAGTTACCTGTGGAACCAGGGACCTTTTTGCTCAAGCTGACTCAGCCATCAGTTACACCATCAATTGGGCAGTCCAAGAAGAGAAAGTTGGTCTCCGGCGACTACTTGCCGGCGGATCTTCCTGAACCCGCCGCCAAGGTTCCCAGGATCAACGACAACGCTGAGGAACAGTTTGCTCCTGCAAGCCCTCGGGCTTGTGCAGTTGAAGCAAGTGTTCCCGACAAGCCTCGCCCCGGCGAGCTTGCCGGGGGACCGTCAGCTCCGACAGGACCAGAGGTCTTTGCCGTAGAAGCTGGGGTTCCCGCAGCGGCCCTCGAGCCTTTAGTCCTTGCCGTCGGGCCCCGGGCTCCGGCATGGGCACAGCAGATCGTCCGTTTTCTACAAACTGGAGAACTTCCCGACGACCCTCAAGAGATAGAGAAGATAACCAGGCAGTCAAGTATGTATCAGTTTGTGGATAACGAGCTGTACAGAAGAAGACTCAATGGTGTCAGGTTGAAGTGCATCTCCAGGGAAGATGGACAGAAGCTGTTGGCAGAAATACACGGAGGCATATGCGGCCACCACATTGGCGCAAGGGCACTTGCCGGGAAAGCTTTCCGGCAAGGGTTCTTTTGGCAAGAAGCCCTCCAAGATGCAACTGCACTAGTAACCAAGTGTGAAGCGTGCCAGTTCCATGCAAAGCAAATTCATCAGCCAGCTCAAGCTCTCCAAACAATCCCTTTGTCATGGCCCTTCTCGGTCTGGGGGCTCGATATCCTCGGCCCTTTCCCTCGCTCTGTCGGGGGCTTTGAGTACTTGTATGTTGCAATCGACAAGTTCACAAAGTGGCCAGAAGTGGAGCCAGTGAGAAAGGTGACAGCACAGTCAGCAGTCAGGTTCTTCAGGTCGATTGTTTGCCGTTTCGGGATCCCTAACAGGATCATCACCGACAACGGTACGCAATTCACTAGTCGCACCTTCATGCAGTACGTCCAAGACCTTGGCGCCAAGGTCTGTTTCGCTTCTGTTGCTCACCCGAGGAGCAACGGCCAAGCGGAGAGGGCAAATGCTGAAGTGCTGCGCGGACTCAAGACAAGGACCTTTGACAGGCTGCGCAAGTGCGGAAGGAATTGGATAGAGGAGCTCCCGGCGGCTCTTTGGTCAATCAGAACGACACCAAATCGAGCCACCGGACAGACACCTTTTGCTCTAGTCTACGGAGCAGAAGCAGTTCTCCCCACGGAACTCGTATACGGATCTCCTCGAGTGCTCGCTTATGATGAGCTCGAGCAAGAGCAACTGCGACAAGATGACGCATTGCTCCTTGAGGAGGGACGTCTCCAGGCTGCTGTACGAGCTGCTCGATACCAGCAAGCTTTGCGCCGCTACCATAGCCGCAAAGTCAAGGCCAGGAGTCTCGAGGAAGGCGACCTTGTTCTTCGGCGTGTTCAGTCCGCCATGAATTCCAACAAGTTGACGCCGAAGTGGGAAGGCCCTTATCGGGTGAGACAAGTTACGAGGCCCGGCGCTGTCCGCCTCGAGACCGAAGAAGGCTTACCGGTGAGCAACTCCTGGAACATAGAGCATCTTCGCAAGTTTCACCCCTAAGGCGCGGTTGCCGTGATCCGCTCCGGCAACCATCTTTTGTACAAGCCTTGCCGCTGTTGCATGTAACCCTTTGTACAAAGCCGGGCGCAGACCCCGTGCATCAGTAAAGATTTCGTGTTTTCGCATCGATTGCCTTTTGCATGCCTCTCTTTGCTATTTGCATGTTTTATTTGGCATTTGATGCAACACTTAGACATTCGGTAAGCACTATTACGCCGAAAGGCAATATGCTTTTTCCCTCTCCCTTTCCTTTTCTCTTAAAACAGAAGGAACGTTCCTCGCGCACAAGTTTGCCGGGGGGGAAGGAGATGGAGGAGGAACTAAGTGCTGTTCAAGTAAGAAGAGCCTTACCGGAAAGCAAACAACATGAGCAAGCAGCATATGAAAGATAAGTTGTTAGAATTTGACCAGTTCAAATTTTAAATTTTTGGTTGTCTTCCTTGAACGATCGCACTTTGTATGGAAAACCTGTGCGCGGAGGAACCTACCCGTAGCTTGCCGCACCCTTATCTTGTTTTCGAGTCCACTCAACGATTTAAGTGAGCTGCGACAAGTGTCGCGCCCTTGCCTCGTTTCCGAGTACACTCAGCAAGCTAAGCGCGTTGCGACCTGCTGCGGCAAGGTTGCTTGCCGGCGAGGACCTTGGCCAGCAGGCCGCTCAGAGTCCAGCACTCAGCGCTCGCGGCAAGGGCCCCTTTCCGGCAAGCTCCCCGGGAGCGTAGGGTGAAGAACATACAAAGTCAAAGATTGGAACAAGGAAGATAACATTGCACTGATTGATTGAAATAAAGCAAATATCTTACAAGGATAACTTGTCGCAATGGACTAATGAGTTCGTAACATAACGTGCAGCAACAAAAAGATAAAGATAAATGGGGCCCTAGTCTACGCGGTCGCCCTCCTTCCTGCCAAGCTTTGCCACCTTGGCGATGATGTGGCCGACCTGCTCCTTCAGGGCCTCCGTGTCTGCATCTGCCGGCAAGCTGCAAAGAACGTTCCTGAGGTTGATCCCCGGGTTGCGGTACACGATCTTCGTCAAGACCCGCTCCAGAGTTCCCGCGTAGAGACGGCGCGACTCCTCGGCCAGCTGCGCGGGGATGCGGTTCCGGAGACCTGCAAGGGCCGGAGCGACGCCTCTGAAGAAGAGGCTGAGCTTGGCGCTGTGCGGGAGATCTGGATCCGGCGAGTAGATAAGATGTTCGACCTTCAAAGCAAGCAACTCCTGGTCAATGTTGGACGCAGAAGAAACCAGCTCTTCGGTCCACACCTCGATAGTCTGCCGGAAGAGCTCGGAGGCCTTGTTGACGCTCTCCATCAAGGTTCGCTCCTTGCGGAGCTCATCCTTCAGCTTGGTCTCCTGGGCCCGGGCAGCATCAAGCGATTCCTTCAGGGTGGTGACCTTCAGCTCCAAGTCTTCAATGGAATCCTTGGCGGCCTTCAGCTCGTCACCCCTCTGAGACAAACTCACCTGGAGCTCTGAGTTGGTGTGAGCATCCTTCTCGCGCTCCAGGATGAGCGCGGCAATCTTCTCGGCGCTCACCTTCATCGCCTTCTCCAGTTGTTCAACCTTGGCGGCGAGCTCTTTCTTGGCGTCCTCCGCGGCAGCCGCGGCGGCCTTCGCCTCTTTCAGCTCCCCGCCAAGGGCAGCCTCGCGAGCGGCAAGGTCTTCTTCATGAGAATCCAGATCCACCTTCCGCTGCGCGAGCTCTCCCTCTCGCCGGGACATCTCCACCCCGGCGAGGCGCTGCTGTTCGTCGGCTTCGGCCTTCTCAAGTACCCACTCTTGGTACTCGCCGGCGAGACGCTCTCGCTCCTCTGCCACCTGTCGGAGGGCAGCCTGGTTGGCGGCGCTGAGCTCCGCCGCGCGCTTCTCCATCTCTGCCGCAGCCTTGGCGGCAAGAGCCTCCCGGGAAGCGAGCTTTGCTTGCCTGGCCCGATAAAGGGCCAGGAGCTGATGAAGCAGTCGCTCCTCCTCGGGCCCCTCACCTCCACCGGGCGCCTGGACTATCTTCAGGCCTGCGGAGGCGAGGATTTCTCCGTCGAACGCCTCGCCCTCCGCAGGAGCTCGCGACGAAGACCCCCACGGCATCTGGATGAAGACGCCATTGGGGGCCTCGAGATAAAACCTTTGCTCCTCGCCGGCGGAGGGACCGGTGGCCGGCGCAGCATCCGATGCTCCCGCCACCTCCGGGTCGGCGGTGCGGCCACCGTCCCCCTCCCCGGCCGCTGCGTCCGCAGCCGGAGCAGTCTCTTGCGCGGCCGGCTCGGCGGCCTCGCCCACCTCCTCGACGACTGGAGCGTCGCCGCCACCGCCCTGCGCGTCCTCCTCCTCGAGGATGATTACCTCCGTCTCCATAGGCGCAGGAGGAGGAAGATCTAGAAAGAAGAAGAAGACAAAGAAATTCAAGACTCAAGCAAATATCCAAAAAAGATACAAGCCAAGAAGACAAGTTACAAAGGTTACCTTGGCGGACGTCCTCAGCGGCGGGCTCCCTCGCCGGGGAGCTCGGCCTCGTCGGGGTAGTCGCCCTCGCCGGGGAATTCGGCCTCGGCGGGGTGGCCGCCCTCGCCGGGCTGCTCGTCCTTGGCGGGGTACTCTGCCTTGGCGGAGTACCCGCCCTTGACGGAGCACTCTCCCTTGCCGGAGAGTCCTGCCTTGGCGGGGATGGCGGTGCCTGCGGCTCCTCGGCGGTAGTCTCCGGGCGCTCTTCCCGCTGCGGCTCCTCCTCTGCACGGAACAAGACAAGAGATATCAAAATATGAAGATAAAGTCAAAAGCTTCAGACGCACCCCGACACGCAAAAAGAAAGAACCCCAGACTTACGCTGGGGGCTGCGCTGCGGGCTGCGCTGGGGGCTGCTCATCGGAGCAGTGCCAGAGTCCGGCAGGCTCGGCTCCGGCGCGCCCTCTGTTGCCGCCGCCGCCGAGTCCTCCGCGACCTCAGCCTCGGGCGCCTTGGCCTTCTTCGCGGCGCGATGGGCCAGGGTCCTGAAACCAGAACAAAAGACAGAGTTAACATCGACAGAAGCTCAAGACAAAAATTAAGAAGATGAAGAATCTCGGATCCTTACTCCTGGTCCTCCTCGTCGTCCTCGCTCAGGGCGGAGAAGTCGTACTCCACCGTGGGCGCGTCGACGCGAGGAGCGGGAGGCGAAGACTCCCTCGCGCGCTTGGTGCTCGCCGGGACTGGGGGCTGCGAAGACCCAGCCCCTGTGGCTGCCGGCGCCCGGGGGGCGGGCGGAGCCGTTGCTCCGCTCCGAGAAGACCCCTGCCGGCTCGCTGCCGGCCTGCGGGGCGCCTCCGTCGTGGTCCGCGCCCGGCCCGCCTCTGCTGCGGCTGGTGCGCCGGACGGCCTTGGCGCGGCTTGACTCCCCCGGGGAGCCGCCCGCCGAGGAGGCTGTTGCCGGGGCGCCCGTGCCCTTTCCCCCGTCGCCGCCTTGCGGAGACGCTTTGCCGGGGACTCCTTCGGGCTTGCCGGGGGCGGGGAGCTCTCCGACGAGGAGAGGTCGTCGGCGTACAACTCTGTCGATCCGCCGGAGTCTTCGGCCTCCTCCTCCTCCTCCTCCTCTGCCTCGGCCGGCTCGCTGGGCCCAGCATCCAGCGATGCGGCCCTCTTCCCCTTGGCGCCTCCGCCCCTCGCGGCGCCTCTGCTTCCTCCGGCGGTTCCCTCCTTTGCCGCGGCCTCCGTCGCGATCCCATGGATCCCGGAGTGCCTCAACGAGGGGACCCCGGCGAGCGCGTCGGGTGGGAGGTTCAGCAACCGACGGATCTCCGCCTCTTCCGCCTGGGTGGACGCCTCCTCGGCCTCCGCCTCCTCCGGCGAGAATCCGAAGACTCCTGCCGCCGCGGCTGCGGCGGCCTCCTCAGCCCGAGAAGCTATGTAGGCGATTTCCTGCTCGGTGGTGTCCCGTGTATGCAGCTTGAGGTCCTCCTTGTTGCTCGCCACCTCGACGAGGTTGTCGTAGAAAGTGAGGACGTCGATTGGCTTCGGGGGGATCCACGAACGGTCCAGGCCATGCGAGTCGCACATCGGCATCATGGCCAGGATTCGGTCCCTCGCGGCGTTGTTGCAGAGCGGCACCACTTCCCGGGGAGTCCGGAACCACTCGGGGTGCGCCGGGTCGTACTTGAAGAGCTCTCGTACCATCCCGCGCAGCTCCAGAGTGGTGAAGTTAAAATTAAGTCCAGGGCGCAGCCGCATGATGTCTGCCGGGCCGCCGTACAACCAGGCCGGCCTCTTCCGGTCCTGGAGAGGGGCGATGCGCCGGCGGAGGAAATCTGCGCCCACCTCGGCAACTGACAGCCGGGCCAGCCGAAGACGGAGGATCCGGACAAGAGCGATGTCAAGCTTGGCGTCGTCGGAGTCTAGTTCGCTCCAATCTCTGCCGCGCGCGATAGGCGTTGTGCGCGGCGCAGTAAAGGCTTGCGGCTGGTCCTCTACAATCCAGCACCACTCCGCTCGCCATTCTTCCCACTTGCCGCGGAGCTCCCCCGGCAAGTACGATCCCTTCTTGTTGAGACGGAAGACCCAAGAAATACATCCGGAGAGGGGGGCATCTGCCTCGGCTCTAGGGGTGAAAAAGTGTCTAAAGAGGGCTACGTTGGGGTGGACTCCTATGAAGTTTTCGCACATATGTGCGAAAACGGCCATGGTGAGGATGGCGTTGGGGGTGAAATCAAGCAGATGGAAGCCATACGTATTCATGATATCACAGAAGAAGTTCGAAAATGGAGGACAGAGACCACAGTGGAAAAAGGGAGCAAAGAAGTAATACCCGCCGGGATAGTGGTCCTTGGCGGCGGCCGGGTATGCTCGGGTGCGGGGATGCGCATCGGTGCGCTTGGACCAGAACAAGTAGTACTTGTTCCAGAGTTCTTCCACACCGAGCTTCGGCGAGAAGACGACGTTCCGCTTCCGGTAAGCGATGAGCTTGGCTGCTTGCTCGGATTTCTCCTTCTTGGACTTCTCCGCTTTCCCCTTGTCGCTCTTTGGGGCCATGGCGGATGCGGCGGAAGGAAGGGGACGGAGAGCTAGGCGGCGGCGGAGCTGTAGAGGCGGAGCGCAAGGAGGAATCTTTTGCAGGAGGAAGACGACGTAATGAGAGCACAGGGAGGGGAACCGCGCCCGCTGCCTCTGCTTTTATGGGGGAGTGGGGGGCGTTTCCCCCTTTCCATTAAGAGATCGTGGGCACGTCCCATCCCACGGCGCCGCAATCGACGCGTGCCGTTACCGTGGGGTGCGGCGGATATGGAAGTGGATTCGGCGCGCCGCGGGCCGCGGGTGCCCGTACACTGTTTTGGGCCTGGCCCAACAGCGCTCGGCACCGTGTGTGGCCCAGGCCCGGGGGCTCCTGTCGGTGTACTAAGGTAGGGGTACCTCAGTACCCCAACTTGTGCACGGGCAGTTGCAGCCTCCCGCGGCAAGGTTTACTGCGTGCTCGCCGGAGACCTTCCTGCCTCTTATTAAACCATTCAAAAACAAAGTATACAAGACAGAAGATCGAGACCCCGGCAAGAGGAGCTTGCCGGGAAGGCCGTACCAGGCTCAAGACTGTTCCACTAACACAAGGCCCTGGCAAGAGGAGCTTGCCAGGAAGATTAGAAGGTATTACCTCGGCGCTACGCGCGCCCCGGCAAGGGGCCCGGGGAGCGGCAAGTTCCCGGGCCCGGCAAGATCAAGGCCCCGGCAAGGTGCTTGCCGGGAAGACCACGCTGTGTGCCCGCGCTCCAGCTCATCGGCCCACGCGTCGCCCTGGGGTCTAACCAGGGACGCGTGGCGGATGGCTGTGCAGCCTGGGGTACACGGTGGCACACCACGGTGATAAATCCGTCGCCGTGGCGGACGGAGACGCGAAGGCGGGAGCTTTTGGGGTCGACGGTGACGGGCATTAAATGCCCTTGTCCCCCACTGTTAAAGTAGGTATAGACCACTGTTCTGTACTGTAGCTCCACTATTCCCGCACTGTTACAACTACCACCTCTTTTACATTTTTACCCCTTTCTCCTACGTTGACACCTGTCGGTGACCCCTTGCACTATAAAAGGAGGCCCATGCACAACGTGGAGGGGGTTCGAAACCTAGATTACTCTCACGCACGGTGTAGCTGCTTCTTCAAGCTCCCGAGCGCCCAACTCAATACACAACCAAGCAGGAGTAGGGTTTTACGCATCCGTGCGGCCCGAACCTGGGTAAAAACTGCCCGCGCGTCTGCCTCGATCTGCTCTTTGTGCTCCCTCCGCCCTCGTACCGCACAGACAAGGGGCTCCGGTCCCATAGGTGTTCGTGGCGGACAGTTTCCCCCGACACACACCTTGTTCCTCTCGAAGTTGTGTAGTTCTTCGTGCATAGCGTTCACCCAATCCGGGTCTTCAAGTGCTTCTTCTACCTTCATAGGTTCAATACTAGAGATAAATGAGTAATGCTCACAAAAGTTAGCTAAGCGAGTTTTAGAGCGAGTAATTCTCCCGGAGTTGATGTCGTTCATCATTTGTTCCACGGGATGATTCTTCTTGACTCTTGCTCGGACTCGGGATAGCCTTTGTTGATGTTGTGGCTCAGCTTCCTCATCATCTTCATCTTCCTCTTCTTCTTCTTCATTGTTGTTGGTGTTGTCTTGAGGCGGTGGAGAAGGAGGTTGTGGTGGATCTTCTTGTTGCACATCCTCATCTTGGTGAGTTCCACTTGTGGAGGCCTCCATGTTGCCTTGAGGTTCATCTCGCCGTGAGGTAGGTGGCTCCACATATGTAGATGAGGTACTCTCCTTCACCTCCATGGGACGGATCTTTCCAATAGATAAGTCTTGGATAGCTACCGATGGGTCCTTGTCTCCTACATCAATAGGCATTTGCTCTACTTGCGAGCCATTAGATTCATCAAACTTCACGTCTACCGTCTCTTCAACCTTTCGGGTGAAATTATTGTAGACACGGTAGGTGTGAGAGTTTGATCCATAACCAAGAAGAAAGCCTTCATGAGATTTAGGAGCAAATTTAGACCGACGATGCTTATCAAGGATATAGCATTTTGAACCAAAGACGCGAAAGTATCCCACTTGGGGTTTGTTACCGGTGAGGAGCTCATATGATGTCTTGCCGAGGAGCTTATGAAGATAAAGCCTGTTGATAGCATGACAAGCTGTCTCGACCGCTTCTCCCAAAAAATGCTTCGGTGTCTTGTATTCATCAAGCATCGTTCTTGCCATCTCTATGAGCGTTCGGTTCTTCCTCTCAACAACTCCATTTTGTTGAGGAGTGTACGTAGCCGAGAACTCATGTAGAATCCCTTCCTCATCGAGAAAAGAGTCTACATTGGCGTTCTTGAACTCCGTTCCATTGTCACTTCGAACTTTCTTGATCTTCACCTCAAATTGATTTTGGGCCTTTCTGGCAAAGGTCTTGAAGATCCTCTGAACCTGCGATTTATTATCAAGGAAAAATACCCACGTAAATCTGGAATAATCATCAACTATAACTAGACCAAAGGAGTTACCACCAAGGCTTTTGTAAGCATTGGGACCGAAGAGATCCATATGAAGGAGCTCAAGCGGTCTCCTTGTGGTCATGATGTTTTTCACGGGATGACTTCCACCAACTTGTTTTCCTGCTTGACAAGCACTACAAAGTCTATCTTTGTCAAAGAAAACATCTTTAACACCAAGAATATGATCACCTTTGATTAGCTTGTCTAAATTACGCATACCAACATGTCCTAGCCTTCTATGCCACAACCAGCCTTTAGAGGATTTAGCAATGAAACACGCTCTAGGTTGGGCTTTCTTAGTGAAATCAACAATATATAGATCACCTCTACGGATACCGGTAAAAGCCATGTTTTGATTGTCACGACGAAAGACTTGGCAATCTACTTTGGTGAATAGCACATTGAATCCAAAGTCAGCTAATCTAGACACGGAAAGTAAATTGTATCCAAGAGATTCTACAAGCATGACATTTTGAATAGAGCTATCATGAGATATGGCCACCTTACCAAGGCCAAGTACCTTACCCTTGGAGTTGTCTCCAAAAGTCACATACTTGCGTGGACCATCGTTCTTTGCAAGCTCTCGAAACATGTCTTTGTCTCCGGTCATGTGATCGGTGCATCCACTATCAAGAATCCACTCTTTTCCGCCGGACATGTAGTCTCTCAGGTTTGCCATGAGATTGAGACTCTTCATGACCTTATCTAGCTTGGCGTCCGAATCGAAGTAATCATCATCATGCTCATGCTCATCATCATATTGACCCATAGATTGTTCATCATCAACACCTAGGTCAATTTGATAAGTACTTGCATTAGTTTTGTCAATGTGACAATAATCTTCGGAATGCAATGCAAGAGCATTTCTAACTAAAACATTGATAAGAGCAGGATCACCCTTCTTTTTCATAAGATCACGAAGCTCAAAGAAGCATTTATCAAAGTTGGAATCATTAGGGTGCATCTTATCAAATTCAATAGTCTTGTATAGAATTTTATCAAGACCTCTCATAGAGTAGTCCGGATAAAGTTCTTCCAAGGACTTCCATATAGCATAGGCACACTCAAAGTTTGTAACAAGCTTAAGCAAGTCATCAGGTAACCCTCTAATGATAAGATTTACAGTTCTAAGGTTACGAAGCAAATCAAGCTCTTCATCCATGGTAGGGTGCAAGGGATCAAAAGGAGGCACATAGGGGGTCTCAACATATTTGCACAAATTGTACATCTTAAAGATACTAAGCATTTCAGACCTCCATGAGTTATAGAACCTTCCATTAAGAACAGGCACTCTATGGCTAACACTCCCATCCATAGACACGTCCATCTTCCTCCAATGGTGTGTAAACCAAAGCAATGGAGACCAATGCTCTGATACCAATTGTAGGATCGAAGAAGGTGAGAGTGTCTAGAGGGGGGGTGATTAGACTACTCGACAAGATAAAAATTCTGTCTTTTATCAAGAACATATTTTGGCAGATTTTGCATAACACACAAGTCAAGTAGCATACTACACATGCAATTCTAGAGTATGGGCAGCGGAAAGTAAATTGCACAAGTAGTAAAGAGAAGTGGAGAAGATCAAACGCAATTTGGAGACGTAAGGATTTTTCCCGTGGTTCCGATAGGAGGTGCTATCGTACATCCACGTTGATGGAGACTTCAACCCACGGAGGGTAACGGCTGCGCGAGTCCACGGAGGGCTCCACCGACGAAGGGTCCACGAAGAAGCAACCTTGTCTATTCCATCATGGCCTACGCCCACGGAGGACTAGCCTTACTCGGGGTAGATCTTCACGAAGTAGGCGATCTCCTTGCCCTTACAAACTTCTTGGTTCAACTCCACATCTCAAAGACGGAGGCTCCCAAGCGACACCTAACCAATCTAGGAGGCACCACCCTCCAAAAGGTAATAGATGTTGTTGATGATGATGAACTCCTTGCTCTTGTGCTTCAAATGATAATCTCCCCAACACTCAACTCTCCTCACTGATATGGCTGTGGTGGAAGAAAGGATTGAGTGGAAAGCAACTTGGGAAGGCTAGAAATCAAGTTTCATATGGTAGGAATGGAATGACTTGATCTCAACACAAGGGTAGGTAGTTCTCTTCTCAGAAAGTGTATGGTAGGAGTGGTAGTACTTTCTGATGGCTCTCTTCACGAATGAAGAGGGGGTGGAGGGGTATATATAGCCTCCACACAAAATCCAACCGTTACACACATATTTGAGCAATCTCGGTGAGACCGAAGTTAAAACTCGGTCAGACCGAAAGTTCAAATATAGTGAACGTTGGGGTTTTCGGTGGGACCGAAAATACCATCTCGGTGAGACCGAAAGTGTAACTGATATGAACGTTGGAGTTTTCGGTGGGACCGAGAAAGAAAACTCGGTTAGACCGATTTGAGAAAAGACAGGAATATGCCAGAATCGGTGGGACCGAAAATGAATTATCGGTGAGATTGATTTGAGCCAAGACAGAAGCTTGTCAATCTCGGTAAGACCGATAATGCAAACTCGGTTATTCCGATATGATGTCAAATGGTTACAGAAACTTGGCAGACCAGTTTCGGTGAGACCGAACTCAAAATCGGAAGGACCGATTTTTCTAGGGTTTGGAATATGGCTGAAGTGGTTCATCTCCGTGGGACTGAGTTGGAAGAATCGGTTTGTCCGAGATTACTTATGAGTGTGTATAGTAGTGAAAGTTGCTGATAGTTGAAGGAGATATATCACTAAGCACTTGAGCAACCAGATCATCAACACAACCTCATCCCCTTTTAATAGTATTGGCTTTTCCTATGGACTCAATGTGATCTTGGATCACTAAACCAAAAATGGAGTCTTGAGTTTTTGCCAATGCTTGCCTTAGCATTTGAGGGGTCCACTTCTTCAGTCCTTTCCATAGCCAATGTGATTGGATTTCCTCAAACATATTTGATAAAAGCATTAGTCCAACCACAAAGTATGTTGTCATTAATTACCAAAACCACCCGGAGAGCAAATGTGCTTTCACTTCGTAAACACCGAGGCGCAATTGGCTATACTCTTGATGACCTTAAGGGGATTAGTCCATCTATCTGTCAACATACTATCAACCTTGAGCCTGATGCTAAACCAGTTGTTGATCATGAACGACGATTGAACCCGAAGATGATGGATATCGTGAGAACTGAGATTCGCAAGCTTCTAGCCGCAGGTATTATCTACCCTATAGCTGATAGTAAGTGGGTAAGTCTGGTACATTGTGTTCCTAAGAAAGGAGGTACAACTGTGGTTCCTAATGATAAAAATGAATTAATACCTCAGAGAATTATTATTGGATATAGAATGTGTATTGATTACAGGAAGTTGAAAATGGCAACTAGAAAGGATCACTATCCGTTGCCATTCATCGACCAAATGCTTGAAAGGTTATCCAAAAATACCCACTTTTGTTATCTCGATGGTTATTCTGGCTTCTCTCAAATTCATGTTAACACTGTTGATCAAGAGAAGACCACTTTTACTTGTCCCTTTGGTACTTATGCTTACAGGCGTATGCCTTTTGGTTTATGTAATGCCCCTGCTACTTTTCAAAGGTGTATGTCTGCTATATTTCATGGTTTCTGTGGGCATATTATGGAAGTCTTCATGGACGATTTCTCCGTCTATGGAACTTCTTTTGACCATTGTCTTCACAACCTTAATAAAGTTTTGCAGAGATGCGAGGAGACAAATTTGGTACTCAACTGGGAAAAGTGCCACTTTATGGTTAATGAAGGAATTGTTCTTGGTCACAAGATTTCCGAAAGGGGAATTGAAGTGGACAAGGCCAAGATCGAAGCTATTGAGAGGATGCCCTATCCAAGGGACATCAAAGGTATTCGCAGTTTTCTCGGTCATGCAGGTTTTTATAGAAGATTTATTAAAGACTTTTCTAAAACCTCGAGACCCCTCACTAATCTTCTCCAGAAGGATGTTCCTTTTGTATTTGATGAAAATTGTAAGGAAACTTTTGAAGTCCTTAAGAAAGCTTTAATAACTGCTCCCATAGTACAACCACCTGACTGGAATTTACCTTTTGAGATTATGTGTGATGCAAGTGATTTTGCTGTTGGAGCTGTTTTAGGACAAAGAGTTGATAAGAAATTGAATGTTATACATTATGATAGTAAAACCCTTGATAGTGCTCAAAGAAACTATGCTACTACTGAGAAGGAATTCTTAGCTGTAGTTTTTGCTTGTGATAAGTTTAGGCAGTATATTGTTGATTCCAAAGTTATTATTCATACTGATCATGCTGCCATTAAGTATCTTATGACAAAGAAGGATGCCAAGCCAAGGCTTATCAGATGGGTACTCCTTCTTCAAGAATTTGATTTGCAGATTGTTGATAGGAAAGGGGAAGACAATCCGGTGGCGGACAATCTTTTAAGGATGGAAGATATACCGCACGACCCCATCCCAGTTAACGATAGTTTTCCAGATGAGAAACTTGCCGTTGTAAAAGTACAATCTCTTTCCGATCCTTGGTATGCAGATTATGCTAATTTTATTGTTGCAAAGTATTTGCCTCCAGGTCTAACATTTCAGCAAAGGAAGAAGTTCTTTCATGATTTGAGGCACTACTTTTGGGATGACCCACATCTTTTCAAAGAAGGTCCCGACGGGATCGTGAGAAGATGCATTCCGGAACATGAGCAGAAGGACATTCTCAGACGGTGTCATGATAGTCCTTATGGAGGACATCATGCCGGTGAAAGGACTGCACATAAGGTTCTTCAATCAGGTTTTTATTTGCCTACTCTCTTTAAAGATGCTAGAAATTATGTTTTAGCTTGTGATAAATGTCAGAGAGTTGGTAACATTAGTAGAAGGAATGAGATGCCTATGAATTACTCACTAGTGATTGAACCTTTCGATTGTTGGGGTTTTGATTTTATGGGTCCTTTTCCTTCTTCGCACAAGTACACTCACATTTTAGTAGCTGTTGATTATGTGACCAAGTGGGTTGAAGCAATCCCCACTGAAAGTGCTGATCACAAGACATCTTTGAAAATGCTTAAAGATGTAATATTTCCCAGGTTTGGTGTACCGAGGTATCTCATGACTGATGGGGGATCACACTTCACGCACGGAGCTTTTAGAAAAGCTTTGGCCAAATACGATGTTAATCATAGAATTGCTTCACCATATCATCCTCAAACTAGTGGGCAAGTTGAGCTCACCAATAGAGAGATTAAGTTGATCTTGCAGAAAACAGTAAACAAAAATAGGAAGGATTGGTCAAACAAGTTAGGAGATGCTTTGTGGGCATATAGAACTGCTTACAAAAACCCCATGGGCATGTCTCCCTATAAGATGGTGTATGGCAAGGCTTGCCATTTGCCATTAGAATTAGAGCACAAGGCTTTCTGGGCTATTAGAGAGCTTAACGCTGACCCAAAAGTAGCTGGTGAGAAGCGTCTCATGAACTTGACTTCTCTAGATGAATGGAGAAGTGAAGCTTACGAGAGCGCTAAAATGTTCAAGGAAAAGGTTAAAAAGTGGCATGATAGGAAGATTCTGAAACGTGAATTTAATGTTGGTGATAAAGTTTTGTTGTTTAGATTCCGTTTCAGGTTTTCTCTAGGTAAACTACTTTCTAGGTGGGAAGGACCATTTCATATTGAAGAAGTTTATCGGTCTGGTGCAATTAAGATTAACAATTTTGAAGGCACCAAACCTCAAGTTGTGAATGGGCAAAGACTTAAACATTACATAGCAGGAGACCCTGTCGATGTTTATGTGAATATAATATACACAACAACTCACGAAGAACGTGTTACAGCCCTGTTTCAGACGCCAGCAGAAGCAGAATAAAGAAAAGGTATGTAGTACGGTAAGGAAACACCGCAAACCATCATAAAAGTTTCGTATTACGAGTTTTTGCAAAATTAGTAAAATTCCGAGTCTAGGTGGAGCCGGAGACGACCTCCAGGGAGTCCAGGCGCCCCCCTGGCGCGCCCCCCTGGGCCGCGCCGGCAGGCCGCCTGGACACCCGGGAGCCCGTCTCCGACCCCGCTTTGGTCCGTTACCTTCCTTTCTGTGCATAAATTTTTCCTATATATTTGCCCGGATTGATCCGGCAATGTATCTTGCGATTTCGCGTGTTTTCTCTTCGATCTGTTTCTGCCAGGAAATCTTTCAGCTGAATTTAGGTGCCATGGCTTCTCCAAGTTCCCCCAAGGACAAGTTCGTCGTCAACGTCATCAACCCTTATCTCGCTAAGGTGAAGAAGCACCCTCAGGTTGTTCGGATGGAGGATGGTGTCCTTCATCAAGAAGATCTGAAGGGACCTATCAAGGAGGGGAGCATCCAGGCCAGGCTGGAAGAAGTGGAACAAGAAGTCTTCGAGTACAAGAAGATGACCGAGCGTGGTGTCGAAGCTAACTTTGACATCACTAACGAGCTGAAGAACTACTTCCTGAAGGAGATGAAGGAGATGTGGGAAAGAATCGCCGCGTCTGAAGACAGAATTATAGAACTCCAAGGGCAAATTAATGATCTACATAACCAAAACTGTGAGTATGAACTAAGGTTTCTGTGCATGGGTTTGGGTGCTGAATGCAGGATTCAGGAGACGAGCTTCTCATATGATACTGGAGAACCCCTTCCATGGAAGCGTTTCGCCAAGGACTACTTGATCAACGCCAACAAGGATGATGAGTGAAAACTCCTGGGGTAATGGCATTCCCTTGGCTTGTTCCAAGCTTGGGGGAGTGCCCGGTATCTTTATCTTTACCTTTTGTCTTTTAGAGTCAAGTAGAGTCGTATCATGTCTAGGGAGGTTATTATATGAGATAGGTGTGTGCATTGAGGTCTATCACTCCTTCGGTGAAGAATTGTATCCGTGAGTGTGGAGTCATTTATGATGGAATATTAATGAGAAGTTTATCGGTTCCTTTTGCTGCACTCGGTATTCTCTTCACGCAATCGACCTTATATGATGATTCTTATGGGGAGTATTGACCTTATGTCAGGTATGGCTATGAAACTTTATTTAATCTTGGCAAACATAGCTTTGGTCATAACAACAAGCATGATTTTCTTAAATTATCAACATAACCAAAACTTTATGTTATTATGCTTGAAGTGTTATGCTGACAAGGAAGACAACTTGATGTGTTATGCTTATTCCAATGTTCATGCTTTATATTGCTTTGCATCTTAGTCATCATCAATTGTCTGTTCTCTCAAAACCTTTGCTAGCCTAACTCTGTACTAAGCGGAATTCTGCTTGTGCATCCATACCCTTAAGCCAATACCTTCCATATGAGTCCACCATACCTACCTACTCGTGGTATTCCACTACCACCTCCTAAAAAGTACATAATTTATGTGTTATCCTTAAATGTTCAAAATCTTTTATTTTGTGCCTCTTCTTTAGCTCATGAGGAAGTAATAGCTAATTCATAGTCTTTTTGAGTTGGACAAGATTCACCCCGGGATTGCATGTATAATGTGCAAACCCATAATACGAGAAGGAACTGGCAAGGAGTGCGCCCGGCTTAAAAATAATATAACAAACAAACCCTCCTTCACGCTTTGTTCATGAGAAATCAGAAAACTTTGGTAGTGATAAACAAAGGAGAATAAGAGGATGTTATCGTCCTCGTGCGGGAGCCGTTCCTCGAAACTTGTCCAGCTCAAAAAGCAATTGAGTTATCTATTAGCATTCGTTGACAAATCATGCACCCCTAAAAACTTGTTTTCATTCTGTTTGATTTGAGGATAGCACATGAGTTTTCCCTACTACCCTAGAGCAGGGCCTATCTTTTAATTTTAAGTTGAGTCAGTTACTTCTACTTCCTTCTATTTCTCAAAGAGAGGAGACGTTTGATGTTGATAAGGATTCATTCATATTAAGCTGCATTAAGATTTGTCATATCATATCCTTGTTGACATTATCATTCGATAAGTAAGTTGTTTGTCATGCCCAACTAAGGCAAACATCTTCCTTTGTGTTAACACTTTCACTTCTTGCCTATTAACATGTTATTTTCAAAAAGCTTCAATTGATCTCATCAAACATAAGAGCAAAAGTTAAATCTATTGTTGTTCTTTGACCAAAGGACATGTTTGCCATGATATAATGAGTTTCCTTAACCCTACTTTCGAATATAAGTGTTATCACTCTTTCATAAGGGCCTTATGAGTTGAAGATTGCTGTTGAGGATATTTGAGTTGGTAAAGAAACTATGATGCTTCTTGTCCGTATTCTATTTATCGACACTTCACTCTCTAAACTTGTGGACAGGTTTACCAAGTTCATATTCGCTTGGGGACAAGCGAGGTCTAAGCTTGGGGGTGTTGATACGTCCAAAATGCATCACTATTTTGTATCATAATTTATCCTTATTCATTGATATATTTCACGTTACGGTGATGTTCTTATGTTGTTTTGGTCTATTTTACACAGTTTCCAAACTCTCCGATGCCGGAACAGCAGACGCAGGATTCAGCAGTAAAAAGTGGACGCTGAGTTGCTGAAGAAGAATACCTCCAAATTACCTGAAAATTGACGGGAGGTATTTTTCAGATGAATCACGAAGACACGCAAAAGGGGAGCCAGAGGGGGGCCACAGGGTGCCCAGGCGGCCTGGGGGCGCGCCCCCCTGGTCGCGCCGGGGGGGCGCCTGGAGCCCCTGGCCCACCTCCGGATGCCCCCTTTTGCCTATATACTCTCCGTTCTCCGAAAACCCTAAAAAGAAGACTTTTTACGGAGTTCCGCCGCTGCTCCGAGGCGGAACCCTACAGAGAAGAAAAGGGCATCTCCGGCGGGCAGATTCCGCCGGGGAGATCACCTCCCGGAAGGGGAGATCGTCGCCATCGTCATCACCATCGTCACGGGCATCATCGAGATCATCATCAACATCATCCCCAACACCAGCACCATCTCCATCTTCATCCAAATCTCATCTTACAATCGCAACTCGTGTTGTAACTCGTACTACCTATCCTCTCTACTCCATCGGTGTTGATTACTACTTTGTGGTGAATGCTATTGAGTTTTGTTGGAGAAATATTATTATGTCCAGATTGTTTATCACATATTTATCCCCACTGATCATGATCTCTTTTATGTCTCGTGAGTAGTTACCTTAGTTCTTGAGGACATGGGGAAAGTCTTGTTGTTAGTAGTCATATGCTGATGAAGTAATATGTGTTGTTTGAAACTTAAGTTGCGTTGTCATTCTACTAGTGGTGTTGTGTGAGTCGAACACCCAACACTTTGCCTTATTAAGGACCTAGGAGAATACATTGTGTATAAAGAATGCTTATGGTGGGATGCCGGAGTGACAGAAACCTGAACCCCAGTTCGCACGCTTTTGTATAAGGGAATAATGGATCCTCGATCGTATTGCTATGGTTAGGCTTTTGCCTTAAATTCTATCTTGTATTTGCGGATGCTTGCAAGGTGTTTAATCATAAGAGTGCATTCATCTTAGTCTAGAGAGTGTACTAGCATAGATCCACCCACTCAACACTTATCAGCACATAACATAGTATCGATACGGAATATGGCGAAAGCACAAGACTACCTCTCCCGTGTGTCCTCAAGAACGCTTTAGTCTTTATAAGTTCAGTTGCTAGGCCTCTCCTTTGCTAAGAAAGGATTGGGCCACTTTTTACTCTCAGTACCTTTTACATTACTTGCTTTTACTTTCCTGTTGCTTATACCGAGAAAATCCCTAAAAGTTATCTTTCAGTGCTTGCAGTAAATTCTTGCTCAGAAACGCTTATCAATACCTTCTGCTCCTCGTTGGGTTCGACACTCTTACTTATCGAAAACGCTGCAATAGATCCCTTACGGTTGTGGGTCATCAGTACCCAACAGTCTCTTTTGGATATCCTATGAAGACACATTTTTCCGACTTGGGTTCGAGCTTATCAGGTTGAAACTTTTTCACATAAGCATCGCTGCCCCAAACTTTAAGAAACGACAACTTTGGTTTCTTGCCAAACCACAGTTCATAAGGCGTTGTCTCAACGGATGTTTAGATGGTGCCCTTATTAAACATGAATGCTGCTGTCTCTAATGCACAACCCTAAACGATAGTGGTAAATCGGTCAGAGACATCATCGATTGCACCATATCTAATAAAGTACGGTTATGACGTTCGGACACACCATTACACTGTGGTGTTCCAGGTGGCGTGAGTAGTGAAACTATTTCACATTGTTTTAACTAAAGGCCAAACTCGCTAACTCAAATATTTTACCTCTACGATCATATCGTAGAAACTCTTATTTTCTGTTACGATGATTCTCCACTTCACTCTGAAATTCTTTGAACTTTTCAAATGTTTCAGACTTGTGCTTCATTAAGTAGATATACCCATATCTGCTCAAATCATTAGTGAAGGTCAGAAAATAACGATACCCGCCGCGAGCTTCAACACTCATTGGCCCACATACATCAGTATGTATGATTTCCAACAAATCTGTTGCTCGCTCCATAGTTCGGGAGAACGGAGTTTTAGTCATCTTGCCCATGAGGCATGGTTCGTAAGCACCAAGTGATTCATAATCAAGTGATTCCAAAAGTCCATCACGATGGAGTTTCTTCATGCGCTTTACACCAATATGACCTAAACGGCAGTGCCACAAATAAGTTGCACTATCATTATTAACCTTGCATCTTTTGGCTTCAATATTATGAATATGTGTATCACTACGGTCGAGATCCAACAAACTATTTTTCACTGGGTGTATGACCATCGAAGGCTTTATTCATGTAAACAGAATAACAATTATTCTATGACTTTAAATGAATAACCGTATTGCAACAAACATGATCAAATCATATTCATGCTCAATGCAAATGCCAAATAACATTTATTTAGGTCTTACACTAACCCCGAAAGTATAAGGAGTGTGCGATGATGATCATATCAATTTTGGAACCACTTCCAACACACATCGTCACTTCACCTTTAACTAGTCTCTGTTCATTCGGCAATTCTCGTTTCGAGTTGCTAATTTTAGCAACTGAACCTGTATCAAATACCCAAGGGTTGCTATGAACACTAGTAAAGCACACATCAATAATCTATATATCAAAATATACCTTTGTTCACTTTGCCATCCTTCTTATCCGCCAAGTATCTAGGGCAGCTCCACTTCTAGTGACCATTTCCTTTGCAGTAGAAGCACTTAGTTTCAGGCTTTGAGTTTAGCTTTGGGTTTCTTCACGGGAGTGACAACTTGCTTGTCATTCTTCTTGAAGTTCCCCTTCTATCCCTTTGCCCTTTACTTGAAACAAGTGGTCTTGTTAACCATCAACACTTGATGTTGTTTCTTGATTTCTACCTTCGCCGATTTCAGCATCGCGAAGAGCTCGGGAATTACTTTTGTCATCCCTTGCATATTATAGTTCATCACGAAGTTCTACTAACTGTGTGATAGTGTCTAGAGAACTTTGTCAATTACTATCTTATCTGGAAGATTAACTCCCACTTGATTCAAGCAATTGTAGTACCCAGACAATCTGAGCATATGCTCACAGGTTGAGCTATTCTCCTCCATCTTGTAGGCAAAGTACTGTCAGAGGTCTCATACCTCTCGACACGGGCATGAGTATGAAATACTAATTTCAACTCTTGGAACATCTTATATGCTCCGTGGCGTTCAAAACGTTTTTGAAGTCCCGGTTCTAAGCCGTAAAGCATGGTGCACTTAAACTATCAAGTAGTCATCATACCGAGCTTTTGTCAAAACGTTCATAACGTCTGCATCTGCTCCTGCAATAGGTCTGTCACCTAGTGGTGCATCAAGGACATAATTCTTCTGTGCAGTAATGAGGATAATCCTCAGATCACGGAACAATTCCGCATCATTGCTACTAACATCTTTCAACTTAGTTTTCTCTAGGAACATATAAAATAAACGGGGAGCTACATCGCGAGCTATTGATCTACAACATAGATATCCTAATACTACCAGGACTAAGTTCATGATAAATTAAAGTTCAATTAATCATATTACTAAAGAACTCCCACTTAGATAGACATCCCTCTGGTAATCTAAATGATCACGTGATCCAAATCAACTAAACCATGTCCGATCATCACGTGAGATGGAGTAGTTTCAATGGTGAACATCTTATGTTGATCATATCTACTACATGATTCATGCTCGGCCTTTTGATCTCTAGTGTTCCGAGGCCATATCTGCATATGCTAGGCTCGTCAATTTTAACCCGAGTATTCTGCGTGTGCAAAACTGGCTTACACCCGTTGTATTTGAATGTAGAGCTTATCACACCCGATCATCACGTGGTGTCTCGGCACGACGAACTTTCGCAACGGTGCATACTCAGGGAGAACACTTATACCTTGAAATTTAGTAAGGGATCATCTTATAATGCTACCGTCGTTCTAAGCAAAATAAGAAGCATAATAAGATAAACATCACATGCAATCAAAATATGTGACATGATATGGCCATCATCATCTTGTGCTTTTGATCTCCATCTCCAAAGCACCGTCATGATCACCTTCGTCACCGGCGCGACACCTTGATCTCCATCGTAGCATCGTTGTCGTCTCGCCAACTATTGCTTCTACGACTATCGCTACCGCTTAGTGATAAAGTAAAGAAATTACATGGCGATTGCATTTGATACAATAAAGCGACAACCATATGGCTCCTGCCAGTTGCCGATAACTTTAGAAAACATGATCATCTCATACAAAACCGTATATCTCATCATGTCTTGACCATATCACATCACAACATGCCCTGCAAAAACAAGTTAGACGCCCTCTACTTTGTTGTTGCAAGTTTTACGTGGCTGCTACGGGCTTAGCAAGAACTGTTCTTACCTACGCATACAAAAACCACAACGAAGTTTCGTCAAGTATGTGCTGTTTTAACCTTCACAAGGACCGTGCGTAGCCACACTTGATTCAGCTAAAGTGAGTGAGACAGACACCCACCAGTCACCTTTAAGCAACGAGTGCTCATAACGGTGAAACCAGTCTCGCGTAAGCGTACGCGTAATGTCGGTTCGGGCCGCTTCATCTCACAATACCGCCGAAGCAAAGTATGACATGCTGGTAAGCAGTATGACTAGTATCGCCCACAACTCATTGTGTTCTACTCGTGCATATCATCTACGCATAGACCTGGCTCATGATGCCACTGTTGGGGATCATAGTATTTTCAAAATTTTCCTACGATCACGCAAGATCTATCTACTAGATGCATAGCAATGAGGGGGAGAGTGTGTTTACGTACCCTCGTAGACCGGGAGCAGAAGCGTCTAGTGACGCGGTTGATGTAGTCGAACTTCTTCGTGGTCCAACCGATCAAGTACCAAACGTATGGCACCTCCGCGTTCAGCACATGTTCAGCTTGATGACGTCCCACGAGCTCTTGATCCAGTTGAGCTTCACGGGAGAGTTTCGTCAGCACGACGGCGTGGTGACGGATATGATGAAGTTACCGGCGTAGGGCTTCATCTAAGCACTGCAACGATATAACCGAGGTGTGTTTCTGTGGAGGGGAGCACCGCACACGGTTGGGAGAGATCAACTGATCAACTTCTGTGTCCTAGGGTGCCCCCTGCCCCCGTATATAAAGGAGCAAGGGGAGGGGCCGGCCATCCCTTCTATGGCGCGCCAGCGAGGCAATCCTACTAGGAATAGGATTGCAATCCTATTCCTAGTAGGAGTCCACCAAGAAGGAAGAGGGGGAAATGAAGGAGAGGGAGAGGTGATGCCCCCTAATCCTAGTCCAACTAGAATTCCCTAGTGGGGCGCCAGCCAGCCTCTATGGGCTGCCTCTCTTCTTTCCTCAAGGCCCACTATGGACCATCCCCCCTCGTGGGGGGTTCCGGTAACCCCCTCCGGCAATCCGGTTAAATCCGAAACATTTCCGGAACACTTCTGGTGTCCGAATATAGTCGTCCAATATATCAATCTTTATGTCTCGGACATTCCGAGACTCCTCCTCATGTCCGTGATCTCATCCGGGACTCCGAACTAACTTTGGCACATCAAAACTCATAAACTCATAATACCGATCGTCATCAAACGTTAAGCGTGCGGACCCTACGGGTTCGAGAACTATGTAGACATGACCGAGACTCATCTTCGGTCAATGACCAATAGTGGAACTTGGATGCTCATATTGGTTCCTACATATTCTACGAAGATCTTTATCGGTCAAACTGCATAACAACATACGTTGTTCCTTTTGTCATCGGTATGTTACTTGCCCGAGATTGGATCGTCGGTATCTCTATACCTAGTTCAATCTCGTTACCGGAAAGTCTCTTTACTCGTTCCGTAATACATCATCTCGTGACCAACTCATTAGTCATTTGCTTGCAAGGCTTATTATGATGTGCATTACCGAGCGGGCCCAGAGATACCTCTCCGACACTCGGAGTGACAAATCCTAGTCTTGATCTATGCCAACACCACGAATACTTTCGGAGACACCTGTAGAGCATCTTTATGATCACCCAGTTACGTTGTGACGTTTGATAGCACACAAGGTGTTCCTACGGTATTTGGGAGTTGCATAATCTCATAGTCATAGGAACATGTATAAGTCCTGAAGAAAGCAATAGCAGTAAAACGAAACGATCATAGTGCTTAGCTAACGGATGGGTCTAGTCCATCAGATCATTCTCCTAATGATGTGATCCCGTTGATCAAATGACAAGTCATGTATATGGTTAGGAAACATAACCATCTTTGATCAATGAGCTAGTCTAGTAGAGGCATACTAGGGACACTCTGTTTTGTCTATGTATTCACACATGTACTAAGTTTCCGGTTAATACAATTCTAGCATGAATAATAAACATTTATCATGATATAAGGAAATATAAATAACAACTTTATTATTGCCTCTAGGGCATATTTCCTTCAGATGGGAGGGATAGTTGGCTTGGGGAGACATGGTGGACTGCGAGGGCGCTAGGGGCGTGCTTAAATAGCTGCGGGGAGGGCTCTAGAAGGGTGGCGAGGTGGCACGCGCACGGCTACATGTCGGTGCTTCGGCGATGTGCATGCACGGCCAAGAGTCACCGGGAGCGGCGAAAAGGCGACAAGGAGAATGCAGACGACGTGTAGGTGGTCATGGAGACGAGTAATGCTTGGAGATGAAAGGAGGAAGATGACAAGAGCGAGGTAACGACGGTGCACACGGGAACGCATTGTGTTCGGGGACGGCAACGGCTCAACGAGGAAGCAAACGAAGGGGGAAAGGAGTCCAGGGGGAAGAGGACGTCGAGGCCGAGCTGTTGGACACACTGGGACGAGCCAGAACCGGCCGAAGCAGGGTTGCTGACGAGAACATGGGCTAGACCACTGATTTGGCTGGCATTGCCCATGGTCACCAAGGACAACACGCGCTCTGGCCATCTACATCATGCCAAACCTTGTCAGCAGTGGAGTCCTTCCGTGGCTCATTAAAAATGAGGTGATGGCACGGGCAGAAGTGTAGTGAGCAGAGGGAAACAAGCTTGACAAGTTTGTTGTTGCAAACTTGGCCACATCTTGGTGATCAACACAGTGAGCTTAAGGACTAAACTTGATGTCTAGGAGTTTAGGGTAGCAAGGAATAAGATCATGGGAATTTTGAGAGCATTTGGACAAGTATTTAGCATAGTCGTAGTGCTGTTGACGCTCAAAAGTGGCACAATCGTAAAAGTTGCTTTAATCTATGTCAAGATTACTTCAAACTTATGATTGGAAGTCACCATGAGATGGCTTTCTTTGAGAAGATCAAGATGGATATGAAAGTGGTCTAAAACGGAGTCCGGATGCAAAAGTTATGACAAGTTCAGAGATGCTCATGATGACACCAGATTAAAGAATGGCCTGAAACTCAATTAAGATGACTTCAAATGGAAAAAGTTTCAACATCAAAGTTGTGCGTCTCGTCGAAGCGGTCGATTTTGATATAAAAATCGTCCCAATCCGAGTTCGTATGCAAAAGTTACAGCCATCTGAACACAGCCCTGTCACAGAGCCATAAGTGGCGCGCCCCACCAGCCACGTGTCTGATGGGTAGCGCGAATAACAGCCTGTATTGCGTGACCGTTTCGGCCTAGAAGATGGCTTCAAATCGAAAAACGTTCAACATGAAAGTTGTTCGTATCGTCGAAACGGTCAAGATTGATTTTGGGCTCTTTTTCATCCGAGGTCGTTTACCACCTCAAGAATTACCCGCAAGGTACAGCCAGTTTAAACCGAACAGTTTTGGAAAGTTCGGATAAAACCAATCCGAATTTGGCTAGGGTTTTGGACGTGAATCCAAGCCTTTTCCTTGCACGGCAAGTCCAGCCGCCTCTTATATACCTAAGGGGTGACGGCCGATTGAATAACACACAATCGAACAAACACATCTACTACTTTTTCGTGTTCATCTATCCCCTACCCTTGTATCTTCTTCCTCGTTCTTCGTTTGTTCTTCTTCTTGCAGGGCGGCGAACCTCGAGGCCCTAGGGGCGATCAGGTCGACCTAGGGAAGCCCATAGCCGCCACGCGCCCTGATGGGGTCCCTCCCGGGCGTGTGGGGTTTCGGGTCTACAAAAGCACCCGCCGGATTGCCTGCGTACCGCGCTTCCGGACGGGTCTCCTTCGACGTGAGCTGCGGTGCATCACCCCCGGCGTCGAGGGTACACGGTGACGTGTTCGTGTGCGAACACACTTTTTGGCGACTCCGCTGGGGACGAAGCTTTGAACGGTCTCCGGCCCGTTCTTGCTACGAAGAGATCGTCATCTAGGGTTTGCAATCTACAAAGGTAATATGAATACCCAATTCACATATGTAGATGCAAATAATGGATATGTTGTTGCTAGATCATCTAATGAGCATAATGTATCGGCTAGCCCTTGCTTTATCAATCATGCATCTAATTATGTGCAAGGGCCGATGCAACAAAATCTTCATGATTCTACTTCATATAATTTTAGCAACATGCAACATATGTATCCCAACTCCCATGCATCGGCAACCCCACAAATGCATATGCCGATGAACAACATGATGAGTTCGGTTAATCAAGTTGAAACACCCCATGTAGGATCTTTCAATGGCATGCAACATAGTGTTTCATCTTTTTATTCACCGGCAACTAATTTGCAACATGTTAATCCAAACATGCTGGTGGATAGGGGAATTGGCCATGCTACTACTAGTTATCCGGCCAATTACCATCAAA
>LR738711.1:629771175-629831813 GCA_902687465.1 Secale cereale
AATTTTGAAAGACCAATGAAGAAGGGTAATTTACTTGTTAGCAATAAAATTGTTATAGAACATATCGGTCAACCCATTATGCCATTTATAAAGACCGATATTGACTTATTGTTACAACCAAAGCTTTCCCCGTTGCTTTATGTAAAGTTCATATCTAGTTGGGTAGCTGTGCTTATTTCGTACTTGGCTTGCACTTGGTCTCAACTGAGACATGTATGTTCTAAATATCTTCGTTTCAGAAATTTAAAGCCAAGGTTAAATTCTATTGAGAAAACTGATGCTAATATAATATCTTATCCAAAGACATCAGAGATAGAGTGGAAAACACAATGCATAGCCGAATGGGCAGATTACAAATCTGAACCATTCGTTTGCTTATCTACAAAGCCGTTCAAACAGCAAGATCGGCTAGAAAACAAGAAGTATACCTTCAATTCAAGCATGTGTGATCAAATATTTGACTTGTTGCTGAAAAATAATTATATTACAATTCTTGATCACCATGTTAAGCCATCAATCCAAGGACGAATGTATTGTAAGTTGCATGATTCATCCAAGCATAATTTTGAGGATTGCAACATGTTTCGTCAAATAGTTAAATCGGCCATTGAAAAAGGACGATTGAAGTTTGTTGAAACACCAAGAGATGACCAGTCTATTCCGATTGGTCCCGATGGCAAAAAGTTTTTGCATCGGCTGCTTCAAGCCGATCCATTTAAAGAGAATGTAAAAGCTGCAGGTGATGGGATCAAGGTTTCAAGTAAAGAAGTTGTTGAAGAGCATAACGAGCATAATCTTGAGGGCGAGAGTTCCATCGAAGCTACAATGAAGACGCCAAGGACTGGGGGGCAGCAAACAAATCCAATGATTGATGAAAGCAAACCAAAAGAAAACAAAGGCCGAAATAAACGCAAGTGTAAGAGATCAAAAATCACCTTCGCTGAACTATTGGATAAATATCAAAAGAAGAGTGAAGAGAAGAATGCTTATCGGCCAAATCATGCAAATAAACCAAGATCACCCCCAAGGAGCAAGTATGAGGATCGGTATTGGCAAAGTGACAATTTTTATGCAACATATTCATATCCTTATTTTGGGCCGCCAATGCCAATGCCGTGGATGCCTCCCTATGCTCAAGTAGATCCATATCCATCATGGGAAAGGTATGATACAAGGGCGCATTCTCCATCTTATTTTAGACCATCTCACCAATATTATGCAGCTCCGAGAAGATCAACATTTGAACAATCACATGTTAAAGACCGTTTCGATCATAAGGAATCGGTCCAGAGCTCAAGGGAGAAGAAAAAGGTGGTCAAGCAAGTTTACATTGGCTACTAAAGTGCAACTTCAGATTTGATCTCAAATGAAAAAGAGCCAATTAAAGTGTTGACATTGGCTACTAAAGGCAATGAGATGAAGCAACCAATTATTGACAGTCAAAGTGCCAAATCTGAAGAAAAGAAGTTGAGAGTGCACAAGGCCAAAAAAGGATTGCCATTGGCCAAGACAAAATCGCAGCCGGGGTGCCCACTCGGCTTATCATATTGGCAAAAGAAGAAATTACAAAAACTTAGTGCACAAGAACTTGAAAAAAGAAACATGGCATGGGTTCCCAAAGGAAGTGATCAAAATAAGAATTATGTGCAAGCTTCCATTACAAGAAGTGCGGCAAAGGTGAAGAAGGAAAAGAGTGAAAACTATGAAGGACGAAGCCGAAGGTTTCAGCATCTTCGGTCTACACATTATCCATATTCTTCAACTATGCCATTAATGCCCATGTCATGGAATTCGTCATCAGGTATGATTGGTAAACCTCAATGGGCTTATTTTAATCCATGGATGCCATATAATTTCTTACATCATGAAAGGGTATTACCAAGTCACTATACATTTGATTAGCTACAAGTTTGTTGCTGATCCAAAGGGCCGAAATACTTGATTTGTCATTTCATTTGTTTATTTCGGCTATATGTGCTTTGAATGAAGTTTACATGGTAATGGCCGATATTTATCTATCGTCCTAAGAATATGTCAATGCATGGCCGGTGTAGTATTCTAGCATCGTCCTTAGTTCGAATGGAGAGCGAGACAAGGTGGTGTACATCTTGAGGCTTTCGGTGATTCGTTATGAGTAGTGCAACAAATATCCAAGGGTTATCAATGTTTTGACGAATCACTTATAGTTTATCTTGAGATATGTCTAGATGCAAAATTTACCTTGGGTTGCTTTAAAATTGTTCTTATATTTAGACATGACAATTCAAAAGAGTTGGCACAGCAAGTATCCGGCTACTACGTTAATCATGGTGTATTGCATTTCTCTCAATAGCCGATGCTTCGTCTCGTCAACATAGGTAAGGCCGAACCGAAGTTTACAGCTTCGGCCACAAATGAATTTTGATGCAGGTGATCGTAAGGATTGGAGAGAGTTTATTGTTGATTATCTACAAAATCCTAGCAAAAGGGGGAACATTATGGTTCGGAGGATGACCTTGAGATACATATCTATGGAGCTTTATCATCGGATTGTTAATGAAGTTGAGAAGGTTTCGCCCAAGTTTGCATCAAGGGTTCAAGAACAATAATGTCTGATATATAATTATCGTCCTAAGCATATAAATGGCCGATGGGGTGTTGACATCGTCCTTAGAACCAACATGGTACAAATTATTTTTCGGCACACTTGCTTTGCCGAAAAACAGGGGGGCATGTGTTGACGCTCAAAAGTGGCACAATCGTAAAAGTTGCTTTAATCTATGTCAAGATTACTTCAAACTTATGATTGGAAGTCACCATGAGATGGCTTTCTTTGAGAAGATCAAGATGGATATGAAAGTGGTCTAAAACGGAGTCCGGATGCAAAAGTTATGACAAGTTCAGAGATGCTCATGATGACAGCAGATTAAAGAATGGCCTGAAACTCAATTAAGATGACTTCAAATGGAAAAAGTTTCAACATCAAAGTTGTGCGTCTCGTCGAAGCGGTCGATTTTGATATAAAAATCGTCCCAATCCGAGTTCGTATGCAAAAGTTACAGCCATCTGAACACAGCCCTGTCACAGAGCCATAAGTGGCGCGCCCGACCAGCCACGTGTCTGATGGGTAGCGCGAATAACAGCCTGTATTGCGTGACCGTTTCGGCCTAGAAGATGGCTTCAAATCGAAAAACGTTCAACATGAAAGTTGTTCGTATCGTCGAAACGGTCAAGATTGTTTTTGGGCTCTTTTTCATCCGAGGTCGTTTACCACCTCAAGAATTACCCGCAAGGTACAGCCAGTTTAAACCGAACAGTTTTGGAAAGTTCGGATAAAACCAATCCGAATTTGGCTAGGGTTTTGGACGTGAATCCAAGCCTTTTCCTTGCACGGCAAGTCCAGCCGCCTCTTATATACCTAAGGGGTGACGGCCGATTGAATAACACACAATCGAACAAACACATCTACTACTTTTTCGTGTTCATCTATCCCCTACCCTTGTATCTTCTTCCTCGTTCTTCGTTTGTTCTTCTTCTTGCAGGGCGGCGAACCTCGAGGCCCTAGGGGCGATCAGGTCGACCTAGGGCAGCCCATAGCCGCCACGCGCCCTGACGGGGTCCCTCCCGGGCGTGTGGGGTTTCGGGTCTACAAAAGCACCCGCCGGATTGCCTGCGTACCGCGCTTCCGGACGGGTCTCCTTCGACGTGAGCTGCGGTGCATCACCCCCGGCGTCGAGGGTACACGGTGACGTGTTCGTGTGCGAACAAGTGCAAGTGCCAATTCTGGTCCAGGAAACAAATGATGAAGAGGCACTCACTAGGAGTGTTGGATTTAGCTAAAACTTGGCAAGGATTGATGATTTGATCCTAGGTAGATGCTGCAAAAATATCATACCAAATGGACTTGCAAAAATGGTACTTCCTTCACCGCTAACATTTGTGCCCAACAACTTGAGAAAATTCCTCAGGGCAAATAGCTAACTGAAATGAGCCAAAGTTTTTTTAGAGATGGATCATATTGATTGGAGAAGGCCTGGGAATATTGTCAACCATAATGGAGCAAGATAAAATATACTTCCTTCACAAACTGAAAATCTTGACAGAAACCAAGAATTGCTCATGTGCTCACATAGTTCAATGCAATGAACTGAATTTAGGTGGAGGCTAATAATTTTGGATATATGAGAGGATAGCAAAGTTTCATCCCATTTGGAAACTCTATGAAGGTACTTTGCTCACAAAGTTGCATTCTAGTCAGAAACATTGAAAAATTGCAAAGGGAGCTAGGACGAATGTATTGAGCCCATCTTTGGTATTCGTGGGTGATTTATCAATGTCAATCACCCTGCCAAATTGCAGCTCAATTGGACTTAGGAATAAAGCACTTCCTTTGCAAAATTTTAGGAAGTCAGAAACTTGCATTGGATCATGTGCCCAATTTTTTGATATGTGGAACATGAGCTAAGGATGGAAATACTGATTATATAGCAAGGACAAGCTCCACAATTTATGTGGGTTTTTTATCTGCTATAAAAATGTCCCTAAGACGTCGCCTTGGGTTCTTCGCGTCGGCAAGCCTACCCAGCTAGCGTAGGGCGGACACACAAAGGGGACAGCAAATAGGAAAATAACATGCATGATTTCAAAGATTTTTCAAAGTTATATTACATCATGTCATCGCTGCGGTTCTAACTAAAGATAAAATTTGTCTTGGTCATGAACCCGCAGCGGCAAGGAAGAACGGGATGCCTAATCCCGGCGCTGGCCCTCCAACCTCTTGATTTCGTCGATGTGGGTGATGACGGGCTTGATGCGCTCCTTGAGCGCCGTGAGGTCAGCATCCTTCGGCAAGCTGTCCATCGCAGCTTCAAAGTCGAGGGCGGGGTTCCAGAACGCCATCTTGGTGAGGACCTTGGTCATGACCCCCGGCAAAGCCGCCGGGCCTCCCCGGCGAGCGTGGTCGTTCTTTTGGAGTAGAGATCAGTCAAGCCATTTGAGGACGCCCTCGAAGAACAGGGTCAGCTTGGCGTTGACGGACCCGCTCCATTCAGGGGCATACCTCATGTTTGGCATCCCCATAAGGGCCAACTGTGAGGTAACCCTACCGGCGATGTCCTCCAGCTGGACGATCCACCTGTTCTCGCCAGCCACGTACTCTTGGTGGGAGGCGCCCTCGTCCGGCCGCAGCCGTTTCTCCTCCTCCAGGCTCTTGGTCAAGGCCTCGTCCCGAACTGAGCTCTCTGACAACATCTTCTCGAGATTCTCCAGCCTTAGCTTGAGATCTCTGATGGAGTTTTGTGCCTCGGAGAGCTCCCCAGCCCTGCTGATGACTGCTCCATGCGCCTCCGTCAAGGCGCAGTTGAGCCTGTTCTTTTCGTCGGACAGCTTGAGGGCCTGCCCCTTCAGCTTGTCCCGCTCCACCTCCAGCTCTTGTACCTTGCCGGCGTGGGCCAGAGCCTGGGCATCGAGTGCCTCTTTGTGCCTCTGCCCCAGCTCACGAGTCCGCCGCTCGACAAGGACCTCGAGCTCCTCATCCTTGCCGTGGAGCGTTGCAGCAAGCTTCGCCTCACGCGCGGAGAGGTCTTCTTCCTGGGAATCGAGGGCGGCTTGATGCTGGTTCCGGGCGGCCTCCGCCACGGCAGCCAAGTTCACTGCCTCTTCCTGGGCCTTCTCGATGTCGGCCATCTTCATGATGAGCTCCACATCACGCTTGGCCAGTTCTTCCTGGAAGGCCCTCTGCTCCTCGCGGGATTGGTGGAACCAGGTTTGTGCCTCAGCGACGCGCGCCTGGAAGTCCGCCTCCGCCTCGTCCACTGCTGCCGTTTGGACTTGACCTTGTCCAGACGGGCGCGGTAGAGCCTGGAGCTTCCGGAAGTTGGCCCTTATGGCCCGAAAGAGCTGCCCTTCTGGAGACCCGTCGCCACCGGCACCCGGTTCATCGACAACCTCAAGCCCGGTGGCGGCGATCACCTCGCCATCGAAGACTTCCCCTCCGGCGGGCGCCCGGGTGCTTGACGCCCCGGCGATATGGACGAAGAGGCCGTCGCCCACCTTCAGGTACCTGCCGGGGCCCAGGGTTGTGGAGGAAGAAGGCTGATCATCAATCGCCTCTTCCTCGGCTGTGGCCTTGCCGGCCTCCCCGGCAGGCCCATCGCCGGCACCCTCGGTGGCCTTATCCGCGGCGGCCATGGCAGCGTCCTTGGCGGCCTCCTCGGTGGCGATCTTGTCGGCCTCCTCAGCAACCTCCTTGATGACGGCGTCCACGTCCTCCACATCTGTTGAAGGAGGGCCTAGGCAGCGATGGGGATGATGAAGCCAAGAAAAAGGATAAGGGAAAAGAAAAGATAGAAGACAGGCGACTCACCAGTGCCGGGCTATGAAGCAGAAGTCCCCTCCCCGCCGGCGTCCGGCGCCGGGGCCGAGCCACCAGCGCCCAAGTTCCCCTCTTCCTCCATGCGTGTGGGCTCAATGCTTGGTGCCCTTGCCGGGGACGCCCCTCGTGGCGGCGTGGTTGACGGGGGTGGTGCATTGGGGGTAGCCCCCTGCGGCTCCTGCTGCTGCTGCTCCCGTCCTACAAAACCGGCAAGGTCAGCACCTTAGCATCAAACGCCCACTGCATGTCGAGCGAGAAGAGGATGATGAACTTACGCTGGGGGCCATCCTGGGGGCTGTCGTCTGGGCTGCTCAACACCACCAGTGGTGTCCCTGAAGCCCCAGCCGGGGCTGGCTAGTTGCCGAAGCTTTGGCCCTCTTTATCCTCTGGGCCAACGTCTCTGCGTCCCTGAAGAAGCAAGAACAGATCAAGATGAGTGGCATGGTTCGGAAAAATGGAAATGGCGGTAAGGAATGGAATACTTACTCGTCGTCCATCTCCTCCTCCTCTGCCGCTGTCCTCTTCCTCTTCGGGCTGAGAGGCCCGAGGTCGAAGGGGAACTCCGCATCGCCATCCGAATCGATGTCTGCCGGGGGAGGCGAAGAAGGGGGCGGAGTTTGTGCGCGCCTAGACGGAGAAAGAGCTGCCGCCTTCTTCTTCTCGGCGGCCTTAGTGGACCTCCTCGCCGCCGTGGCCCTCGTGTGGCGCCCGGACCCCTCCAGGGCCAATTGAGGCTGCGCAGTCTTGCCGGGCCGGACCGGCTCGCCGGAACAGGCCCGCCGCAGGACTCGCCCACTTCCCCTGGCTGGCGCCAGGCCGGCCGCCGCGTCCTCCTCCGACGACGACCCGTCGGCTGCGTCTTCAACCAGCGGAGCTCCGGTGCTGGCGCTGCTAGCCTCTCCGGCAGCCGCCGCCCACTGGGCGAGCTCCTCCTCCTCCGCAGCCGCGGCATCCTGGTCCTCCATACCTCCGGCGCTGCCGGCCTCCATGACGAGCTGCGCCTCCCTCGTGCTAGCGGCAATGTAGTCCAGCTCCTCCGGGGTGGTGTCCCTGACAAGCCACCGCTCGGCGTCAGGCTTGACGCACACCTCGACCAGAGTGTCAAAGAATTGCTGCATGACCTCGTCCATCGGCTCCTACCAGCTCGGCACGGGGCCGTACGCGATGCATTCGGGCATCATGGCAACGATCTCGGACTAGCGCGAATTGTTGCACAACGGGACCACCCCCGCTGGCAGCTTGAAGAGCTGCCCCTTGACGGCCTTGCCTGCCTTTGCGGCAGCCTTCGCAGCCTTGCCAGTCCGTTCAACCTCGCCATCGTGACCCACATCCAGCTGGAAGAGCCGCTGGCAGAAATGGGTGTGTCCCATCACTGTGAGGTTGTGGTCGAGGCCGGGGCGGAGCCGCATGACGTCAGCCGGGTTCTTGAAGAGCCAGGCTGGGCTCCCCTTGTTGTGCAGCGGGGCGATCCGACGGCGAATGAAGTCCGCCCCGATCATCTCAAGGGTGAGCCCGGCCTGGGCGAGCTGGTTAATCCTGGTGATGGCGACGGTGAGCCTCCCGTCGGCGGCGTCGACGTCGCCCCAGTCGCTGTCGCGGACCGGCGGCACCCGGCGGGCCCTGCAGATTGTTGGCGGCTCGTCTTTCTCAATCTAGCACCACCGGCCGCGCCATTCGTCCCACCTCTCCTTCACGGCGCCCTCCGGGTATGCACCATTGGATCTCGGAATCCAGGTGATGCATCCAGAGACGGCGCCTCCCGGCTGGATCCGAGGGGTGAAATAGTGGCGGAAGAGCGCCGTGTTGGGCTGCACCCCGACGAAGCCCTCGCAGAGGTGCGCGAAGAAAGCCATGCATGCCAGCGCATTTGGAGTAAAATCCAAAAGGCGGAAGCCAAAGGTGTGCATGACGTCACAGAAGAAAACGGAGAAGGGGGGACACAACCCGCAAGAGAAGTAATCAACAAAGAAAGGGTACCGATTTGGGCCAGGTTGGGCGCAAGCGGCCGGAACGACGCGCGTCACCGGATGACCCAAGTTCTTCCCCCCGTCTCCGCCCCCAAAGGGGCTTGAAGACAGCCCGGAGCTCGTGGACGTCGACCGTCGACGGGATGAAGAAAACAGCCTTCGTCCGGTCCCCCGTAAACACGCCCTCCGGCGGCCCCACGGGCCCGGCGCCCTTGGCCACCACCTTGCCCTTGGTGGGTTTGGATGCCATGGTGGCTGAGTTGGATGGCTGAGGAAGTGGGATGGCGAAGCAACAACGACAGGCGACGACGGAGGCTTCGGAAGGAAGGAAGAGAGGGAACAACGGCAGTGAGATTGTAAGAGATGCGAGGAAAATGGAGGAAGTGAGCAAAGCGCTCGCAGTTATTCCTTTTTAAGGGGGAAAACGCGGGCCGCCTCCTTTCGCATTTACTGCGACGTGACGCATGCCTGCGGGAACCGCCCCACGCATGCCGCCTACGTCACGCACGCCCCTCCACCCCGCGTCCTGCGCGCGGGTCGTGGGAGGCGTAGCGTGTAGAAAATTTTACCACGGTGAAAACCGCCCCGCCTGCCCGCGCACCGTTCTGGGCATGGCCCAATAACGCGTCGCACTCATGTGTGGCCCAGGCCCGGGGGCTCCTGTCGGTGTACAAAAAGAGGGGCACACTTTTTGTACCCCTATAACTATGCACGGGCAGTCTGAGCCACGGGCACCACCACACCAAGAACAGCAGGGGAGGTGAGCTAAGGTAAGACTGAAGCTCGACGGAACTGGAGCAACGCCAAGAACAAGCCCACAAAGAGCAAAGGGACGAAGTGGCTTCCCCCGGCAAGATCCTTGCCGGCGGCCGGTTTCAGCAGCCCTGGCAAGACCCTTGCCGGGGCCGGCTCTGGCAACCCCGGCAAGACCTTTGCCGCGGAAGCTCGCCCCACGCCTACGGAGCGGATCACCCTTGAGTCCACTGCCCCCATGGGGCAAGGATTCGGGAGATATCCCCGTGGTGGCATGCAGATCTTTGTGAAGACATTCAAGGACAGATACACACACTAAGAGGACGACGACCCTTGGCGGGATCCCAGCCAGGGAGGACAACAAGGCCTCCGGCAAGCACCTTGCCGGGGATGAAAGCAGGCACCGCGGCAAGACCCTTGCCGGGGCCCCGGCAAGGCCCTTGCCGAGGGCGCCCACAGGGCCACCGTCAGGCCCGCACCAACTGAGTTTCCACCGCCGATGCAGCTACCGACCCAACCAGCTGGGCAGGCTCCTGCGTGGCAACATATAGATCTTCGTGGAGACCTGCCATTGCGCCACCTCAGCTGCCTGCCTGCCTACGTGGCGCCTCAGGCACCGCTGGCCAGGGCGCGTGTCAACACAAGGAGGAGCGGCGACGGACAATACGTACGTCTCCCCTCGTCCCCGATAAAGCAAGGACACCTAAGCTAAGCGCATTAAATGCGCCTTGTCCTGTAATGCGAGGGATAACCTCGCATCACTGTACCCTTTCCACCTCCTGTGTGCCACTGTGGCAACCCCTTTTTCCTATAAAAGGAGGCCCGAGGCGACCAGGAGAAGGATTCGGCTTTTTGGAACTCTTCACGACTCTTTTGGAGCTCCTCACTAGCTGAAGAACACAAACATATAATCCACCAAAGCACGAGTAGGGTTTTACGCACCTTTGCGGCCCGAACCTAGGTAAAGGAACCGTGTGCTAACTGTTAGATCCGCTCTTCTCTCAACCCCGCGCCCCGCAACCGTAGTAGGGATTCTTTTGATCCCATAGGTGTCGATCGAAATACCCCGACACGGAGCCCCTTTCCTTCTCCCTCTCCTTCTCCTTCCTTCCCCCTCTCCCTCTTTGTGGAATCCTACTAGGAATAGGATTGTAATCATATTCCTAGTAGGATTGGCCCTCTAGGGCACGCCATAGGGGCAGGACGGCCTCCCCCCTTGCTCCTTTATATACGTGGGCAGGGGGGAACCTATAGACACACAAGTTGATCAAGTTGATCTCTCCCAATCGTGTGCGGTGCCCCTCTCCACAAAAAAACACCTCAGTCATATCGTTGCAGTGCTTAGGCGACGCCCTGCGCCGGTAGCTTCATCATCTCCGTCACCACTCCGTCATGCTGACGAAACTCTCCCGCGAGGTTCTACTGGATCAAGTGCTCGTGGGACATCATCAAGCTGAACGTATGCTGAACGCGGAGGTTCCGTACGTTCGGTGCTTGATCGGCTGGATCACGAAGAAGTTCGACTACATTAACCGCGTCACTATACGCTTCCGCTCCCGGTCTATGAGGGTACGCAGACACACTCTCCCCTCTCGTTGCTATGCATCTAGTAGATAGATCTTGCATGATTGTAGGATTTTTTTTGAAATACTACGTTCCCCAACAATGGTATCAGAGCCAGGTCTTTGCGTAGATGATATGCACGAGTAGAACACAATGAGTTGTGGGCGATAATAGTCATACTGCTTACCTGCATGTCATACTTTGGTTCGGTGGTATTGTGAGATGAAGCGGCCCGGACCGACATTACGCGTACGCTTATGCAAGACTAGTTTCACCGTTATGAGCACTCGTTGCTTAAAGGTGACAGACGGGTGTCTGTCTCTCTCACTTTAGCCGAATCGAGTGTGGCTACGCCCGGTCCTTGTGAAGGTTAAAACAACACATACTTGACGAAAAATCGTTGTGGTTTTTGTATGCGTAGGTAAGAACGGTTCTTGCTAAGCCCGTAGCAGCCACGTAAAACTTGCAAAAACAAAGTAGAGGACGTCTAACTTGTTTTTGCAGGGCATGTTGTGATGTGATATGGTCAAGACATGATGAGTTATACATTATCGTATGAGATGATCATGTTTTCTAAAGTTATCGGCAACTGACACGAGCCATATGGTTGTCGCTTTATTGTATGAAATACAATTGCCATATAATTGCTTTACTTTATCACTAAGCGGTAGTGATAGTCATGGAAGCAATAGTTGGTGAGACGATAATGATGATACGATGGAGATCAAGCTGTCGCGCTGGTGACGATGGTGATCATGACGGTGCCTTGGAGATGGAGATCAAAAGCACAAGATGATGATGGCCATATCATGTCACATATTTTGATTGCATGTGATGTTTAACTTATTATGCTTCTTATTTTGCTTTATACGACAGTAGCATTATAAGATGATCTCTCACTAAATTTCAAGGTATAAGTGTTCTCCCTGAGTATTAACCATTGCGAAAGTTCATCGTGTCGAGACACCACGTGATGATCGGGTGTGATAAGCTCTACGTTCACATACAACGGGTGTAAGCCAGTTTTGCACACGCAGAATACTCGGGTTAAACTTGACGAGCCTAGCATATGCAGATATGGCCTCTGAACACTGGAGACCGAAAGGTCGAGCGTGAATCATATAGTAGATATGATCAACATAAGATGTTCACCATTGAAAACTACTCCATCTCACGTGATGATTGGACATGGTTTAGTTGATTTGGATCACGTGATCATTTAGATGACCAGAGGGATGTCTATCTAAGTGGGAGTTCTTTAATTAATATGATTAATTGAACTTAATTTATCATGAACTTAGTCCAGATAGTTTTTGCATATCTATGGTGCTGTAGATCAATGGCCCGTGCTACCGTTCCTTTGAATTTCAATGCATTCCTAGAGAAAGCTAAGTTGAAAGATGATGGTAGCAATTAAACGGACTGGGTCCGTAACATGAAGATTATCCTCATTGCTGCACAGAAGAATTATGTCCTTGAAGCACCGCTGGGTGACAAGCCTGCTGCAGGAGCAACCCCGGACGTTATGAACGTTTGGCAAGCTTGTTCTGATGACTACACGATAGTTCAGTGTGCCATGCTTTATGGCTTAGAACCGGGACTTCAAAGACGTTTTGAGTGTCATGGAGCATATGAGATGTTCCAGGAGTTGAAATTGATATTTCAAGCAAATACCCGGATTGAGAAATATAAAATTTCCAATAAGTTCTACAGCTGTAAGATGGAGGAGAACAGTTCTATCAGTGAACACTTGCTCAGAATGTCTGGGTACTACAATCATATGACTCAACTTGGTTGCAAAGTTGATGAAGATAGTGTTATTGATAGAGTTCTCAAATCACTGCCACCAAGCTATAAAGGCTTTGTGATGAACTATAACATGCAAGGGATGCAGAAAACAATTCCCGAGCTCTTCGCTATGCTCAAGGGTGCAGAGGTAGAAATCCAAAAAGGAGCATCAAGTGTTGATGGTTAACAAGACCACTAGTTTCAAGAAAAAGGGCAAGGGAAAGAAGGGGAACTTCAAGAATAATAGCAAAACAGTTGCTACTCCCACAAAAAAACCCAAGTCTGGAGCCAAACCTGAAACTGAGTGCTTCTACTGCAAAGGGACTGGACACTGGAAGCGGAAATGCCCCAAGTATTTGGCGGATAAGAAGGATGGCAAGGTGAACAAAGGTATATGTGATATACATGTTATTGATGTGTACCTTACTAATGCTCGTAGTAGTACCTGGGTATTTGATACCGGTTCGGTTGCTAATATTTGTAACTCGAACAGGGACTACGGATTAAATAAAGATTGGCTAAGGACGAGGTGACGATGCACGTGTGAAATGGTTCCAGAGTCGATGTGATCACCGCCGGCACGCTACCTCTACATCTACCTTCGGGATTAGTATTAGACCTGAATAATTGTTATTTGGTGCCAGCGTTAAGCATGACCATTATATCTGGATCTTGTTTATTGCGAGGCGGTTATTCATTTAAATCTGAGAATAATGGTTGTTCTATTTATATGAGTAATATCTTTTATGGTCATGCACCCTTGAAGAGTGGTCTATTCTTGTTGGATCTCGATCGTAGTGATACACATATTCATAATATTGAAGCCAAAAGATGTAAGGTTAAATGATAGTGCTACTTATTTGTGGCACTACCGTTTAGGTCATATTGGTGTAAAGCGCATGAAGAAACTTCATAGTGATGGACTTTTGGGATCACTTGATTATGAATCACTTGGTGCTTGCGAACCAGGTCTCATGGGCAAGATGACTAAAACTCCATTCTCCGGAACGATGGAGCGAGCAACAGATTTGTTGGAAAACATACATACTGATGTATGTGGACCGATGAGTGTTGAAGGTCATGGCGGGTATCGTTATTTTCTGACCTTCACTGATGATTTGAGTAGATATGGGTATATCTACTTGATGATGCACAAGTCTGAAACATTTGAAAAGTTCAAAGAATTTCAGAGTGATGTAGAGAATCATCGTAACAAGAAAAATAAAGATTCTACATCTGATCGTGGAGGTGAATATTTGAGTTACGAGTTTAGTCTTCATTTGAAACGATGTGGAATAGTTTCACAACTCACGCCACCCGGAACACCATAGCGTAATGGTGTGTCCAAACGTCGTAACCATATTGTATTAGTTATGGTGGCGGTCTATGATGTCTCTTACCGATTTACCAATATTGTTTTGGGGTTATGCTTTAGAGACAGCTGCATTCACGTTAAATAGGGCACCATCTAAATCCGTTGGGACGACGCCATATGAACTATGGTTTGGCAAGAAACCGAAGTTGTTGTTTCTTAAAGTTTGGGGCTGCGATGCTTATGTGATAAAGCTTCAACCTGATAAGCTCGAACCCAAGTCAGAGAAATGTGTCTTCATAGGATACCCAAAGGAGACTGTTGGGTAAACCTTCTATCATAGACCCGAAGGCAAGATATTCGTTGCTAAGAGTGGATCCTTTCTAGAGAAGGAGTTTCTCTCGAAAGAAGTGAGTGGCAGGAAAGTGGAACTTGATGAGGTAATTGTACCTTCTCCCGAATTGGAAATTAGTACATCACAGAAACTGGTTCCAGTGATTCCTACACCAATTAGTGAGGAAGCTAATGATGATGATCATGAAACTTCCGATCAAGTTTCTGCTGAACTTCGTAGATCAACCAGAGTACATTCCTCACCAGATTGGTACGGCAACCCAGTTCTGGAAGTCATGTTACTAGACCATGATGAACCTACGAACTATGAGGAAGCGATGATGAGCCTAGATTCCGCAAAATGGCTTGAGGCCACGAAATCTGAGATGGGATCCATGTATGAGAAAAAAGTATGGACATTGGTTGACTTGCCCGATGATCGGCAAGCCATCGAAAATAATGGATCTTCAAGAGGAAGACCGACGCTGACGGTAATGTTACCATTTACAAAGCTCGACTTGTTCCGAAAGGTTTTCGACAAGTTCAAGGAGTTGAATACAATGAGACTTGCTCACCTGTAGCGATGCTTAAGTCTGTCTGAATCATGTTAGCAATTGCCACATTTTATGATTATGAAATCTGGCAAATGGATGACAAAACTACATCCCTAAATGGATATCTCAAAGAAGAGTTCTATATGAGGCAACCAGAAGGTTTTGTCGATCCTAAAACTGCTAACAAAGTGTGCCATCTCCGGTGATCCATCTATGGACTGGTGCAAGCATCTCGGAGTTGGAATATACGTTTTGATGAGGTGATCAAAGGATATGGTTTTATACAGACTTTTGGAGAAGCCTGAATTTACAAGAAAGTGAGTGGGAGCTCTGTAGCATTTCTAATATTGTATGTGGATGACATATTGTTGATTGGAGATGATATAGAATTTGTGGATAGCATAAAAGGATACTTGAATAAGAATTTTTCAATGAAAGACCTCGGTGAAGCTGCTTACATATTAGGCATCAAGATATATAGAGATAGATCAAGACGCTTCATTGGACTTTCACAAAGCACATACCTTGATAAAGTTTTGAAGAAGTTCAAAATGGATCAGTTAAAAAAGGGTTCTTGCATGTGTTACAAGGTGTGAAGTTGAGTAAGACTCAATGGCTGACCACTGCAGAAGATAGAGAGAAAATGAAAGTCATTCCCTATGCCTCAGCCATAGGGTCTATCATGTATGCAATGCTATGTACCAGACCTGATGTGTGCCTTGCTATAAGTTTAGAAGGGAGGTACCATAGTAATCCAGGAGTGGATCACTGGACAGCGGTCAAGAACATCCTGAAGTACCTGAAAAGGACAAAGGATATGTTTCTCGTATATGGAGGTGACAAAGAGCTCATCGTAAATGGTTATGTCAATTCAAGATTTGACACTGATCTGGATGACTCGAAGTCACAAGCCGGATATGTATTTTTGTTGAATGGTGGAGCTGTCAGTTGGTGCAGTTCCAAGCAAAGTGTCATGGCAGGATCTACGTGTGAAGCGGAGTACATAGCTGCTTTGGAAGCAACAAATGAAGGAGTCTGGATGAAGGAGTTCATATCTGATCTAGGTGTGGTACCTAGTGCATTGGGTCCAATGAAAATCTTTTGTGACAACACTGGAGCAATAGTCTTGGCGAAGGAATCCAGGTTTCACAAGAGAACAAAGCACATCAAAAGACGGTTCAATTCCATCCGCGATCAAGTCAAGAGGGGAGACATAGAAATTTGCAAGATACATACGGATCTAAATGTAGCAAACCCGTTGACTAAGCCTCTTCCACGGGCAAACATGATCTGTACCAAGACTCCATTGGTGCTAGAATCATTACCGTGTAATCTAGATTATTGACTCTAGTTCAAGTGGGAGACTTAAGGAAATATGCCCTAGAGGCAATAATAAAGTTGTTATTTTTATTTCCTTATATCATGATAAATGTCTTTTATTCATGCTAGAATTGTATTAACCGGAAACTTAGTACATGTGTGAATACATAGACAAAACAATATGTCCCTAGTATGCCTCTACTAGACTAGCTCATTGATCAAAGATAGTTATGTTTCCTAGCCATAGAGATGAGTTGTCATTTGATCAAAGAGATCACATCATTAGGAGAATGATGTGATGGACTAGACCCATCCGTTAGCTTAGCACTATGATCGTTTAGTTTACTGCTACTGCTTTCTTCATGACTTATACATGTTCCTATGACTATGAGATTATGCAACTCCCGTATACCGGAGGAACACCTTGTGTGCTATCAAACGTCACAACGTAACTGGGTGATTATAAAGATGCTCTACAGGTGTCTCCGAAAGTGTTCGTGGTGTTGGCATAGATCAAGAATAGGATTAGTCACTCCGAGTGTCGGAGAGGTATCTCTGGGCCCTCTCGGTAATGCAGATCATAATAAGCCTTGCAAGAAAATGACTAATGAGTTAGTCACGAGATAATGTATGGAACGAGTAAAGAGACTTGCCGATAACGAGATTGAACTAGGTATTGAGATATCGACGATCGAATCTCGGGCAAGTAATATACCGATGACAAAAGGAACAACGTATGTTGTTATGCGGTTTGACCGATAAAGATCTTCGTAGAATATGTAGGAGCCAATATGAGCATCCAGGTTCCGCTATTGGTTATTGACAGGAGATGAGTCTCGGTCATGTCTACATAGTTCTCGAACTCGTAGGGTCCGCACGCTTAATGTTTGATGACGATCGGTATTATGAGTTTATGAGTTTTGATGTATCGAAGGTAGTTCGGTGTCCCGGATGAGATCACAGACATGACGAGGAGTCTCGGAATGTCCTAGACGTAAAGATTGATATTTTGGACGACTATATTCGGACACCAGAAGTGTTCCGGAAAGGTTTCAGATTAAACCGGAGTGCCGGAGGGGTATCGGTACCCCGCGGGGGAACTAATGGGCCACTTGGGCCCTTAGTGGAGAGAGAGAGGGCCGGCCAGGGCTGGGCCGCGCCCCCCTCCCCCTTGGTCCGAATTGGACAAGGAAAGGAGGGGGGCGGCGCCCCTTTCCTTCTTCCTCTCCCTCTCCTTCCTTCCCCCTCTCCCTCTTGGTGGACTCCTACTAGGAATAGGATTGGAATCCTATTCCTAGTAGGATTGGCCCTCTAGGGCGCACCATAGGGGCCGGCCGGCCTCCCTCCTTGCTCCTTTACATACGGGGGTGGGGGGCACCTCTAGACACACAAGTTAATCAAGTTGATCTCTCCCAACCGTGTGCGGTGCCCCTCTCCATAGAAACACACCTCGGTCATATCGTTGCAGTGCTTAGGCGAAGCCCTGCGCCGGTAGCTTCATCATCTCCGTCACCATGCCATCGTGCTGACAAAACTCTCCCGCAAGGTTCTACTGGATCAAGAGCTTGTGGGACGTCATCAAGCTGAACGTGTGCTGAACGTGGAGGCTCCGTACGTTCGGTGCTTGATCGGTTAGATCACGAAGAAGTTCGACTACATCATCCACGTCACTAGACGCTTCCGCTCCCGGTCTACGAGGGTACGTAGACACACTCTCCCCTCTCGGTGCTATGCATCTAGTAGATAGATCTTGCATGATCGTAGGGTTTTTTTTGAAATACTATGTTCCCCAACAGACCCTAGAGCCATAGTGCACGGCGTGCACGGCGCCGGTGTAGCGAGCACTGACGTCGCGACCCATTGCCTTGTCGGCACTGCTCGCAGATTCGCCTCCTCGACGCCGGTGATCGGGCGACAAGCGATTTTCTTGGACCTCGCTCACCGTATACCGGGGTTGGGCTATAAAATACGGCAGCGCGACGTTCCTCCAACGCACAAACACAATGCCGCTCTGCTACCTCTTTGGTGTGGGCGAGATCAAGTCGAGCTCCTAAGGTGAGGCTGTGTTCTTGGTGGCGCTACGCTGGTTCCTAGCAGCTTTGTTGGGCAAGCTGATTGGCTCGTCATTCCTCCTGGTGATACTCATCAGGAACATGCGGGCGTGAGGCAACGCACTACTTGGTGCGGTGGCTCGAGGTGAGGAAGAAGATGGTGCGTGGGGTGGTCCTCCGCCACGCCTGATACTCTGTCGCTTTGTGCCGGCGGAGTAACCGCGTGCTGCGGTGGAGCGGGGTGGCGACTTGCGTGCGTGACGCAAGGCAGAGATGATGGCGGTGGGATCCAGATGCAGGTGAGGTGACTGCACCAGCTCCGGAAACACATTGGGGTACGGGAAATTTTGCTGATAGCTCCACCAAAAAGTAGGTGTCGAGGTAGAATCGGAGTTGAAAATTTGTACTGGATCGAATGAAATAAAATTGGCAGTGTTCCTCCAGATAATGAAATCAGGAGAAACAATTAGAGACGAGGAACTGCCAGATAGAAATGCCCCCGTGAGTCTCTAGCCTTAGAAATCTGGCACACGGGGTATGCACAGATAGAGATGGATATGTGACTTTGCCTTTTTCAGAGTACTGCCCTAAATGTACTCGTGGGTGAACTGGGTATGCGTGTAGTATGCAGTACAAACAAACTAACAAACAGACCAATGCAACAAACATGCAATGAAAAACACAACAGACAAATCATACTAAAGTGTTTTAATGCGAGTGGGTATATGTAATCCTGGCATACATATACCTACACATGCGCATTTTATTAAAGACTCAGGACGAGCCAATACTGTTTTTAGTGAATGTGCTCTACTGATTAAAATATTTTAGCACACATTGCCAACGTTGTAAAACATCTTGGTTTCATAGAGAGAGAAAAAAAACAAGCACAAAAAATCAAAAGCAAGGAAGCATACATAAACACATCACGGGTCACAAACAATGCAAGCATACAACAAAGAATGAATGCTCTACGCGCTATACGAAACTACTCACTCCAGGATACATGGTTCTATCCTCATATCAGGATGAACCGATAGATTGACCTACTCGCAGAAACAACTGATTGCGCGACTGAGGTCATGCTGAGGGATGGCCTTGCTGGGGCTCTCCAAGAGGACGAAGACTGAGCCAATCTTCATCTTCATCATCCCAGACTACTATGAGTTGAATTTCGAATGTTGAGGGTGTGGCAGAAATTAATCCAAGCAAATTCTGCTGGTGGATTCAGTAAAGAGCCTTGTCTAGTGTCAGGGATATTACTAGCAGGTATGAACCGGCTAGTGTAAACCGGATTACTATAATATATTTGTATCATTGTAATATTTAGTAAAGTCTACGGCCCATGAGATCTTAGGGCCCATGTATATAGTTACGGTTTGTAAACCGCCTGATCATGTAACTTGAGAGATAAGAAAGAAAGAGTAGAGACCGAGGCGGACACGAGTATGAGCTGGCCTCGGGTCTCTATAAACTGGACCGGGCGTCGCCTCTATATAAAGGGACGACCCGGCGACAGTTCAAGGGGAAGCAAGAAACAACCCGTCGAGACACAGGCAAGCGATCCGCTCCCTGTTCATCGATGCCCAAGCAATACCAAACCGAACTAGACGTAGGCTTTTACCTTCATCGAAGGGGCCGAACTAGTATAAACCCTCTGTGTCCTTTGTGTGCTTTTAACCCCTTCAAGCTAACCTGTGCGATGGTTCCATCACTAAGTCCGTTAAACCGGACATCTGCCGTGTTATTTCCACGACAGTTGGTGCCCACCGTGGGGCCAAACCACGATGGTTTCGAGTTCTTGAAGGGCAGCTTTGAAGGGCTCAAGGGTTACGCGGTCGGCCGGATGACCAAGAGTCGCCGCGGCCGGATCTACATCGACGACGCGGGCTGGGGACCGGAGGCCGATTCAATTGAATACGGGTACCGGGTTCCCTTCGGCGGCATCCACGTTTTCATCGGCAAGATCGGCGAACCAGGACCTGAGCCGGACATCTTCCCCAACATCGTCGAGCCGGCTCAGCGTGCGAGATCGGCCCGGATTCAGCCCGCCATGAAGCACGTCTTCGTTGGAGCAGTTCATGGGGTCCAGGCCGAGGACGGATCGAAATCCGGTGGCGAGACAGTTGTCTACTCCGACGATGAATCTTCATCCGGAGAGACTGAGTCTTTGTATCAGTTGCGGGACGACCGGTCTGAGGGTGAGTCCGACGGAGACAGTATTCCGGGCCCCTTTGTCCCGCCAAACCGGGTGGCTGTCTTTATGACCGGTTCACAACCTACGCCACAGTCCACGGTGATCGGGGTAACAGCAGAAGCTGGTGTAGGGGGGAGTGGCCAAGCCCTCTCGCCCACTGACGTTCTATCCACCTTAGTTGAGGAGTTCACAGCCCGAGGCGTGGCAGAGGTGGCTCCAGCAGACAAGGCACAACATGATGCAAAGCTCCTTCAGCTAAAGGGCCGGATTGATCAAGCAAGGGAAGATCTAAAAACAGAGAAGGCTATGATAGCAATAAGGCAGGCGGAACTGAATGATCAGGCTTTTCATCTAAGGATGGAGCAGGCCTCTGCACAGGGGGTAAGGAGTCGGAAATATCAATCTCGTCTACCGTCGGTTTACGAGGCGATAGATCTGTTCAGGACACCCGGGGCTGGGACCAGCAATGATCCGGCTTTAAACCGGAGGGCGCCCCCGAGGGATGAGCCGGTTCAGCAGCCTACTACGGAGCAAGATCGGCGGGTCATCCCTACGCCTCACGTTCTTACCCCTCCGGGTCACTATTCAAATCCTATGGACAACATCGTTGCTGCTGCTTCACGCTTGGCAGCTTTACCCATTGAGGGGACATCCCCGGTGGCGTTAGAGGCACGCAGGGTTAAGGACCTACTTAATACGGCTTTAATACAACAGCAAGCATATTCGCATAGCCGGGAGAGGCTCCATTCAACACCATGCCCCAGCCGGAGGTACACTAGGCATTAGGAGGAACCAGAAGTGTGTAGCAGTGAACGCAGGCGACATCGTCACAGACAAAATAATCTGGCAGGCGCAGATGCACAAGCTCAGGATGCAAATCGGGTTAGATCGGTGGCCCGGGAGGAGATCCGTCAGACAACGTCGGTTCAGACAACCACAGCAGAGACAGGAGTCACAACGAGTTCCTTTGGGGTGCAGTGTCTTATCCCCGCTTTACGGAGCGTGAAGCTGCCCAAGGATTTCAAAGGTCCGCGTAAGGTGCCTAATTACATAGCAGATTTGGCTCCAGAAGCTTGGGTTGAGAGTTACGAGATGGCCATGGAGATGCTGGATGTAGATGAAGCGGCTTGTGCAAAGTATTTTACTATGATGCTTGAAGGTACAGCCCGGACCTGGCTAAAGGGTTTACCCCCTAATTCCATCGGGTCATGGGGAGAGCTACGTTGCCAGTTTATCAAAAAATTTAAAGATACGTGCAAGCAGCCGATGTCAATAGTGGATCTAGAAGCCTGTGTGCAAGGAGAACAGGAATCCACAAGTGCATGGGTGCGGCGAGTGTCAGAGATCTTGCACTCTTCGAATGGTATCAATCCCAGTACGGCAATAGTGACATTAGAAAACAATTGCCGGTTTGAGTCTCTCAAGTTAAAACTGGGGCGGCTTAAACGGGATTGTAATGATATGGGAACTCTTATGAGCGCTCTAGTAAAATACGGGGATTCTGACAACACTAAGTATCCAGAAGCAGAGGGAGACAAAGCAGGAAAGGTCAACAAGCCTGGTAAACCGGTGCAGGTTAGTCCGGCTGGTACCAGTTTCTTAGGCAAGCGAAAGGCAGAGGGTGGCTCTGATTTCGTGGCCAATACCCAAGTTCAAGGGGGTTTTCAGCGCAATAGGGGCAAACCACCTCCACAAACCGGCGGAGGGGATGTTAGTTGGGACCAGGAGTTGAGTCAGCCTTGTCCGAAGCATAGCACAAGGGAACGACCAGCAAAACACACTATAGGAGAATGCAAGCCCTTGATGGAAGCCATAATGAGCCGCCTCAATTCTAATGACAGGCCTCCAAACGGCGGTTCAGGCCCGGGGTTTTACAGTCCGGGTCACCAGGGGAACAGCTCCGGATCAGGATATCGTGGCAATAACGGCGGTTATCATAACCGGGTCAATAATCAATATGGTCAAGGTGGTTATAATAACCAGGGCAATCAGCCGCATGGTCAAGGTGGTTACAATAACCAAGGCAGCCAACAGCAGGGCCAAGGTAATCACAATAATCAAGGTAATCAGCAACGTCAGCAACAGCAGCAGCAATCCGGATATCAGAGCAATCCGAAAGAGTTAAGTAGTGGGCAATATCATGTGTTCACCACGAGTTTGTGCAAACGAGATCAAAAAGTTTTAAAGCGGGCAGTTCACGCGGTTGAACCGGCGACGCCGCAATTCCTGCGCTGGTCAGAGCAGCCCATTGTATGGAGCAGGGAGGATCATCCGATGCAGGTGGATAATCCGGGCCACTTGGCCTTGGTGGTAGCACCACAGGTGGGTGGCTATAAGTTCACTAAAGTTCTTATGGACGGCGGCAGCAGCATCAATATCTTATATTACGAGACCTTCCGTCGTATGGGCTTGACGGATAAGAAGCTAAGGCAGTCAAACACGGTGTTCCATGGGGTGGTGCCAGGTAAGTCAGCTTATCCAGTTGGGAAAATTGACTTAGAGGTTACCTTTGGAGATGAGCATGATTCCAGGTCAGAGATGATAACTTTTGAAGTCGTCAAGATTCGGAGCCCTTATCACGCTCTGTTCGGGAGAACGGTTTATGCCAAGTTCATGGCTAGGCCGTGTTATGTTTATCTGCAGCTCAAGATGCCGGGTCACAAAGGAACGATCACGGTTCATGGAAGTCGCAAGATTGCATTGGAGTGTGAAGAGGGAGACGCTCCTTACGTGGAGGCAGTGTGTGCTACAGAGGAGTTGAAGTTTTATAAGGATAATGTTGATCCGGCGGACATGACCCCATTGAAGAAGCCAACTACAGAGCATGATCCGGCGTTGAAGTTTAAATCGGCAGAGGAGACCAAGCAAGTTGATTTTGTGCCAGGCGATTCATCCAAGTAGTTCACTATCAGCGCTAACCTTGATCCCAAATAGGAAAGCGCGCTCATCGAGTTCATCCGTGAGAACTGGGATATCTTTGCATGGAAACCTTCTGACATGCTAGGTATACCGAGGGAACTCGCTGAGCACAGCCTTAACATTGATCCGAAGTTCAAACCGGTTAAACAGTATCTGCGCCGCTTCAACGAAGAAAGGCGCAAAGCTATAGGAGAGGAGGTGGCCAGGCTTTTAGCCGCAGGGTTCATAGTTGAAGTTTTTCATCCGGAATGGTTGGCTAATCCGGTGCTGGTATTGAAGACGAATGGAAAGTGGAGAATGTGTGTGGACTACACAGACCTCAACAAAGCTTGTTCAACTGATCCTTTTGCTCTTCCTCGTATTGATCAGATCATCGATGCTACAGCAGGATGTGAGCGGTTGAGTTTTTTGGATGCATACTCCGGATATCACCAAATCAAGATGGCAGTTAAGGACCAGGAGAAGACAGCTTTCATAACTCCCTTTGGTGCTTTTTGCTATGTATCTATGCCTTTTGGGCTCAAGAGTGCCCAAGCAACTTATCAGCGTTGCGTACAGAACTGTCTTAAGGGGCAGATAGGGAGAAATGTTCATGCTTATGTGGATGATATCGTGGTGAAGTCAAGGAAGGAGGAGACGCTGATAGAGGACCTCAAGGAGACCTTTGACAATCTTTGGGCCTATAAGATGATGCTTAATCCAGAGAAGTGTGCTTTTGGTGTTCCAGCAGGCAAGCTCCTTGGGTTTTTGGTGTCAAACAGAGGAATCGAAGCCAATCTGGATAAGATCAAGGCAATCACATCTTTGACTAAACCAGCTTGTATTAATGATGTTCAGGGTATCGCTGGCCGGATCACAGCATTAAGCCGGTTCATCAGCCGTTTGGGGGAGAAGGCAATTCTGCTTTATCAGATGTTGAGAAAGACGGATCGATTCGTATGGAGTGATGAGGCAAATACTGCGTTTGAAGATTTGAAGCGGCAGTTGGCAAGACCAGCGGTCTTAGCCGCCCGTGTTGATAATGAGCCTTTATTGTTATATGTTGCTGCTAATGCACGGGCAGTTAGTGTGGCAATCGTGGTTGAGTGCAAAGAGGCGGGGAAAGAGTATCCGGTTCAACGTCCGGTTTATTACATCAGTGAAGTACTCATTGAGTCTAAACAGAGGTACCCGCATTGGGAGAAACCGGTTGAAGCATTATTTCCAAGGCCATCTGATAATTGTTGTTAGTTCAGCGCCATTGGGAGATATAATCCAGAACAGGGAAGCTACGGGCAGAGTGGCGAAGTGGGCCATTGAGCTCAGCCCACACGAGCTGAAATATGTGCCACGCAGTGCTATCAAATCTCAAGCATTGATGGATTTCATCAATGATTGGACAGAACTGCAAACACCAGAGGAGAAACCGGATCTTAGATACTGGACGATTCACTTTGACGGTTCAAGATAGTTAGAAGGCTCGGGGGCTGGAGTTGTTTTAACTTCCCAGCGAGGTGATAAGTTTTGTTACGTCCTCCGTTTATTGTTTCTTTGTACTAATAATGCAGCGGAATATGAAGCGTTACTTCATGGCTTACGGATGGCAAAGGAGATGAACTTGAGCCGGGTCAAGTGTTTCGGTGACTCAGATTTGGTGGCACAACAAGTATCAGGCAAGTGGGATTCGAGAGATCCTCTCATGGCAGCTTACAGACGAGAAGTGGAAGGAGTTGCAGGATATTTCAAAGGGTATCAGGTGGACCACATAGACCGGCGAAGGAATGAAGCGGCTGACGCGTTAAGCCGGCTGGGTTCTCAACGTAAACCGGTACCACCAAATACTTTTTTGGATGAGCTGCACAGTCCATCAGTACAAGTACCGTCAGAGGAAGACCTGGCTGTTTCTGATCCGGAGGCACAGCTAGTTGCGGCACTTCATGTTATTCTGGATTGGACGCTGCCCTATTTGGCGTATCTGAGCCGAGGAGAGCTACCGGACGACGAGATAGAGGCACGACAGATAGTCCGGCGTTCTAAGTCCATGACAATTGCAAACGGGGAGCTTCATCATCGCAGCGTCTCTGGAGCATTTCAGCGGTGTGTATCAGCTGAGGAAGGTTGTGATATTCTTCGCGAGATCCATGAAGGGGATTGTGGTCATCATGCCGGTTCAAAACCATTGGTGGCTAAAGCTTTTCGACATGGGTTCTATTGGTTTACAGCTCATGCTGATGCGGCGGATCTAGTCCGGAAGTGTGATGCTTGTCAGAAGTTTTCGCGACGTGCTATTGTTCCGGCACAGGAGCTCCGGATGATACCAATAACCTGGCCGTTTGCGACTTGGGGGCTTGATATGGTTGGACCCTTTAAGCGATCCCAAGATCAGAAAACTCATCTACTGGTGGCGGTGGATAAGTTTACAAAGTGGATTGAGGCAGAGCCTGTGAGCAAGTGTGATGCGGCCACAGCAGTCAAATTCATCAAAAAGGTAATTTTCCGGTTTGGCTTTCCACACACCATCATCACAGACAACGGCACCAATTTATCTAAGGGTGAGATGGAAGAATTTTGTCAACAGGAACATATTCGCCTAGACGTATCTTCTGTGGCCCACCCTCAAACCAATGGTCAAGCTGAAAGAGCAAACCAGGAGATTTTGTGAGGTATCAAACCCCGGCTTATGACTCCCTTGCAAAGAACCCTTGGATGTTGGGTTGAGGAGTTACCATCTGTCCTTTGGAGTATCAATACTACGCCAAACCGGTCCACAGGTTATACACCTTTCTTTATGGTATACGGTGCTGAAGCGGTCCTTCCAAGTGATATCCGTCATGATTCACAAAGGGTGACGGCCTATGTTGAAGCCTCTAATGAGTAGGTAAGACAAGACAGTTTGGACCGGCTGGATGAAGAGCGTGATATAGCAGCAACACGGTCTGCGATCTATCAACAAGACTTGCACAGATATCACAGCCGCCGGATCAAGACAAGGACGTTCCAGGAGGGAGACTTAGTACTCCGGCTCATCCAAGATCAAACAGATATGCACAAGCTATCCCCGCCTTGGGAAGGGCCCTTTGTGGTCAGCAAGAATCTGCACAACGGTTCATATTACCTGGTGGACGTTCGAGAACACAAGGACTCACGGACATCAAAAGAAGAGACAAAGAGGTCGTGGAACATCGCCCTCTTGCGGCCCTACTATACCTGAGCCATGAGCTCCACTGTATCCTATGTATATATTATGATTAATGAATAAACCGGCACCCTCGGTAAACCGGGGGCTCAGCCTTTTTTCCAATACAAATATCTTATGGGGACAACCATGCATGTATTATCATATGTTATATTTCAAAAAAATCGATCGGTTTAAACTGATTTTACAGGGCATATGCACTTAGGAGCAATAACTCACTGCAGAGCTTTTTTCAAACATAAGGCCGTATCAGGACCATAGAGGACACTTCATGGAGGCCCTCTGGATGGTGACAACCATCCAGTGATTGGCTAAAGTTTTTCCTATGGTTCTACGGGAACCATGGAGGCCCTCTGGATGGTGACAACCATCCAGTGATTGGCTAAAGTTTTTCCTATGGTTCTATGGAACCATAGAGGCCCTCTGGATGGTGACAACCATCCAGTGATTGGCTAAAGTTTTTCCTATGGTTCTATGGAACCATGGAGGCCCTCTGGATGGTGACAACCATCCAGTGATTGGCTAAAGTTTTTCCTATGGTTCTATGGAACCATGGAGGCCCTCTGGATGGTGACAACCAACCAGTGATTGGCTAAAGTTTTTCCTATGGTTCAATAGAACCATGGAGGCCCTCTGGATGGTGACAACCATCCAGTGATTGGCTAAAGTTTTTCCTATGGTTCTATGGAACCATGGAGGCCCTCTGGATGGTGACAACCATCCAGTGATTGGCTAAAGTTTTTCCTATGGTTCTACGGGAACCATAGAGGCCCTCTGGATGGTAAGCCCATTCCATTGATTGACTGAACCTTGCTTTGAGCCTGGCAGCTCGTAAAAAGCCTTGACTACATGGTTTTATTTGCAAAACTTGTATTTCTAGTGTTTATGTTTTTTCTGGTTCTTTAGTCAGGAATGGGACAACTCCAGAGTTGACCATATATCTTAAAAAGTCTGGGTTATAAAACACCAGCAAGAGTTAACCCGGTGTTCATCATAACCCGGAACAGTCATCAGGCAGAAACAAAGTAAGAAGCCAAGCATGATCTAAACCGGCAGCTTCTATAAGACCCGGGATTATTATTGGGTCTATCAAAAGACTCCCTTCAAAAAGGCAAAATTCGCCGCATTAAGAGTATCAAGCATACTTGATCTCAGGTATAAAGTTATTTCTGATATAAGTATATATTTGTTTGATATATTGTGAGAACAATTTAATTTGTCCAGCGGTAAACCGCTAGGACATATTTTCAGTGTTATCTATGCAGGAACATATAGTATGCAGGACAAACCATATTAGATCAGACTTAAATTGGAAACGTCAAAACAAGAAGTTGGAATATCCGGATCAAGATGAATAATGTTTTATACTATCCTATTACAAGGCATAGCAAGCCTGAACGGATTAAAGGTTGTCCGGCAACATGAGATTGCAACTACAAAGACATACTATGATCTACGCTTCCTCCTGCTGCGACGGCTGGGTATTAACTTGGTCAGGAGTCTCCTCCTCTTGTTGAAGCGGCTGGAAGTCAGGGATGCACCAGTCGATTTTCGTTAAGGCACGAAAGTACATCTCTTCATTGATGAGTTCAGACGGATCGATATCTGGGGCGAAGGTATGAGGGCGTACTGGTGGGATTAGATTGACGGTATCATAAACCGACCGCTCCACCCACTCGTTCTATAAATCATACCCCGGATGATACCTGGATAAATCTGATTCGGCTACAAGTTTGCTGGCGAGAGGACGCATCTCTTTCGTCAAGGCATGGAGATCCTTTGCAGTAAAAGTTGATCCGTCTTCTTTAGTGTCGGGATACCCACTCAAGGCTTCTTCCGGATCAAAATCTGGGACCCAAGCTTTAGCTCTGGTAAGCGCCATGACAGAACCGGCTCGAGCAGCAGATTTTTTCACTTCCTCTAAACGCACTGGCAAGACAGACAGCTTCTCTAATGTGCCTTGGATAGTGGTTGGGGCCGGTTTATTGAAAGATGTTGCACTTATGATCCTTTGAGCGCCGGAATACAGCTGCTCGACCAAAGTATAACACGCCTTGAGTTTTTTCCGTAAGTCATCCCCAAGATGGGTGACACGGCGCCCTGCATATGATTATCACAGTTAAACCGGCACGGATGGAAGATTACAAGGATGAAAGAAGGAATACAGATTAAATGCTTACCGAAGACAGCAGAAGTCATCAATTCTATTTGCCGCTTTAAACCGGTTAACTCTTCAGTCACCGGATTAAGGGCTTCCTCAGCGTCCTTTGCCCTTTTCTCCAGATCTTTTTTCTGAACCTCGAAGGCGGTCCGCTCTTCTTCAAAGAATTTCTTCAGCTGTTCAGCAGTCTTTAAACTCAGCGCCAAGTCTTTCTTGGCCTTAGAAGCAGCAGACTCCGTTTCAGCAAGTCTGTTCCGGAGTTCACTGATTTCTTCAGCCCTCCGGTTTAAATCAGCCTGCAAGGAAAATCAAGTGGCAAGAAGCAAAAATTAGACAAGTCTCAAGCATATAACCAAGTTATCCACTTGACACTTGGGGGCTAATGGGCAATTCAAGCGTTAAACAGCAGCAATTCAAAGACAAAGTCTCAAGCACACAAACAAGTTGTCTACTTGACACTTGGGGGCTAATGGATAGTTGAAGTATTAAAAGAAAAAGTCAGGCAAGTCCCAGGCGCATAAACCGAGTTATGCCCCTGGCACTTGGGGGCTAATGTAAGATTATTTGGTTAATCAGGAAGTACCGGTTCACCTTCTAAACATAGCTAAACTGGAACTTGGGGGCTGCTATGGTATAGACAGAAATACATTGAAAGTAAAAAGGAAATGCAAAGGATTACCTCATACTTGTCCTTCATCATGTTAATCAAGCCTGCTTCATAGTCTCGACCAGTGTGAAGCCGGTTCAAGTACCCAGAATAGAGCTCCTGGGCACTCATGTCAGCAAAGCTAGATAGCTCGGTATTCCATTTACCCTTTTCTTGATGCAGTTTCTCCGCCTTAGCCTAATGTTTGGCTAAGACAGTGGGCTCGGCAGGAGCAGTATAACCTGTGCCAGTTACTTGAACTTCCGGAGAAGTAGTCGTTGGTGGTGGGGTCTCAGTGTGAACCGGACTGGCAGGAGCCGGATTGGGCCGAGGAGAATTGGCCCGGGCAGGACTTGCCAGTTCATGAACATCCTCAGTATTGGGATTCTTGGGCATAGTAGTGTGATCCATAGGAGGATGATCTTCAAGTGGAATTGTGGTCTCGCTTTCCGGAAGGATAGTTGTATCCGGATCGATCGCCGGATCATCAACGACAGTTTCAGCAGTTGGTTTGTTAGCCTTTGGCTTTTTGCTAGGCTTTGGCTTGCTGAAAGAAATTGAAAAACAAGTCAGAACTGTAAAGCAAAGTGCAATCATAAACCGGATAAAGTAAAAGACTTACCCTGGGACAGTTTTCAGGGGTGGAAGTTGTGTGGCAGTTGATTCGCCGGAAGAAGATAACGGAGTATCCTGATAATCATGGTCAGACGGTTTAAGAGGTTTGCGTATAAGCCCGGCCTTGGGATGAAGAAGGGTTGGAGAGAGTATAACCTCAGAGCGAAGCCTCCGAGCTGTAGTAAGAGAGATACCAGATTATTCAACTGCAAGACCGCTATGGCGGGTAGTCCGGCGAAGGGCTTCATGTTGCTGTTTCTTCAAAAGAAAATTGGGATCCAATTGAGCATAAGGGTGAGAAAACTGATATTTCCGGACTGCCCGACGACTCTTTTGTGGAAGTGGTTCTGAATCGGAAGAAAGGATAGTTACCTCAATTTCGGCCGGTTTATCTCCTTCAGCCAACTCCTGTGAAAAGTTACCGTTAAATATAGATATGGGTAAAAGTGAACAAGTAAAAACCGGATTAACTCATACCTCAGAGTCCGGATCGTCATCCTCAGCATGAGAACCGGAGCCACCAGCCGCTTTTCTCTTCTTGGTAGCGAAGGCTTTCCGGCGTGGCTGTTTTCCGGCCTTCTCCTGAGGTTTCTTCTTCCAAAAGGGATCATCAGCCTGTTCAAAAGGTGAAAGATAATTGAAAGAATAATTTAAAGGAACGGATTACAAACATATGAAAGAAAGTAAGACATACCGCAGGCAGCTTGTTTTTCTTGTAATATGGGGCTAATCCGGTTTGGCCGCATTCTTCTAAGGTGATGTTAAGCATTTTCTTAGCAGACTCAGTGACTTCCGATTCAGAAAGTTTGTCCTCCAAGCTTGGGCGCCGGCTCAAAGGAAGGATACTCCAAGAGAGCCACCAGCTCATAAAATCCACTTCGGTTAAGCCATTGGCCATAAAGGCCTTTAGCCTGGCAAGTTGCGAGGCAAACCGGGGCCGCTCTGAGGAGCTGAGGAGCTGCGGCAAAGGGTGATCCTCCGGAAGACGGTGCTCGCGATAACCCGGCAATGGGTTTTCCCCCTCAGGTGAAGTGTCAATACAGTAAAACCAAGATTTATTCCAATCCTTGGGGTGTGTGTGGAGAGCGGCATGAGGAAAGACTGCATCTTTTCTCTTCTGAATGCTGACCCCGCCTAGTTCTTGATGAGGTCCACTAGTAAATTCAGTTCGCCGGTTCAGGTGGAAAAAGTCCCGGAACAGGTCGACTGACGGTTCTTCTTGCAAATACACCTCAGAGAACACTTGGAAATCGCAGATGTTGGAAACAGAGTTGGGACCTATGTCCTGAGGATGAAGCTGGAAAGCGGCAAGTACATCCCGGAAAAATCTCGAACCGGGAGGAGTAAAGCCCCGAGCAATATGGCAAAGAAGACAATAACCTCCCCCTCTTTGGGAGTAGGAGGACATTCATCTCCTGGGGCCCGCCATTTTAAAACGGATCGAGGGCCTAAGGTGCCGATTGCAGCAACATTGACTAAATCTTGTTCCGTAATAACGGAAGGGACCCATTTGCAGGAGACAAACTATTTGGCCATAGCAACAGAAGAACAAGTGCTGAAAGGGTAAAAGTATAAACTCGGATTATTCGAGTACAGTGGCATAAACCGGAATATATGTGCGAGGATCACGCAACGGTTTAAGCAAGGGACTAATGATATGGATAACCCGGCAATAAACAGGAAGCTGTATTACTACCGGTTCATAACAACAAAAAGAAAGAGCTAAAGAGCTAAACCGTCGCGTTCTTCATTGAATTTTTACAGCAGCATATAACTGTTTAAACCGGAGCATACTTTACAGATCTACAAGGGAGAAGAAACAAGTTTTCGCAGACAGCTAAAGTAAAACAGATCTGAGCACCCAGGAAAAAGAAAAAACAAATGCAAAGATATTACAGGAAGAACTACAAGGGTCCTGTACAGAGCGGGTAAATCTACAGATTGAATATAAAGGATGAGATCTAAAGCATACAGCGGCGGAACAAAAGCAAGTTCTAAGGGTAAGATTTAAAGGATAAAATTACTATGAACTTGGCACCTATGATGAACAGACGAAGCTATCACTAAGATTTAATGGCGGAGATGCGAGGAAGAACCCTAGAGCTATGGATCTACAATGAGGAAGATGAAATACCTGGAAGCGGCGGTGGAGTTTCTCTGGTCACGCTCAGGTCGATGCAGCAGCCGGCGAAGACTTGGATTCGACGGACGACGGCGGCGATTTGAGCTCAAGGGCGACGACGGAGTCTTAAGTTTGGGCGACGGAGGAAGAAGAACGAACGGAGGGGGATAAAGAATGGAGGCAGTGGTATTTATAGAAAGGCAGAGCTGAAACGACAGGTGCGAGATTTGAGGAGGCAGAAGATTGGATAAAGATCCTCTATCGCCTCGATTCTCGAGACGACCCTTAAACAAAGCCGATAGACAGCTGGGTGCGTTAAATGCGGAAGTGATGTCACGGTCAGATTAAGTGATTCTCGAGGATGACGTCAGGGCCGGTTTACAAAAATGAGAAGACACAAGAAGGAAGATTATGCAAGACTGGGAAGATTGATGTGAACAAGTTCAAATCATTCTGGGGCCTAATGTCAGGGATATTACTAGCAGGTATGAACCGGCTAGTGTAAACCGGATTACTATAATATATTTGTATCATTGTAATATTTAGTAACGGCTACGGCCCATGAGATCTTAGGGCCCATGTATAGAGTTACGGTTTGTAAACCGCCTGATCATGTAACTTGAGAGATAAGAAAGAAAGAGTAGAGACCGAGGCGGACACGAGTATGAGCCGGCCTCGGGACTCTGTAAACCGGACCGGGCGTCGCCTCTATATAAAGGGACGACCCGGCGACGGTTCAAGGGGAAGCAAGAAACAACCCGTCGAGACACAGGCAAGCGATCCGCTCCCTGTTCATCGACTCCCAAGCAATACCAAACCGAGCTAGACGTAGGCTTTTTCCTTCATCGAAGGGGCCGAACTAGTATAAACCCTCTGTGTCCTTTATGTGCTTTTAACCCCTTCAAGCTAACCTGTGCGATGGTTCCATCACTAAGTCCGTTAAACCGGACATCTGCCGTGTTATTTCCACGACATCTAGGGTGACGATGTTTGGTCTAGGCCACAACACAGGCTGAGAGGGTAGCACTGGTTCGGATGGCATGGGGTGAATAGCTTGAGATGCGAATTTACGAGCCTCACGATAAGCTTCCTTGACAACTCGTACCGCATCGTTGTCCAGGGTTCTAAATTCGGCAAGCATCTTTGAAATCATCATCCCCTGGGCAGTGATATATTGCACGAGGCGAGCGATTGCGGGGTCATCTCCTTGGATAGTGGGAGAAGGCTGAATTCCTGCTTCCGCCAAAATGGGGAAAAAGCAGAACTCCCGCTTTTGTGCCACCTGCGGAAACTTGGTTCGGAGGTATAGGATAGCCTCCACAGCAGCGGCCTAAATAGCCAAATCACTAGTGGGCATGGCTGTGCCCTGAAAAACTAAGGGTTGGCCATTAGCTGCAGGACCTGGGCAGATATGCACCCTTGCATCATTGCGATGAAGGTGAGGGACGGGTGCTGATTGGAACACTAGGTAATCGGGGCTAGCATTACAGCCAAAGGCTTTGGTGAGCGTCTCAGTAAGAAGAGGTGGAAAGCCAGGATGGTTGACGGCGAAGGTGCGGGTGTAAAACTTGGGAGCTTTGAGGGTGCTAGTCATGGTTGGAGTGTTGCTAGCTAGGCTTCTCTGCAGGGACATGGCTGACTGAGGAGCGAGCGATTCGGCTAGCGGAAAGGGGATTTTATAGGCAGCTGTGCGGGGACATGCCCGCATGGTGCGCCCCCCTTGCCCTTAATGGCGATGTGCAAGCGATGCGGCCGACCAGAAAGGATAGGGTTGCTATTTGTTCCACAGATAACTAGGCGGGGACATCGAGGTGAGGACGTGTCGGTCCCGACTATGCCACATGTTAATTAACAGTGGCCATGCCGGACGCCAGGGATGGGTCAAATCCCATAGGGTCATTATGGGTTGATGGTAGCGGTGATCTAATGCTAGGATAACCTATGCCAGCCTGGCTTCTCTGATACCATCTCCTATAGCACGCCGATCCGCATGGAGGAGGAGGCCTTCGCACGTAAGCCTAGGATAACACCTGACGCACGACAGGTCCATGATACAACATTCCAGGTACAACAATATTCATCAAATACACGTGTATAATATTACATCATTGATGAATACACTTATCTGTCATAGCCCTAAGGCTATTTAAATGGCAGCGGAAGTCTATTTAAATGGCGATGGAAATATTGGTTTGGCAGCATAACAACTCTGGCCGGGCTGAACAACTCACAGGACTGGCAAGATTACGGCCTAGCACGACGGAACAAGCGAACAAGTTGGGCACAACCTACAAAACTGGCATGACATGCCAGGTCAGTACATTGAATGTACTTGCAAGACAACCAAAAACATAGCAACCAAACGAACAGATGACAAAGCAAGAACCAAGCATATGTAACAACCTACTTTAACACAATTGCTACTCATGGCATGATACTAACTAGTGACATGGATCGAAACAAGAATGAACAACATCATGGCATCTACTAGCATGGCAATAGCATGGCATATCAAACTTACTTCTAACATGGTAATGGCAAAACATAGCCTAGCCTTTCAACCATAACATGACGTAATCTAGACATGGCATAAATTCAATCAAAACGTGGCATGGCATCATGAAGCTATGCTGAAAATAAACTACCAATCATATCCGATAACATGTTAACCATATGCAAACATCTCCTGTTCTACCATGGTTCTTTAAATGCAAATAACAACCTACTATTCATGCAATGTAACTAATATTGTGCACTGAGTCTCTCGGACTCTCTTACCAACGGGTTGCCTCGCAACCAAGCGATGACCACACAAGGATCACCAACGGAACCACTCTTGGTTCAACACTCACCAAGACCTCGTCTCGTGATCATATCAACACATCACCGTGATTACTCACGACTATCTCATAGTCCCAGTCATCACATTCTTTTATTGCACATTATTTATCCACTTAGTTATTTCAGGGTTATCCTCCATTTCAACCAAGACCTGGTATTGTGACCTATTACGAACTTGTGCCCATGACCGAGGACGCGACTATCGATAGATTTAACACACACTCTGCAAAGGTAGCGCACTGTACCCACATCACAGAACTCATGGCCTCGTACTCCCATTCGGGTGGACCAACGATGTTCTGACAAAACCGACCTACTGCCATGACACTCTCCCGGCCCCTCCGACCAACACCCCCTTGGGGTTCAGTCCTGGGTGGCCTAGCCTACCAAAGGTAAAACGGCCACCGTCGTGGCAAAAACGGTCCGAAACGGGGACAAATTGCGCAAAACAACTCGGGCTCACAAGGTTCATGTCCGCCTACTTGATCAGGGTAGCGCGCGCCCATAACCTTCCCTATGTTGGAGGCACCAGCGAGAGACATGACAATAAATCGGTTAAGGCCTTCCCATACCAAGGCAAATGTGGTTGCACTAGAAAAAGCTCGATTTGGTGGCACTATGACATCCCAGTGATGACGGAGGAGGTTTGTTATTAAGTCATATTATTAACTTCTCCATCATCAATTATCATGCGAGCATTTTTAACATAAATGTAACAACTAACTTGCAACATACAGATGCAGTAACAAGGCATCAAGCTTTTCATGTGAACAATGAAAGCATGCGAAACATGGCCATACCAAGTACTCGTAATACCACTAGTGCAACCAGAGCATCATAAAATCGATACTACTAATATTAAACTAGACAGAGGCATGATATTATCAGTAATAACATCTAGCTAGCATGTCAACTTATTTCATGAAAGCACGAGCATGCAAGGCAGATAATAAAAACAAATAGCACGACTGAAATAACAGCAGACGAAACAAGCAAGAAACTACTGCAACTAAACACACCCACGAGGTGCAAGAAAAGTCAACATGCAAGTTCGGGGCTCATGATAAGAGGTTGGCTTGCCTGGGGGTCGAGAAATACTCCGGGAAAAGTGCAAAACGACCATCGAAAGATTTGCTGGAAACAGTTCTCTCTCGGAGGTGTTTGTTTACGTGCAAGGGCAAAGAGGTCATTTTCACTGTGTGAAAATAGTATGAAAATTATACCAACAAAAAGATCTCAATGAACAGAGATCGTGAGCGTTGGAATCACCTAAATCAGAGTTACGGTTGTTGATATACGGAGGGTTGAAGCTCAAGGACCTATTGGTGATTTTTTTTCAGCAAACAGGCGCCTAGATGAAAAAATGAATGCGCCTTTGGGCCGAATACGTTTTCTGCAAAGAGAAACGTATTTTTGTGTGAAGTGCAAAGAAAATACGCTTTCAGAACTGAGAAAGTGCGTTTCAGGTAAAGGTAAAAGAGGAAGGAAATACACTTTCATATATTCAAAACGAATTGCCAGAAAATGTTTCCACTTATAGACGCGGGCCCGGGGCGGGGTCAACGCGGAGACACTGCCAGGTGGGGTCGGGGAGGGCGCGGGGCCCACATGGTCTCGTCTTCTTCTTCCTCTGCTCAGGGCATGATGAGCCGAGGGAGAGGCTCGTCTCGATGGCGATCGCCGGCGGCTCTGGCCACCGCAGATGACGGGCGACCTACCCACGAGCTCAGAAGCGAGAGGCACATCCCGTGGTGGTGTCAGCTACCGTCGAGGTGCACTAGGGAGGGAGCAGCAAGGCTCACAGCGGAGAGGCGCTTCGGCCGCCGTCGAGCAAGGTGCTCCGGTGGTGGAAATCGGTGGGCAAGGCAACGGGGCGGCTCACCGGACCCCAGGGAACAAACTGGTGAAGGTGGAACGGCGAGAGGGGCGCGACTCATGGCTACATGTCGGCGCTTCGGTGAGGCGTATGCGCGGCCAAGTGTCACGGGGAGGGGCGGGAAGGCGACGAGGAGGATGCAGACAACGTGCAGGTGGTCACGGCGACGAGCAATGCTCAGAGACGAGAGGAGGAAGAGGACAGGAGCGAGGAAACGACGGCGCACACGGGAACATACTGTTTTCGGCGACGGTGACGGCTCAAAGAGGAAGCAAACGAAGGGGGGAATGATTCCAGGGGGAAGACGACGCCGAGGCCGAGCTGTCGGACACGCTGGGACGAGCCAGAACCGGCCGAAGCAGGGTTGCCGACGAAAACAGAGGCAAGACCACCAATTTGGCTGGCATTGCCCGTGGTCACCAAGGACAACACACGCTCTGGCCATCTACTTCATGCCAAACCTTCTCAGAAGTGGAGTCCTTCCAAGGCTCATTTAAAATGAGGTGATGGCACGGGCAGAAGTGTTGTGAGCAGAGGGAAACAAGCTCGACAAGTTTTCTGTTGCAAACTTGGCCACATCTTGGTGATCAACACAGTGAGCTTAAGGACTAAACTTGATGTCTGGGAGGTTTAGGGTATTAAGGACTAAGATCTTGAGAATTTTGAGACCATTTGGACAAGTATTTGCATAGTTGCAGTGCAACTGCCAATTTTGGTCTAGAAAACAAATGATGAAGAGGCACTCACTAGGAGTGTTTGATTTAGCTAAAACTTGGCAAGGCTTGATGATTTGATCCTAGGTAGATGCTGCAAAAATATCATACCAAATGGACTTGCAAAAATGGTACTTCCTTCACAACTATCATTTCTGCCCAAAAAATTGAGAAAAATCCTCAGGGTAAATAGTTAATTGAAATGACCCAAAGTTTTGTAGAGATAGATCATATTGATAGGAGAAGGTCTCGGAATATTTTCAGCCATAATGGATTAAGATAAAATATACTTGCTTCACAAACTAAAAATCTTGACAGAAACCAAGAAATGCTCCTATGCTCACATAGTTCAATTAAATGAACTAAATTTAGGTGGAGGCTAATAATTTAGGATATATGAGAGGATAGAAAAATTTCATCCCATTTGGAAACTCTATATGAAGGTACTTCCCTCACAATGTTGCATTCTGGTCAGGAATTTAAAAAAATTCACAGGGAGTTAGGATGAATGTATTGATCCCACCTTTGGTATTCATGGGAGATTTATCAATGTCAATCACCCTGCCAAATTGCAGCTCAATTGGACTTGGGAATAAAGCACTTCCTTTGCAAAATTTCAAAGAAGGCAGAAACTTGCGTTGGATCACGTGCCCAATTTTTTGATCTGTGGAACATGAAATAAGGATGGAACTAGTGATTATATAGCAAGGATAAGCTCCACAATTTATGTGGGAATTTTCCCTGCTATAAAATAGTAGATCCTTTAGAAAATGGCAGAAATGCAATATTGGTATTAAATAGGAAAAGGCAACTTTCCTTATTTAATTATGGCCAATATATTTGCCAGATCTTGGATTAGGCATAAATATCACCTCCACCAATTCATATGAATTTAGGAGATGGCTCGCTATGCCTTTGGATTTTATTCCTCAGAAAGGCAAGAAAATGAATAAATTATAATTTAAAAATATTGCATGGGACTTGGCAATATTTTTGCATACCCAAGGTTTACAAGGATAGGAAGGTCTCTCAAAACAGATGGGATGATCAACAACTCAAGGAAAATGATAGCTCGTTTGTAATCACAAAGGCCATATTCAGATTCCAAAAAATTGGAATTAGGGTTTGAGAGGGTTTGAGTTGGTGCAAATGAGGTCTTGCCCACTAACAAGGATATGAGCAAGGTTTTGAAAGGTTGGAAATGACAAGAAGTCACTGAGTTATCCAACAAACTCTGGAAACAGATTTTGAGAATGAGTGCCAGGAGAGAATAACAACATAAAAATTGATAACCCAATTTTGGGGCTGTTACACGACAAGTGTATGTAGCTATCCACAGGGATACATCGATGGTAGGGAATTGCAACAGCGATGGGCACAAGTTCTCAAGAGAACATCGGAGAAATGAGGGGCCCTTTGGGAGGAAGTAGTTACGAGAACCTAGAGTTAAAGCTAGCAAAATTATTTTACCAGAATAGAAGAGAGAACATAATCGTAGAGTAAAGACGAGGAATAAGAGATCCTAATACCACCCAGTTGTGATGTGGGCCCATAAGCCACACAACAATGTTAGTAAAAGTTTTGCAATGACTAGACTCAACTTCGGCCAAACAGTTGAAAAGGGGTTCCTACAGGCAATCGGCTCTGATATTAACTTATGACGCCCGCGATTCAATTGTACACTAATCATACATGCAACATGTACGATCAAGATCAGGGACTCACGGGAAGATATCGCAACACAACTCTAGACACACACAAACAAGACATACAAGTTTCATATTACAAGCCAGGGGCCTCGATGGATCGAATATGAAAGCTCAGTCATAAACGAATCAACGGAAGCAACAATATCCGAGTACAGACATAAATTAAACAAGTTTGCCTTAAGAAGGCTAGCAGAAAAGCAGCAACGATCAAAAAGTCAAAGCCTCCTGCCTAGGAGCCTCCTAACTACTCTTGGTCGTCGGCGGCCTCCACATAGTTGTAAGCTTAGTTGGGGTTGTAGTAGTCGTCGTCGGTGGTATACGGCTCTTGGGATCCACCATCTGATTGCAACATCCGGAAAGAAGAGAGAAGGCGAAAAAGGTAGCAAAGCAATCGTGAGTACTCATCCAAAGTACTCAAAAGACTTACATCAAATCTGAACCAAGTATGGATCAACATCAAACAAATGGGGCTGTATCTGTGGACTGAACCGTAGAATGCCAGAATAGACGGGAAAGCCTAGGCTATCAAAGACTAGCATCTTCAAGCATCTTGCAGCATTTAGAAGAGTACAAAATAGCATATTATTAAGCAAGCATGTTGTAGTATTAACACTCAGAGATCCTTCCTCGACTCCCTACGAGAAAGCAATCCCGTAGCCATCATATCCAAATCACATCTCAGTATCCAGTTCTAGTTGTAAAGATCAGGATACAACTCTGAGTCGTCCAGTTACCATGGACACGGCTATTCGAATAGATCACTTCCCTGCAGGGGTGCACCACATTTCCCTTTACGCTCGATCCCTCTGGCCAGACACACTTTCATGGGTCATGTCCAGCCTAGGAAGATCAACACATCGCAGCCCTACCTAGGCCCAATAGAGAGGTCGGCACACCGGTCTAAATCCTAAGCGCGCCAGGGTCTTGGGCCCATCACCCTTTGCACTTCTGCACGTTGCGAGGAGGGCCAGTGAGCAATCCTAGCCACCCTTATACAAGGGCAGGCATAACCAGTCTAGCCCAGCGCGCCGCTCAGTCACTGACGTCGGGAAGGTTTCGGCTGATACTAAGGCACCGGTTGCCCATATCTTGTCCTGCGTGGTGGTTCGTGCGTGTAGGTCAACGAACCAACTCAGATCATATACCAACTTTTTTAAGTGTGTTATTAACTTTAGTGACGGCTATAGGGACAAGTCAGGAGCTACCACCACATCCTAGGTGATACTGTTAAAACAACCAGCCACCACCGTATCTATCGTGGGTGCTCTTCGGGCCTGCCCGGCTTTCACTGGTATCTCTCGTGGGTACCCCTCAGGGTCGGTCCGTCTTTAACAAGGGTCTTAAGTAAAGTCAAGGTAACCGTGTGTCCAAGACTTCAAGGGGGAAACCCGAGGAATCACCCACGAAGGCTTCCACTTGATGTGACTGTCAAGGTGAACCTTGGAGGAATCACCCTCAAAGGGTTCACATTTGCGGTGTTGCACGACAGAGTCATTATCAGGAGTAGTGACGGAGGAATCACCCACCATAGACAACGGCTATTTAATTACACTACAGAGATCTCATTAGAAGCGCTATACAAGGTTGTCGTGTCAACGAATAGTGCATGAATATTGCCACAACAACCTAGCCAAGCAAATTGGATTTTTGCACAGTTGGGGCAGATGACTTGGCTTCCACTATGTGGGAGACTGATACGTCTCCAAAGTATCTAGAATTTTTGATTGTTCCATGCTATTATATTATCTGTTTTGGATGTTTTGTATGCATTATTATGCTATTTTATATTATTTTTGGGACTAACTGAGCCCAGTGCCAGTTTCTATTTTTTTCCTTGTTTTTGAGTTTCGCAGAAAAGGCAAATCAAACGAAATGAAACTTTATGATGATTTTTCTTGTACCAGAAGACACCCCAGAGACTTGAGAACCAAGTCAGAAGAGACACGAGGGGGGAAGGGCGCGCCGCCCGCCCTTGTGGGCCCCTCGTGACTCCACTGACCTATTTCTTCCCCCTATATATTTACATATATTCTAGAAACCCTAGAGGAAGCATCGAAACCACTTTTCCACCGCTGTAACCTTCTGTATCCACGAGATCCCATCTGGAGGCCTTTTCTGGTACTCTTCCAGAGGGGGATTCAACGATGGAGGGCATCTGCATCTACCCTATTGACCTTCCGATGAAGCGTGGGTAGTTTACCACAGACCTACGGGTCCATAGCTAGTAGCTAGATGGCTTCTTCTCTCTCTTTGATTCTCAATACTATGTTCTCCTTGATGTTCTTGGATATCTATCCGATGTAATCTTCTTTTGCGGTGTGTTTGCCAAGATCCGATGAATTGTGGATTTATGATCAGCCTATCTATGAATATTATTTGAATATTCTTTGAATTCTTATATGCACGATGTTTTATCTTAGTAATTCTCTTCGAACTATATGTTTGGTTTGGCCAACTAGATTGGTTTTTCTTGCAATGCGAGAAGTGCTTTGCTTTGGGTTCATTCTTGCGGTGCTTTCACCCAGTGACAGAAGGGGACGAGACACGTTTTGTATTGTTGCCAACGAGGATAACAAGATGGGGTTTTCACCATATTGCTTGAGTTAATTCCGCTACATCATGTCATCTTACTTAATGCGTTACTCTGTTCTTTATGAACTTAATAGTCTAGATGCAGGCATGAGTCGGTCAATGTGTGGAGTAATAGTAGTTGATGCAGGCATGAGTCGGTCTACTTGAAATGGACGTGATGCCTATATTCATGATCATTGCCTTAGATATCATCATAATTATGCGCGCTTCTATCAATTGCTTGGCAGTAATTTGTTCACCCATCGTAATGTTTTCTATCTTAAAAGAAGCCTCTAGTGAAAACTATGCCCCCCGGATCTATTTTCTATCATATAAGTTTCCGATATACTATTTTGCAATCTTTTACTTTCCAATCTATAAACCGAAAATACCAAAAGTATTTACTTTACCGTTTATCTATCTCTATCAGTTCTCACTTTTGCAAGTAACCGTGAAGGGATTCACAACCCCTTTATCGCGTTGGGTGCAATTTGTTTATTGTTTGTGCAGGTATTTGGCGACTTGCATGTTGTCTCCTACTGGACAGATACCTTTGTTCTCAAACTTAGGGAAATACTTACTCTACTTTGCTGCCTCACCCTTTCCTCTTCAACGGAAAAACTAACGCAAGCTCAAGAGGTAGAAGGAAGAATTTCTCGCGCCATTGCCGGGGAGATCTACGCTAAGTCAAGAGTCAAGATTTGTCTTCTGTCAACTTGCCAATGTCTGGTGCCGTTGAGATCTACGTCAAAACAATACATACCAAGTACCCTTCATAAAACTCTCATCTCTTGCGTTAATATTATTTGCCATTAGCCTCTCATTTTCCTCTCCCTCACTTCTAAAACATTTTCAGAAAAACACAAAAATATTTGCCTTCTTTTCATTTGCCTTTTCTCATTCGATCTTGTGTTTGCTTGTGTTTCCATGTGTCCTCTATTTGCTTGCATCTTTGCTTGCTAAAAAAATCTATTTATGGATGCTCATCCACTTTCTAATCTTTTTAAAAGATCCAATTATGTTGACCCAATTGCTTGTGAGTTGAGTGCAGTAGATTATATTTATGAGGTTTTGCTTGAAATTCGTGAATCTATTTTTTGATGAAGTGTTGAAAGAAGAAATTTATGAAGTGATTCACGATAACTCTTTGAATGAAAAACATGATTGCAATGATGTAACTATAAATTCTATTAATGTCAATTGTATGCAAAACCCTAAGCTTGGGGATGCTTATTTTGCTATGCCCACTACTTTTTGCAATGATCATGATTGGGGTGATGCTTCTTACAATCTTGAAAATTTATTTAAGCCCCATGATGAATATGAGATTGATAATAATGTTCGCAATAATATTGAAAGTGGGTTTGGAAGATTGTCAACTTTAGATCCCACATGTTTGGAGAATGTTCAATCTTATGATTTTTTTGATGAAAGTGGGTTTGGAAAGGTCATGACTTTAGTTAATGATAGTCCCACTAGTTTGGAAGAGTGTCTACTTTGTATGCATGTGGATCATGTAGAAAATATTTTATGTGATAGCTATATCCTTGAATTTGAATATGACCCTACATGCAATTATTATGAGAGAGGGAAATATGGTTGTAGAAATCTTCATTCTGCTAAATTACCTCTCATTATGTTCAAATTGCTATTGTTTCTTCCTTCTTCGCTGCGTATGCTAGATATTTCTTGTCTTTATAATTTGTTTTCCTATAAAATGCCTATGCATAGGAAGTATGTAAGACTTAGATGTGATTTTCACATGCTATAGGATAATCCTTTTGTGCTTCAAGTCTTGTCTTTCATGTGAGCATCATTAAAATTATCGATGCCTAGCTAAAAGGCTTTGAAGAAAAGTGCTTGTTGAGAGACAACCCAATATTTTTCTTTCATGTTTCTCAATAAATACACATTATTACGTATGTAGTAATTGTGTTATGGTGTTTTAATTAGTGTTTGAGCCAAGTAAGACCTTTGGGATGGCTTACGGTGATCATTGATTTGATTTTTCTGATAAATAGAAACTTTTGCGCCTAGTGCAGAAAATTCAATAATTTGCTGGAATGTGAAAACATTCTGAAATGTTTACACAAAATTGTTATACAAATTCCCCACGTCGTCCTTAATTTTCAGAATTTTCAGAGTTACAAAAGTATGCGAAGTTTTCAGATTGCTACAGACTGTTCTGTTTTTGACAGATTCTGTTTTCTATGTGTTGTTTTCTTATTTTGATTAATATATGGCTAGTATCAGGGGGGTATGAACCATGGAAAGTTGGAATACAATTGAAATTACACCAATATAAATAAGAATGAGATCACAACAGTACCTTGAGTGGTTATTTGCTTTGTTTTACTAATGGAGCTCACGAGTTTTCTGTTGAGTTTTGTGTTGTGAAGTTTTCAAGTTTTGGGTAAGGATTTAATGGACAATGGAATAAATATTCACAAGAACGTAAGATTGGGGTTGCTCAAGCCACCCCAAGGCAATATTCAAGGACAACCACGAGCCTAAGCTTGAGGATGCCTCGGGAAGGCAAACCCTCTTTCTTCTTCGTCTATCGGTAACTTTACTTGAGGCTATATTTTTACTCACCACATGATATGTGTTTCGCTTGGAGCGTCTTGTATGAGATGAGTGTTTGCCTATTAGTTTTCCACAATCATCCTTGTTGTACACACCTTTTGAGAGGGACACGCTTGAATCGTGATTTATTAGAATACTATATGTGCTTCACTTATATCTTTTTAGAGCATGGTGGTGGTTTTATTTTATAGAAATTGTTGAAATCTCTTGCTTTATTTATATTATTTTGAGAGTCTCTAAACAACATGGTAATTTTCCCGGGTTATGAATTTAGTCCTAATATGATAGGCATCCAAAGGAGATATAATAAAAACTTTCATATAAAGAGCATTGAATACTATGAAAAGTTTGATTCCTTATAATTTTTTTGAGATGTTGAGAAGGTAATATTCGAGTCATGCTAGTGGTAGTTTGTGAGGTTAAAGGAATAATTGTGTTAAGGTTCGTGATTCCCATAACATGCACGTATGGTGTCCTAACTATGTAACTAAATTGGCGCGCATTGTATCTTGATTGTTTATCTTTGCGTGAAGGTCGGGGGCGCGCGATGGTTAACTCCTACCAACCTCCCCCCTAGGAGCATGCGTCGTAGTATTTTGCTTCGAGGGCTAAGTATTTTTTTTGAATTAAGTATGTGAGTTCTTTATGAATAATGTTGAGTCTGTGGATTATACACACTCTCACCCTTCCACCTTGCTAGCCACTCTAGTACCGCGCAATTCTCGCCGGTGTATCAAACCACCTTACGCCCTTCCTCAAAACAACCACCATACCTACCTATTATGGCATTTCCATAGCCATTCCGAGATATATTGCCATGTAAGTCCACCATTACGTTTGTTATGACACACATCATCATTGTCATATTGCTTTTCATGATCATGTAGTTGACGTAGTATTTGTGGCAAAGCCACCGTTCATATTTTTCATACATGTCAGTCTAGATCATTGCAAATCCCGGTACACCGCTGGATGCATTCATATAGAGTCATAATTTGTTCTAGTATTGAGTTGTAAGTAAATAAAAGTGTGATGATCATCATTATTAGAACGTTGTCCCATGTGAGATTATAAATAAAATAGGCCAAAGAAGCCCAAATAATAAAAGAGGCCAAAGAAGCCCACAAAAAAGAGAGGCCAAAGAGCCCAAAATAAAAAAAGGATAAAATGAGAGAAAAAGAGAGAAGGGACAATGTTACTATCTTTTTCCACACTAGTTCTTCAGAATAGGACCATGTTCTTCATGCTAGAGAGTCTCCTATGTTGTCACTTTCATATACTAGTGGGAATTTTTCTTTATAGAACTTGGCTTGTATATTCCAATGATGGGCTTCCTCAAATGTGTAACGCCCGGATAATTAAACTACAGTAAAACTTTGCTAATGATGCCACATCACCTCATTTACTGTTGCTAATCACGTGTTAGTTCAAAACGTTTCAAATTCAAATTTGAATTAATGGCAAACAAACAAAGTTTTCAAACGTTAAAACAAAAATGTTCGGACTGTGCCAAATATTGCATAGGAAATTATGGCGAAGAAAACACATATTTCGAAAATGCTTATATGCTCTAAAATAAATAAAACAGAAAAAGGAAAACAAATAAAAGAAAATACTAAAAAAAAGGAAACCCCCCCCCATGGGCCAAATGGCCCAGCTGGCCACCAGGCCGACTAGGCCGACCCACCCCACTCCCCTGTACACCCCTGCCCAAATCCTAACCGACACCAAGCACCCCCTCTCCCCCACTCGCTACCTCTCCACCTCCCGATCCAAATCTGGATCGGGGGCTCGACGCGACCGCGCCCTCGACCCCCGGCGCCGACCACCACCGCCGTAATCGCCTAGAGCTCGCCGGATCTCCTCCTTCCCGACGGACTGCACGCCTCCTCGTTTCCCCCTCAACGGCTCCATCGAGCCTCGCCGCCCGTGCATGTACAACGGGGGTGAGACCCCTATCCCCTTCCTCCTCTCTGTCGAACGTCGTCCGCGCCGACCGGCCCCCGATCGTGCTCCGCCACATTCGCGCCTGACTCTGGCCGCACATCTCCCTGCTGGTCTCCTCCACTGCTTGCCTCGCCGGCGTGCTGGTCTTCGTGCTGCTACCGCCCAATGGCCATCATCCCACACCCGGTCCTCTCCTCCTTCTAATCGACGCCATCTACCTCCTTGCCTTGCCCGCCTCGCCTTTGCCGCCTGCCTCCCGCGGCCACCGCATGCCAAGGGCACCGGCCCCGCCCCTATGTTGTGTCGCTTCGCTATTGCTGCACCTTCCCCGCTAGCCGCCCTAGCCTCGCACTTGCGCCGTAGTCCACTGCCGCGCCGCCCGCTTTGGCCTGCCCCTGCCCCGTGGCTCGCCGCCGTGCTCGCTCCCCGCACCTCCGCCTCGCACCTTGCCTCGTCACCGCTCGTCGTGTCCCTCCTCTGGCGCAAGGCCTTGCCGCGCTTAACGCCTATTGCTGCCTGCTCCGTCGTGCCGCTTTCCCTCCCGTGGCGCCACCCTCCGCCGCCTCCCCTGGCGGTCGGGCTTTGCCCGTAACCACACCCTACGCCCACCCCGTTAAGCCCATGTGCCTATGCTGGTGGGGCCTAGCCCCCTGAACAAAAAAAATAAAATTAATTAAAATAAAAAACCTATTAGTTAAATTAATTAATCTTGTTTAATTAAACTTAATTAACCTAAGTATCTAATTAAAACTAACTAATTTGTTAGTTAGGGCAATGTGTGTATGACAAATAGGACCCACTTGTCAGTTTGACCGGTCAACAGTCAGAGTTGGCCTCTAACATCATGCTGACATCATAAATGTATTTTCAAATTACAATTAATCTGTTAATTCTAGAAAATGATTTAAGCTTTGAAAATTAATATAAAGTAATCCGTATATCGGATGAAAATACTTTGTACATGAAAGTTGCTCAAAACGACGAGATGAATCCGAATACGCAGTATGTTCGTCCGCCACACATACCTAGCATAGAAAACATACAACAATCCCCTTGTCCAAAAATGTCAAACACCGCGAATACTTTCCCGGATGTTTCCCCCCTTCGCCAATAGCACCTAGTATTGCGTTAGGGCACACCTAGCACCGTTATATGTCATGTCATGTCATGCATCATCATGCATCTATTTGAATTATATTCACTGTTTCTTCCACCTCTTCTCTACGGTAGACTACGAGACCGACGCTGCTGCTGCCCTGATCGACTATGGTGTTGACGACCCCTCCTTCTCTGTCGAGCTTCCAGGCAACCCCCCCCCCTTGATCAACCTAATATCGCCTATTCCTTCTCTCTATTGATTGCATTAGAGTAGTGTAGCATGTTACTGCTTTCAGTTACTCCTATTCTGTTGCATAGCATGTCAGTGTTGCTACAACTATTGGTACCTTTACCTGCAATCCTAAATGCTTAGTATAGGATGCTAGTATTCCATCAGTGGCCCTACATCCTTATCCATCTGCCATGCTATTCTATCAGGCCGTGATCACTTCCTGTGGTGATCACGGATATATACTACATACATATTATACATGATACAATTTGTGACTAAAGTCGGGTCGGCTCTAAGAATACCCGCGAGAAATTCATGGATTGCCTATTTTGTGACTGAAGTCGGGTCGGCTCTAAGAGCACGCCGGGTTGGACCGCGTAACACAACTTCCTTTGAAATGGAGGTTGCTAGGTCCGCTCTCCAACCGCCCACGCAATGTGCAGGTGTGTAATGGGCGATGGGCCCAGACCCCTGAGCACTTAGGATTTAGACTGGCGGGCTGACCTCTCTATTGTGCCTAGGTAGGGCTGCGACGTGTTGATCTTTCGAGGCCAGGCATGACCCAGGAAAGTGTGTCTGGCCAGAGGGGATTGAGCGTGTTGGGTAATGTGGTGCACCCTTGCAGGGAAGTTTATCTATTTGAATAGCCATGTCTATCGGTAAAAGGATGACCTGGAATTGTACTACGACCTCATGACAACTAGAACCGGATACTTAATAAAACACGCCCAGACAAGTTCTAGAGACAACCCGGTGATCGCTTTTCCACAGGGAGACGAGAGGAGGATAGCCGGGTAGGATCATGCTATACGATGTTACTTGGTGAACTTACCATCTACTCTCTTCTACTGCTGCAAGATGGAGGCTGCCAGAAGCATAGTCTTCGATAGGATTAGATATCCCCCTCTTATTCTGGCATTCTGCAGTTCAGTCCACCGATACTACCCATATCATTGTTACCATTGCATATGTAGTATAGATCCTTGATTGCGAGTACTTTGGATGAGTACTCATGGTTGCTTTGCTCCCCCTTTTCCCCTTCTGTCCCTTCTTCTCGGATGGTGCAACTAGATGGTGGAGCCCAGGAGCCAGACGCCACCTACGACGACTCCTATTGCACTGGAGGTGCCTACTAGTACGTGTAGTCTACCGACGACGGTTAGGAGTAGTTTAGGAGGATCCCTGGCAGGAGGCCTGCGCCTCTTTCGATCTGTATCCCAGTTTGTGCTAGCCATCTTATGGCAACTTGTTTAACTTTATGTATGTACTTAGATATTGTTGCTTCCGCTGACTCATCTATGACCGAGCACTTGTATGTGATCCGTCTGGCTTGTAATATGAAGCTTGTATGACTTATTTATTTTTAGAGTTGTGTTGTGATATCTTCCAGTGAGTCCCTGTTCTTGGTTGTACACATTTGTGTGCATGATTAGTGTATGGTCAAATCGGGGGCGTCCTAAGTTGGTATCAGAGATGACTGCCTGTAGGAATCCCCCTTCCACACTCCTTGGCCGAAGTCGAATCTAGACATTGCAAGTCTTTTACTAACATGGATGTGTGGCTTACGGGCCCACATCACCATTAGGTGGTATTAGGTTCTTTTACTTCTTGACCCTTACTCCAGGACTCTGAACTCTCTCCTATTTGGATTAAACGAATTTACTAACACTAACAATAGGATCCCGTGACCACACTCACCCCAAAGTTGGATAAGCCATAATTATTCCTTAGAATAGTATTTTGAATAATCCGCACCCTGTCATTTGACTCCTTTGAAACATGTTTGTTTTCAGATGGAACCCACGAGGCAGGTCGTGCGCCACACGCTGGCCAGTGGATCCTCAGGATCACCTGCTATGCTAGATGAGATGATGACCTATTTGGGTTATTGCTGGCACCCTGAGTACACCATGTACGAGCAGTACCAGGACTTTAACCAGGAGCAGTACCATGCAATCGTCCACCTGTACTCTCGTGAAGAGAACTCATCTACTGTGCTACACACCCTCATGGTGTTAAAGTGTCCATCGATATGGCAGTCCATGATGCTGCTTACGCTGCTCTGACACATATTCATGGAGAGTATCGGGCATTGGACACTTCCCCTTTCAGGCACACTGCTATCGCCTCCAACGATGGTGAGGAGGGGTACTACACTGCTGCCTACGCCACTGTCACCCGAGAGGCCTTCCACCACCAGAACCTTGTTCGGCATGCTGATGGGCTGGATCGAGCTAACCGAGCTCTTGGCCATGAGTTGTACACCACCCGTCAGCACCTTTACCGCGCTTTGACGCTGTTACACCCCTTTGTCCAATCTGGAGAGCTGTTGCGTACTGCGATCTACCCAGCTAGGACTGTGATGCCTCCTGGTGTCAGTTGGCCAGAGGTGGGAGACTACGCTCCCGTACCTGGTCCTCTTTTGCCACCTGGACGTCGGGTTCTGCACCTAAGTATCCATGGCGCCCAGGTTGCTGGCGTGGAGGTCTTCCCGTCGCAACACTACCAGCTGTCAGCCTACACGTACCTCCATAGTTCCTCCTGGGACTGATGTAGTCTTACTTATTAGCATTAGATGCATTCGCCGCGAGCCTGCGTGCCGCCTATGATGTCTTTAGTCTATGTACTGAACTCTATGCATGTCCCCTTTTGTAAGATATGCCGACTACTATGTAGTATCTAATGTGCTCCTTCAATATGCATGTTTCATTCATGAATGATTCTTGTCTTTGCATTTTTTCTCAATGCTGAACTACCCCTGTTATATATTAGCAGGATGGTTAGACCAGGTGGTCGTGGTCATGGCGGCAATGCCCCACCACCGCCTGAGTACATGGCTAGTATGATCCAATAGTTTGAGCTGAATCGCCAATTCATGGAGAATGTCATGGCTCAGTTTCCTCGCCCCAACATGAATCCGCAGCCTGGCGCAATGACACTGAATGACTTTGCTCGTCTCAACCCCGTCGTCTACCGCAGCTCAACTCAGCCACTTGATGCTGATGACAGGCTCCGTGACATCGCTTTTGAGCTTGAGTGTGCCGGAGTAGCCCCTGCCAACTATGTCACCTTTGAAGCGTACTATCTGAAGGGTCCTGCTGCTCAATGGTTGGATAGCCATAGGCATGCACTGCCTGTTGGAACAATCATCACTTGGTCAGAATTCCAAACAGCCTTTCGTGCCAGCTTAATTCCTCGGGGAATCATGGACAGGAAGAAGCGTGAGATCCACAACCTCACCTAGGGCAACAAGACTTTAGATGCTTATCAGCGGGAATTTCTGGAATTATCCCGCTATGCTGAAGAAGACATTGCCACTGATGCCCGTAAACAGGAAAAGTTCCGTGACGGACTTCAAGTTGACATGAAGCTCGCACTCCTTGTGTATGACTTTGGTGATTTCGCCACCTTGGTGAACATGGCCATCCATGTTGAAACTGGTCTGCAGGAACACCATGGCTCTCTCACGTGCAGCCGTGAGACTGGCTCATCTTCGGACTCTCCCTCACAGAAGCGTAGGATCTGGATTCCCAACATCGTGTACCGTCTAGCTACAACTGCTCCAAGACAGTCCTATGCTGCACCTCGTCTGCCTCCACCACCTAGGCATCCAAGACTTCCAGCTGCACCACCCCAAGCTCCTGCTTCCACTCCCAATTATGGTCTATGCTACAAGTGTGGTCAACCAGGACACCTTGCCAGGAACTGCTTCCAGAATCAAAACCAGCTTGCACTACCTGCAGCTGGCCGTGGGAACAATCAGCCCCGCAACAACAATGCCAGGCCTTATGGCCATGTTCATGCCAACCACGTTGATCTCTATGAAGCCCAAGACCAGCCTGCTACCGTGATGGGTAGACTCCTTGTAAATCCAGTACTAGCATCCGTTTTATTTGATTCTGGAGCATCGCATTCATTCATATCAGAAGATTTTGCATACAAGCATGGCATTAGATGTGAGGACTACTAGTACACACCCCTGCAGGCCAATGTTGAACCTCTAGGGTTTGCAACGACGTCCCCATTGAATCGAAGGACTGGAATTCTATGCCTCTCCCATCATACTGGGATCTTGTAACATAGACCTCATCCTAGGAATGAATTAGCTAAAAGTGCATACGGCTTCTATCACTTGTGCCACAAAAATCATCCATCTCCTACACCCTTCAGACGAGATAGTAAGCTACCACACCCATCTAGTGCAGAATGCCGAGGCATGTCTTTATGCATTGAATGCGTTGAACGCTGCACCACTCGAGGGCATTGAGAACATTCCCGTCGTTCGTGACTTCTAGGACGTCTTTCCTGAGGAACTTCCAGGGATTCCCCCTCCTAGAGTTGTCGAGTTCATCATCGACTTGAAACCAGGCACCACTCCTATAGCCAGACGACCCTACAAGATGCCGCCTCATGAACTCACTTAGCTTAAGGAGGAAATCAACAAATCTCTTTGAAGTGGTTTCATTCGCCCAAGTTGCTCTCCTTGGGGAGCACCTTCTCTCTTTGTCAAGTAGAAGGATGGGACAAACCGATTGGTCCAAGATTATCGTCCTATTAAACAAGCCACTATCCAGAACAAGTATCCACTTCCTCGGATCAGTGATCTATATGATCAACTGGCTGGTTCATTAGTGTTCTCTAAACTCGACTTGAGGTTGGGTTACCACCAGATCCATGTTCGTGAAGAGGATATCCGAAAGACCGCCTTCGTGACTTGATACGGTTCATACGAGTACACCGTCATGTCATTCGGCTTGACAAATGCTCAGCTACTTTCTCTCTCCTGATGAACTATATATTTATGGAATACCTTGACAAATTCGTCGTGGTTTATCTGGATGATATCTTTGTACATTCCAAGAATATGGAAGAGCATGCTGAACATCTTCGCCCTGTACTCCAAAAGCTTCGCAAGCATCAGCTTTATGCTAATTATTCCAAGTGCGAATTCTGGCTTCCTGAAGTAACCATCTCGATCATGTCATCTCCAAGGATGGTATTGCTGTCAACCTCGAGCGAGTTTAGGCCATTCTTGATTGGACTCCCCTTAAGAATGTCAAGCAAGTCAGAAGTTTTCTCGCGCTCGCCAGCTATTGTCGTCGATTCGTCGAGAACTTCTCCAAGATCGCCACGCCTCTGACTGGTGCAACCACCTCCAAGTTCACAAAGTTTAGTTCTCGCTTGTTGAAGAATTTAGAAAGTTGAACCTCCATATTGTTCCTCATGGTGCACTCGCTCCCCCTCCTCTAGAATTTTAGAAGATGAACCTCCGTGTTGTTTCCCAGGGTTCCCTTAATACCCTGGCTGTTGTATCAGATCTCATGTCCTCCATCAAATGGATTCAGAAGGCTGACGATGAAGTCGAGAGGGTTAAACACTATCTCGCAAGAGGAAAGCCCTCATTCTTCACCATTGCTGATGATGGCACCTTGTACTTAAAAGGTCACCTAGTGCTACCGAGTAAGAAGGAAAACCTGGATATGACTGAGAAGGTTATGAAAGAAGCTCATGATATGCCCATGTCCATTCATCCCGGTAGTACCAAGATGTACCAAGACATTCGTCAGTGATTCTGGTGGTCTAATATGAAGCAAGACATTGCTCGCTATGTTACTGAGTGTGACATTTGTCATCGTATTAAAGCTGAACATCAAAGGCCTGCCAGAAACCTGCAACCTATCTCTATTCCTGAATGGAAATGGGACCTTATTGAAATGGACTTCGTTACTGGTTTTCCCAAATCACAGAAAGGTAATGATGCAATTCTTGTCATCATTGACTAGCTTTCTAAAGTTGCACATTTTCTGGCTGTCAAGGAAACAATCACGGCTAGTCAGCTGGCAACCCTCTACATGTACATAATTGTTTCACTTCACGGTATTTCACTGGTAATCCATTCAGACCGTGCTAGCTTATTCACTTCAAGATTCTGGGCAAGTTTCCAAGAAGCTATGGGTACTCATCTATCATTTAGTACTGCATTTCATCCTCAGTCGTAGGGGCAAGTTGAATGCGTCAACCAAGTTCTCGAAGACATGCTTTGAGCTTGTGTTATCTCCTTCAGCACGAAATGGGAGGAATCTCTCCCTTATGCTGAGTTCTCTTACAACAATAGCTATGAAGCTAGTCTGAAGATGGCCCCCTTCAAAGTGTTATATGGACAAATGTGCCTAAACCCTATGAATTGGTCAGAAGGCGGGGAACGTTCACTCTTCGGTCCAGATATAATACAACACGCTAAAGAACAAGTCCGCGTCATCTGCGAGAATCTAAAGACTGCTCAATCACCTCAGAAAAGTCAGTATGACCGTCATCATAAATACATGGTCTATCAACCTGGCGAAAAGGCTTATCGTCGAGTCACACTAATGAAGGGTGCTCACTGCTTCGGGATCAAGGGCAAGCTAGCTCCTTGCTATATTGGCCCATTCAGTATTCTTGAACGGTGTGGAAAGGTGGCATATCAACTGGAGCTGTTGCCGAACCTTTCTCAGGTTCATGATTTGTTCCACGTGTCTCAACTACGCCGCTACTTCAAGGACCCAGTCCGAGTAGTGGATCATGAAGTGCTCGAGTTGCAATAGGAGCTCTCTTATAAAGAGCATCCGGTCCCCATTCTCGATCAAGCTAAACGCCGCACATGCCAGAGGGCGATCAAGTTCCTCAAAGTCCAGTGGTCGCATCACTCTTAAGACGAAGCTACTTGGGAACGCGAGGATCGTCTTCGTGATGAATACCCCGCACCGTTTCCTTCTACCTCCTAAATTTCGGGACGTGATTTCTTGTAGTGGAGGAGAATTACAACGCCTGGATAATTAAGCTATAGTAAAACTCTGCTAATGATGCCACGTCACCTCGTTTACGGTTGCTCATCATGTGTTAGTTCAAAACGTTTCAGATTGAAATTTGAATTAATGGCAAATAACCAAAGTTTTCAAACGTTAAAAAAATGTGCGGACTGTGCCAAATATTGCATAGGTAATTATGGTGAACAAAACACATTTTTAGAAAATTCTGAAATGCTCTAAAATAACTAAAACAGAAAAAGGAAAATAAATAAACGAAAAAGGAACTTGCTCGCTATGCGAAGCAAGACATCCCCGATGCCAACAGCAAAATCTACCAGTTCCGAGGTGGTCTGAAAGATGAATTACAACTTGCACTCACTCTGTTCGAGCGAGATGAATTTGACCAATTCTACAACATGGCTCTCAAGCAAGAGGCAGCTCAGCTCAAACGTGAAGCTTCCAAAAAGAGGATAAGACATGTTGTTCACTCCTCTTCTTCCTCTCAAGTGGTCGCCAAACAACAGAAGTTCTGTCTCCCGCCTCCTCCAGTGTTTCGTCCTCTGAGTTAGAGCAAGCAATCAGGTGGTCGTGGATTTTCCCAACCACCCAACCCAAGCAACCAGAACAAGTCGGAGTACCAAGCTCCAAGACCAAGCGGTCCTTAGCATCAGCCACTCTCAGAAGTTACATGCAACAGGTGTACTTAGAAGGGTCACTATGCTAACAAGTGTCCCAACCAAAGGCACCTTCCGCCTCCTCCACCTGTCAGCAATGCTATCATCAAGCACAATCCCAAGCACGCAAGAGTGAACCAGATGAACGCAGCTCAAGCAGAAGATTCTTCTGATGTGATTATGGGTAATCTTTCGGTTAACTCAATTCCTGCAAAAGTCTTGTTTGATTCTGGTGCATTGCTTTCTTTCATGTCATATCCATTTGCATCTGAGCACAACGTGGGCATAGTGGCTTTGCCAAGGGCGTTGCAAATTATTTCTCCGGGCAAACACATGACTGCTAACTTGATGGCTCTGGATATCTCTATTCACATGGGAGATTATAGTTTTCTGGTTTCCCCAGTTGTTCTTGGTAACTCGGACATTGATCTTATTCTTGGGATAGATTGGCTCTCTAAGCATGATGCTCTTATTGATTGTGCAAACAAAGAGGTGAATCTAACTCATCGTTCCGAAAATGTGATTATCTTCGCAGCTCGAGATAACATGATCAGGCTATTCTCTCTCAATGACAAGGGCGAGATTAATGCCATATCCCATATTCTGGTGGTTTGCGAATATGAGGATGTATTTCTTGAAGAGCTTCCAGTGATGCCTCCCAACCATCCAGTTGAATTCGTCATTGAACTTGAACCTGGTACGGAGCCAGCCTATCGGCGTCCGTACAAGCTTTCTCCTAAAGAATTGAAGGAGTTGAAGAAGCAACTCAACGAGCAAGAACGCATGAGTATGATCAGACCAACTTCTTCTCCTTGGGGTTGTGGTGTTCTTTTTGTCAAGAAGAAGGATGGTACAGAATGATTGTGCATTGATTACCGGCCATTGAACAAGAAGACAATTAAGAATAAACACCCTCTCCCCAACATCAATGAACTGTTCGAGCAGCTCAAAGGAGCCAAGGTTTTCTTGAAGCTTGATCTCCGGATGGGCTACCATAAAATTCGTATCCGTGAAGAGGATATTCCCAAGACCGCATTCAGGACGAGTTATGGCTCCTACGAGTACACAGTCATGTCCTTCGGGCTTGCAAATGCACCTCCTACCTTCTCTCGGATGATGCACTTCATATTCAACCCCTACACCAATGAGTTTGTCCTTGTTTACCTCGATGATATCTTTGTATTCTGCAAGACTAAAGAATACCACGCCAAGCACCTCCATTTGGTTCTTCACAGGCTCAGAGAGCACCGCTTTTATGCGAATTTCTCCAAGTGCGAATTTTGTCTTGATGAAGTCCTCTATCTTGGTCATATTATCTCTGCCAAGGGCATTTCTGTCAACCCCGAGAAGGTCGAATCTATTGTAAAGTGGAAACCTCCTCAGAATGTCAAACAACTCCGAAGTTTCCTCGGCCTCGCAAGCTATTGCAGAAGGTTCATTTAGAACTTCTCCAAGATTGCCAAGCCTCTGTCCAACCTGTTGCAAAAGAATGTCAAGTACTCGTGGACTCCTAATTTTGATGTGGCATTAAATACCTTTAAAGAAAAGCTCATTTCTGCTCCGGTACTTACTCCTCCGGATGAGTCCAAGCCTTATGAAGTGTTCTGTGATGCTTCATTGCAAGGTCTCGGCTGTGTTCTCATGCAAGACAAGAAGATCGTTGCATACACTTAGCGTTAGCTTAAACCAAACGAGAAGAATTACCCCACACATGATCTTGAGCTAGCAGCAGTTGTTCATGCCTTGATCACGTGGAGACACCTTCTGTTGGGCAGAAAAGTGGACATCTTCACCGATCACAAGAGCCTGAAGTACATCTTCACCCAGCCAAACCTTAACCTCCGCCAGACTCGTTGGGTTGAAATGATTCAAGAGTACAATCCAAGCATTGAGTATACTCCTGGCAAGGCTAATGTCATTGCAGATGCCTTGAGCAGAAAGGCTTGTTGCAACAGTCTCATCCTCAAACCGTTCCAACCTGAACTTTGTGAATCATTCTGGAAGCTCAACCTCCAAGTTGTTCCGCAAGGATTTCTTGCGAACCTTCAAGTAACTCGAACTTTGGAGGATCAAATCCGTGAGGCCCAGCTCAGTGATGCTATAGTGCAGAAGATGAAAGATGGTATTGCTAAGGGTACTCCCAAGTACAAGTGCTATCGCATTGATGATAGAGACACTTTGTTCTTTGAGGACAGAATTGTGGTTCCCAAAGGTGATCTCAGGAAGCTCATAATGAACGAAGCACATGATTCACTCCTCTCGATACATCCAGGAAGCTCCAAGATGTACCATGACCTCAAGCAATCCTATTGGCGGACTCGCATGAAAAGAGAAATTGCTCAATTCGTGAACGAGTGTGATGTATGCCAAAGAGTGCAAGCAGAGCATCAACGTCCAGCCGGACTCCTTCAACCTCTACCTATTCCCGAGTGGAAATTCGATCACATTGAGATGGATTTCGTCACGAGTTTTCCCAAGTCAAAGCGAGGAAACGACGCCATCCTTTTGGTGATTGATAAGCTCACTAAAGTGGCTCATTTTCTTCCAGTCAAGGAATCCATCAACGCAGCACAACTGGCAGAGCTGTATACCTCCAGAATTGTCTCTTTGCATGGTATCCCTCAAGTAAACTCCTCAGATCGTGGAAGCTTGTTTACTTCCAAATTCTAGGATTCCTTCCAGTCAGCTATGGGTACCAAGATTCGCTTCAGCGTAGCTTTTCACCCTCAGACTAGTGGCCAAGTCGAAAGAGTGAACAAATTTCTTGAAGATATGCTCAGGGCATGTGTAATCTCCTTCGGTATGAAATTGGAAGACTGACTTGCATTTGCCAAGTTCTCCTACAACAAAAGCTTCCAAGCAAGTGGAGGCAAAGCACTGTTCGAAATTCTCTATGGCAGAAGTGTCGTACCCTTCTCAACTAGTCCGAGACTGGTGAACTTCAACTCCTTGGCAATGATTTGATCTCAGAGGCCGAAGAGATGTGCAAAGTCATACGTGAGAATCTCAAAGCCGCGAAATCGCGCCAGAAGAGCTACTATGACGGCAAACACCGAGATTTGGCTTTCGACATTGGAGATCATGTCTATCTCCGTGTTTCTCCCATGAAGGGCACCCAGAGGTTCGGTATCAAGGGAAAGCTTGCTCCAAGATACGTGGGCCCTTTCAAGATAATTGGCAAGAGAGGCGATCTAGCCTACCAACTCAAGCTTCCCTGCAACTTTGCAAATGTGCATGATGTGTTTCACGTGTCACAACTCCGGAAGTGCTTCAAGACGCCTGAACGCACCATTCCTTTCGAAGAGATTGATCTTCAGCAAGACTTATCTTATCGTGAGAACCCCGTTGCTATCCTTGAAGAAACTGAGTGCAAGACCCGCAACAAGTCCATCAAATTCCTAAAAGTCAAGTGGTCACACCATACCGACCGAGAGGCTACATGGGAACGAGAAGATCATCTCCGTTCCGAGTATCCCGCTTTCGTTCAGTCCTAGATCTCGGGACGAGATATTTTCGTAGTGGAGGAGAGTTTGTAACACCCAGATGTAAAACTTCCTTATATGGCAATAGATTTACCATTTGTTCCTATCCTTTCCGTGGGGGTTTTTCTTTTTCATTCATGTTTTGCCATCTTTATTGCATTGTCATGCCTTTGCTTCATTACCATCATATGCATCATGGTCACATCATATTGCATACTTGCCTTGTCATCTTGCATTCTCATTCTCACCATGTGCATTGTGGTTTCTTGCATGTTATAGTGTTGCTTGATCCATGTGTGATCCATGCTTGATCACTTCCTAGTACCACCACCTCCCCTTCTCTCTTTTTCTCTTTCTTATTGTTTTGCAAAGTGCCATCTTGCCTCCTCCTTTAATGTTCATCTTCTCCCAACAAATCTTGCACCATGTCCTAAACATCTATGCCAAATTTCACCTTATTTGAAGTTGTTTTGATCAGGTTCAAAAATGACCCAAGTTTGAATTATATTCAAACTTGTTTTATTTTTCTACCTCTAAAAATGCCCAAAGTAATTTTATCAAATCAGGCATAAATCCAGGACCACAGAGATAATTTTATCTCATCCTAATTATTCTCCTAGCTCTCTGCACTTTTCTGGTTTTATTTTTCTGTCTGAGGAAAAAGAAAAAGAAAAGAAGCAACAGTGCAGCACCAGCCAGCAGAGCAGCCCAGCCGCAGCACACCTATCGGGGCCTCGGCCACCAGGCCGGCCCAGCGGCCAGCGCGCCGCACGCAGCCCAGCCAGCCCATGCGCGCCCCTCTACCCCATTTGCACCCGTGCACCCACTCGCCCCCCTCTGCATCGTCTCCACGTGGCTAGGACGGGCCCGTGCGTCAGCGACCGTAGCCTCCGCCACACCCACCTTTTTCTTCCTCCTCACACCATCGCCATGGGGACCGCGAGCACGGGAGCGTGCGAGTTATGTTCCTTCTCCCTCACCCTTCTCTTAAGCCCTCCTGGTGTCCACCAACCCTCTAGGGTTTCCATCCTCCTTCCTTGCACGCCGCCAGGCCACCTAGACCACCAGATCCACTGCTCCAACGCCAACCCGAACGCATCCAGGAGCACGGCCTCGTCGCCGGCGTGCTCTCCGTCCTCCTCCGCCTTGCCGAGCTTGTCCGCTTGCTTCCCCATCATTGTCAACATCCGCGACGTCGACTACACGGAGATGAGGGGCCCGTCTGCTTCCTCTACATCCCCGTCTCCACCTCCGGCCACCGCAACTGTTCGACCGCTGCCTTGCTCGCCTCTGTCCTCCTCCTGTCGTCTCGATCACGCGATCATGCTTGTCGTGAGCTTGCTCTTCTCCCCATCCCCTTTTCCCCCTCGCTCTCTTGCTCTAGTCATGCTAGCCACGCACGCTCGAACTCGTCATCGTGGGACCTCGTCACCGGCGAGTGCTCCGACCACCGTAGCCCATCTGTGCATGTCCATCGTCTCCGTCGTGTCGCGTAGGCCTTGCTACGTGCTCTCGCCGCTCCGTTAGGGCCCGTAGGTGTCTCGCCATAGCTCGTCGCCGCCGCCTCTGTTTTGTAACATCCCAAATTTTCAATTTGGAATGTTATACATTAGATCATCATGCATATCATATTTTCTTGCTTTTGGTGGATCCAAGAAAATCCTAAGCAACTCAAGGACCCTCGGAGAGAGTTGGGGATTTCAATATTTTCATATTTGAGGTTTCTCAAATTTTGAAAATAGGATCATTTGATTTTATTTATTTTATCCTCAAGTATTTTTATTATGAAAATATGAGAGAGGGAGTAAATTGACTATCCCAAAAACAAAGAAATATGGAAGATTTAATAAAAAAATTCAAATAAGTTTTATTTGGAGTTTTATTTGAATTAGGAAAAATTGCATGTTTTCAAAAATGCATTTTAGTGCCAAGAAAATGTTCATCTTATTCTAAATATTATATTTAGACGGTGAAAATTTGTTTTGCCAATTTTAGATTTTATTTCTTTTTCTAGAGTTCTTTTCGTAGCACCGGCGTAAAAAAAAATAGGGGTACCCGACCCGACTGGGCCGAAGCCCAGCCGAGCCAGGCCCATCGCCACGCCGCCTTCCCCGCCCGCACCGCTTGCCGTGGCCGGATCGGACTCGCCGCCGCCGCCGACTTTCTTGCCCCCTCCCCCATGTTTCTAGCCCCCCTCCCCCCTATATAAGCAGCCGCCCCTGCCCCCTTGCCGCACACCGGCGCCTCGCCGCAAGCCCGCCACCGCCGCGAGCCAGCCGCCCCGCCGCCGTTG
>LR738711.1:629843203-629910879 GCA_902687465.1 Secale cereale
GCCGCGAGCCAGCCGCCCCACCGCCGTTGCCGCATGCCGCCACCGCTGCACGCCGTCGTCATTGCCGCACGCCGCCGCCGCCGCAACACCGCCGCCACCGCTGCCCACCACCACCACCACCGCAGCCCCGCCGCCCGCCGTCGCCGACGCAACCGCCGGCCGATTCGACGAGGTAGCCGCCGCCGCCGGTTTTCGGTAGAGAACCACCAGTTTTTCTTTTAGAACCCTAGTTCATTTTTTTTACTAGATCGGTTTTTTTTCTTTTCCGGTTTAGTTAATTAGAGAGCGTTCACCCGTTCGATCGTTCTAACGAACGATTTCGTCGTTTAGTCTCAGCTGACGAACGTCCGTTCATTGAGCTATATTAGTTTTCTTTTCCTAAGATTATTTTCTGATCGTGATCTCTGATCCGATCTTCGTTTTAGTTTATCTTTTCGCTCGTTTATCGGAATCAGGTGATTCAAGCGCCTGGAGTTTCATCTCGAAATTCTCTTTCCGTTTAACCTAGTCACTCAAGCGTTTGCCTCTGTTGAATTTGGACTTAGGTCCAGATTGGTTCGATAGTTGTTTTCTCTTTCGCCGTTTGTCTTTCGTTGCTTTCTTTTGTTTGTTCTTTTGCAAACCGGAGTTCTTAAGTTGAACCTTCTAGTCAGATCTCTTATTTGAGTTTTAGCCGTGCATTAGTTAAGTACTTATTGTGTGTTTGTTTGTTTGCGATAGAGTACCCGGAGTGCGCCGCTTGCTACTTTGAATCTCTAGGTTTCGTGGATCATCAGCAAGGCAACTAACACTTTGATCATACTTTCCAAATACCCAGTTTTCATTGCATTAGTCAAACCCTCACACATTGCATGAGTAGGATCTAATAACATGTGGGACTGGGAAGTAGATTGAGGTAGTACCTATTACCTGCATTACATGTAAACATTTGGGAGTTACTTCTACGTTTGCTGTTAGGTCATGCTATGCTCGTAGACGTGGATTGGGTGAGTGTATCCATGACAGATGTGAGATTGTTAATTAATGGTTCAACTTAAGGTGGCAACTTTAACACACATCTGGGTGGATTGAGGCACCTGGGTATTCCAGCGATTGCATGTTTTCTTTTGGACCGCCACCCAGGCTCAAAGGGATCATGAGATTATTCATACTAGAAACTTCCGTGTGCAGCCACAATGCTATTATGGGCTCTAGCATAGTTGATTAAGTTGTGCGAACTCTTACAGTGGTGGACTAGCAGATGTAGGGGATGTAGGTTGGTACGGTCCACCCGGACGTAAGGTGCTAGAGCTTCTGAAAGAGTGTGTCTTGGTCATCCGTTTCTCAAACACCATGCAGTGCGAGAAACCAAACGGAGGCGATCGAGTCTTGTGGGGAAAAATGCACAAGCCTCTGCAGAGTGTACAAACTGATCATGATTAGCCGTGTTCCCGGTTACGGACGTCTTGAGTATCTAGTACTTGGATATCATGTGAATCTCATCATGTTACTTTAATTAATAATGTTGGGTTTAATGATGATTAATAATTGGGGTTGAGAGCATGTCTATCTTCTCAACGATGTTTCAACTACCATGATAGTTAATTAAAATCTATTCCTTTGCAGTAGGGAAAAATTTGCTTTACGCAAAAACTGTAACCATAGAGCTTTCCACCAGCCATATTGCATATAGTATAGCTTTACTTTTGTTACTCTCTATGTGTTACTTTGCCAGCATATTCCATGTGCTGACCCATTTTCGGGCTGCAACGTTCATGTTGCAGACTTTTCAGACGACGAGCAAGGTGCCTTATTGGTCGTGGTTCTATACTCAGTGATGCCGTTGGAGTTGATGGACTCACTTATCTTCCAAGCCTTCCGCTGTTATCATGTTAGATGGCCTTAAGCCATTATTATTGTAATAAGTTCATCGTTGGAACTATCGATGTAATAAGTGTGTGATTGCTACTCTGTTATAAATCCTTCAAGTACTATGCGTGTCAGAATTACTAATCCAGGGATGACACTGATGCACAAAGATCGGACTGTTTGAGGTATGGTCGCTACATGTTTGTTCCCACCGGTTACGCTGTAGTCGTCTTTAGGTGCAGCTAGTTCGCGTCGCGTTTGCGGGATTCCGTTGGGAACCCGTTGCGCACCTCCTCGTCATCTCGGCTCGCTGGAGCAGCCCCATTGCACATTGCCGCCGTCTCTGCTTCGGGTGTTTATACATGACGTGTAGCTCCTGTTTTCTGTCAGACGCACTCGCCTAGCCTAGCTGGTTCGCCGCTCGCTCTCTTTCCTCGCAGACCTAGGTTCGAATCCCCTCGGCCAGTGGTGAAAATGCCCCAATTTTTGCCACTTCTGCCTCACTGACACCAGGGGCCCACATGTCATACACTGCACAAACACGCCCACTCCCACACCCAGCATAGCCACCTCAGCGCCCCCTGGACCAACTAGTCATTGTCTGAGGCCAGTCCACGCCGGGTCAAAGGTGTCTCTTTTCTTTTCTGTTTTGTTTTATTTCCAGTTTTGTTTGCATTTTTGTATTGCTCATATCTTTTAAACTGTGCATCTGTTTTAAATGATCTATATATGAAAACTTCTTAGTTTTTAGTGTAGATTAATAATATGCATTTTGCTGCCATGTTAAACACATTTAAAATGTTGTTTGTATATGTTTTGTAAATAACATGTTAAAATTGGTTTATTTCATAACTAAATAACCGTAGCTCCAAATTTAACAAACTTTATATGTAAATGGGGTGGAAAAATGTGTAGAATAACATGGTGCTGTTACTTTGCATGTTTAACAACTGTAAAATATGGTTATAACAGATCAGATCCATAGGTTGATATATGCACATGGGATTTTCCAGAATTGTTGTTTGTTTCTTCTGGCCCACTTAAAATGCTTGCATGTTGTTATTGGACTGGTGATGCACTACTTGCCATGCTAAAAAACATATTAAACTTGGTGGGTGCTTAGTTAGTGCAAACTAAATAACTACATGTGTGGCTTGTTGTTCTTGCATTCTTTTGCATGTTGTGTTCACTCAAATGAATTGTGTTTCTTGCATTATGCCATGCCACATGTTGCACTCATCATGTTCCTTTTGTGATGCATCATATCATGCTCATTTCTCACATGCATCATGTCTTGCATCATGTGCTTGTGCATTGCATCGTGATTGATCTTGTTCCGGTGTTTGTATTCTTGTGTTGGTTAGAGCCCATTGACGATTCGGAGTTCAAGGTTCCTGTCGAGACTGAGTTTGAGGAGCAAGGTTACGATCCCACCGAGAACTTAACATGCAAGATGACCGTTCCTCGATATCACCTCTACCTTTGCTTTGCTAGTTGTCTTGCTCTATAGTTATGCCTCGATGCTTATTCTTGTCTTGTTAGCCTCCTATGTTGCCACGAAACGCTCTAACCGCCTTCCTAGCAAACCAATGATTGGCTAAGTATGCTTTTGCTCAGCCCCTCTTATAGCGTTGTTAGTTGCAGGTGAAGTTTGAAGATTGCTCCATGTTTGGACTTGTTTATTGGGATAACACAATATATATATATATATATATATATATATATATATATATATATATATATATATATATATATATATATATATATATATGTATATATATATATATATATATCTTATTTAATTAATGCACATATATATTGGTAATGGGTGGAAGGCTTGGCCTTCTGCTTGGTGTTTTGTTCCACTCATGCCACCTTAGGACCCGATAAACCGGTGTTATGTTCTTCGATTTTGCGTTCCTAACATGGTTGGGGTTTATGGGCCCCCCTTGATAATTCGCATTGCTTAAAGCTTTTCTAGCAACACCCAACTTTGGTACTACATTTGCCTAACAACTAAAAACTTGCATATGGAGTTATAAACCTGAGTTCTTAATCAACAACCCGGGCCAGTGCTCCTCATGAGTGTTGGTCCAAAGTAGGCAGACTGCGGGGCCACCTTGGGGAAACCTGAGGGCTAGTATATACCTATAGGATGTCCCATCCGTTCATGTCCTGAGACGAGATACGCGCGGCTACTATCAGGGTGTCGGCATGCCGGGAGGTCTTGCTGGATTAGTTTTACCTTTTAGAAATATCTTGAGCATGGGATACCGGATCGTGAGCTTGTGATGGGCTAAGTTGGGACAACCCTGCAAGGTTATGAACTTTTGAAAGTCGTGCCCGCAGTTATGTGGCAGATGGGAGTTGTTAATATCCGGTTGTAGATAACTTGACACCATATCCTTAAGAATACACTACCTGTGTGAGTAACCGTGACGGTCTCTTTTCGAATTTGTTTTCGGAAAGTGAACACGGTTGGGTTATGCATGAACGTGAGTAGCTAGGATCACTTATTGATCATCTTTGGTGACCATTGGCACATATCCTAATCTCGCTCTAACTTCGTAAAGATAGTTGCTTAGTGCTTGCTCCAGACACTTTATTACCTCTCCACACCTAAAGGCTTTGTTAGTTTCGATACCCAGGAATGGGATTGTTGAGTCCTTGTGACTCACAGATTACAACACACACCAGATGCAGGTACAACTGCGTACGACGCAGGAGATGGACAAAAACTTCACTGGGAGTTTGATGAAGAGTGTGGTCGTATGTATGTGACGTATCCCGACGATCAGTAGTGGTTCCTACTAGGAGCGATTAGGACTTGTCGTTGTGTTATCTTTTCACGTTTGATTTCGTCCATAGTCGGACCCTGTGTTATTTGGATGAATGTATGCTATTGTATTAATTGTGTGACATGGCGAGTGTAAGCCAACTATTTAACTCTTTCATCCATGTTCATTACATGAGTTGTGCAAAGTTACCATGCTTGCGATCATTCCAGAATACGATTATGTCTCTAACTCGTGCCTCGACACGTAGGAGATATAGTCGCATCCTGGGCATTACAGTTATCTCCTTCGACACAAAATGGGAGGAATCTCTCCCGTATGCTGAGTTCTCTTACAACAATAGCTATCAAGCTAGTCTGAAGATGGCCCCCTTCAAAGTGTTATATGGACGAATGTGCCAAAACACTCTGAATTGGTCAGAAGACGGGGAACGTTCACTCTTTGGTCCGGATATAATCCAACACGCTGAAGAACAAGTCCGCGTCATCTGCGAGAATCTAAAGACTGCTCAGTCACCTCAGAAAAGTCAGTATGACCGTCATCATAAATACATGGTCTATCAACTTGGCGAAAAGGCTTATCTTCGAGTCACACCAATGAATGGTGCTCACCTCTTGGGGATCAAGGGCAAGCTAGCTCCTCACTATATTGGTCCATTCACTATTCTTGAACGGTGTGGAAAGGTGGCATATCAACTGGAGCTGCCGCCGAACCTTTCTCAGGTTCACGATGTGTTCCACGTGTCTCAACTCCACCGCTGCTTCAAGGACCCAATCCGAGTAGTGGATCATGAAGTTCTTGAGTTGCAATAGGAGCTCTCTTATAGAGAGCATCTGGTCCACATTCTCAATCAAGCTGAACGCCGCACATGCCAGAGCGTGATCAAGTTCCTCAATGTCCAGTGGTCGCATCACTCTGAAGACGAAGCCACTTGGGAACGCAAGGATCGTCTTCACGATGAATACCCCGCGCCGTTTCCTTCTACCTCCTAAATCTCGGGATGTGATTTCTTGTAGTGGAGGAGAATTGCAACGCCTGGATAATTAAGCTATAGTAAAACTCTGCTAATGATGCCACGTCACCTCGTTTACTGTTGCTAATCGTGTCTTAGTTCAAAACATTCCAGATTCAAATTTGAATTAATGGCAAACAACCAAACATTTCAAACGTTAAAAAAATGTTCGGACTGTGGAAAATATTGCATAGGTAATTATGGTGAAGAAAACACATTTTTAGAAAATGCTTAAATGCTCTAAAATAACAAAAACGGAAAAATGAAAATAAATAAATGAAAAAAATACTAAAAAAAGGACAACACCCATTGGGCCAAACGGCCCAGTTGGCCACCGGGCCGACTAGGCCGGCCCACCCTACTCCCCTATACACCCCTGCGGAAACCCTAACCGACACCCATCGCCCCCACTGCCCCCACTCGCTCCCTCTCCCCCATCCCGATCCAAATCTAGATCGGGGGCTCGACGGGACCGCGCCCTCGACCCCCGATGCCGACCACCACTGATACGTCCATTCATGTCACAATACTTATGCCTTTTCTCTCTTATTTTATAAGGTTTACATGAAGAGGGAGAATACCGGCAGCTAGAATTCTGGGCTGGAAAAGAAGCAAACTCTGGAAACCTATTCTGCACAACTCAAAAGGCCACGAAACTCCATAGGACACCGTTTCAGAAAATCTAAAAAAATATGTGGCGAAAGAAGATCACTAGGGGGGCCACCACCTGTCCACGAGGGTGGGGGGCGCGCCCCCCCTGTGGGCACGCCCCCAACCTCGTAGCCCCCCCGATGCCCATCTTCTACTATATGAGGTGTTTAGACCTGGAAAAAATCAGAAGGAGGTTCTTGGGACCAGACGCCGCCGTCTCGAGGCGGAACCTTGGTGGAAACCAATCTAGGGCTCCCGCAGAGCTGTTCTGCCGGGGATACTTCCCTACGGTAGGGGGAACTTGTCACCACCGTCATCACCAACAACCCTCCCATCTTGGGGAGGGCTATCTTCATCAACATCTTCACCAGCACCATCTCCTCTCAAAACCTAGTTCATCTCTTGTACCCAATCTTTGTACGCAAACCTCAGATTGGTACCTGTGGGTTGCTAGTAGTGTTGATTACTCCTTGAAGTTGATGCTAGTTGGTTTATTTGGTGGAAAATCATATGTTTAGATACATTATGCATATTAATACCCCTTTGATCATGAACAATATTATGTCTTGTGAGTAGTTACTTTTGGTCCTGAGGACATAGGAGAAGTCTTGCTAAAAGTAGTCATGTGAATTTGGCATTCCTTCGATATTTTGATGAGATGTATGTTGTCTCTCCTCTAGTGGTGTCATGTCAACGTCTACTACATGAAACTTCACCATTATTTGGGCCTAGAAGAAGGAATTGGGAAGTAATAAGTAGATGATTGGTTGCTAGAGTGACAGAAGCTTAAACCCTAGTTTATGCGTTGCTTCGTAAGGGGCTGATTTGTATCCACTTGTTTCATGCTATGGTTAGGTTTACCTTAATACTTCTTTTGTAGTTGCGGATGCTTGCAATAGAGGTTAATCATAAGTGGGAGGCTTGTCCAAGTAAGGACAGCACCCAAGCACCGGTCCACCCACATACCAAATTATCAAAGTACCGAACGCGAATCAGATGATCGCGATGAAAGCTAGCTTGACGATAATTCCCATGTGTCCTCGGGAGCGCTTTCCTTCATGTAGGAGTTTGTCCAGGCTTGTCCTTTGCTACAAAAGGGATTGGCCCATCTTGCTGCACCTTATTTACTTTTACCTTTTGTCACTTCCTACCAATTACCTTATCACAAAACTATCTGTTACCTATAATTTCAGTGCTTGCAGAAAATACCTTACTGAAAACTGGCTATCATTTCCGTCTGCTCCTCGTTGGGTTCGACACTCCTACTTATCAAAAGGACTACGATAGATCCCCTACACTTTTGGGCCATCAAGACTCTTTTCTGGCGCCGTTGCCGGGGAGTGAAGCGCCTTTGGTAAGTGGAATTTGGTAAGGAAAAATTTATATAGTGTGCTGAAATTTATTGTCACTTGTTACTATGGCTCATAATCCTTTGAGGGGCTTGTTCGGGGTATCTTCACCCCGACCAGAAGAGCAAAGAGTTTCTCCTCAACCTACTGCACCTGCTGAAAATGTTAGCTTTGAAAAAATTTCGGGTATGATAGAGAAACTGCTAGATTATCCCTTTACAAGAGACAGAACACTGCATCCCGAGTTACACCTAATCTATGTGGATGAAGTTTGTGGATTATTGAAGCTTGTAGGTATGCCCGAGGATGTTATCAAGAAGATGGTCTTCCGTTTATCTTTGAAGGGAGATGCATTGACATGGTTTAGGCTATGTGATGATATTGGATCATGGAACTATAATCGTCTGAAGTTGGAATTTCATCAGAAGTTCTACCCTATGCACCAGGTTCATCGTGATCGTAATTATATCTATAATTTTTTGCCTCGCGAAGGAGAAAGCATCGCTCAATCTTGGGGGAGGCTTAAGTCAATGTTATATTCATGCCCCTATCATGAGCTCTCAAGAGGAATGATCATTCAAAATATTTATGCTCAACTTTCTCTCAATAATCGCTCCATGCTCGATACTTCTTGTTCTGGCTCTTTCATGATGAAGACTATTGAATTCAAATGGGATTTATTGGAAAGAATTAAACACAACTCTGAAGATTGGGATCTCGACGAAGGTAAGTAGTCAGGTATGACCCCTAAGTTTGATTGTGTTAAAGATTTTATGGACACCAATGTTTTCCGTGAGTTTAGCACTAAATATGGACTTGACTATAAGATAGTATCTTCTTTCTGTGAATCATTTGCTACTCATGTTGATCTTCCCAAGGAGAAGTGGTTTAAATACCATCCTCCCATTGAACTAAAAGTAGTTGAACCTGTTAAAGTCGAAGAAAAGACTATCACTTATAATGTTGATCCTATTGTTCCTACTACTTATATTGAGAAACCACCTTTCCCTGTTAGAATAAAGGATCATGCTAAAGCTTCAACTGTGGTTCGTAAGAGTAGTACTAGAACACTTACACCCTCTGAGCAAATTAAAGTTGAACCTAGTGTTGCTATGGTTAAAGATCTCTTGGTTGAAGATTTAGATGGACATGTTATTTACCTCCAAGAGGAAGCTGCTAGAATAGCCAAACCCGATGCTAGGAATAAACATAGACCTGTTGTAGGCTTGCCTGTTATCTCTGTTAAAATAGGAGATCATTGATCTCATGGTTTATGTGACGTAGGTGCTAGTGCGAGTGTAATACCTATATCCTTATGTGATTAAATTATGCATGATATTGCACCCGTTGAGCTAGAAGGTATAGATGTTACTTTTAAACATGCTAATAGAGACACTATCTCACCAATTGGGATTGTTAGAGATGTTGAAGTTTTGTGTGGGAACGTTAAATACCCTACTGATTTTCTTGTTCTTGATTCCCCACAAGATGATTTTTGTCCCATTATATTTGGTAGACCCTTCTTGAATACTGTTAATGGTAAGATAGACTACGTGAAAGATATTGTTACTGTTGGTTTAGGGGATATGTCTCATGATTTTAACTTTGCCTAATTTCGTAGACAACCCCTTGATAAAGAATTACCTAGTAAGGATGAAATTATTGGTTTTGCTTCAATTGTTGTGCCTCCTAATGATCCTTTAGACAATATTTACTAGATCATGAAAATGATATGCATATGAATGAGAGAAGGGAAAAAGATGAAATATTCTTTAATCAAGGACCCGTATTGAAAAATAACTTGCCTGTTGAAATCCTAGGGGATCCTCCTCCACCGAAGGGTGATCCCGTGTTTGAACTTAAACCTTTACCTGATTATCTTAAGTATGTTTATCTTGATGAAAAGAAGATATATCATGTTATTATTAGTGCTAACCTTTCAGAGCAGGAAGAGGAAAAATTATTGAAAACTCTGAAGAAGCACCGTGCTGCCATCGGATATACTCTGGATGATCTTAAGGGCATCAGTCCCACTTTATGCCAACACAAGATAAAATTGGAAGAAAACGCTAAACCGGTTATTGATCATCAACGATGGTTAAATCCTAAGATGAAAGAAGTGGTAAGGAAGGAAATACTAAAGCTTCTAGAGGCAGGTATTATCTATCCAGTTGCTGATAGCCAGTGGGTAAGTCCTGTCCATTGTGTCCCTAAGAAGGGAGGTATGACTATTGTTCCTAATGATAAATATGAATTGATCCCGTAAAGAATTGTTACAGGTTATCGGATGGTAATTGATTTCCGCAAATTAAATAAAGCTACTAAGAAAGATCATTATTCCTTGCCTTTTATTGATCAAATGCTAGAAAGGTTATCCAAACATACTCACTTTTGCTTTCTAGATGGTTATTCTGGTTTCTCTCAAATACTTGTGTCAAAAGGGGATCAAGAAAAGACCACTTTTACTTGTCCTTTCGGTACCTTTGCTTATAGACGTATGCCTTTTGGTTTTTGTAATGCACCTGCTATCTTTCAAAGATGCATGATGGCTATATTCTCTGATTTTTGTGAAAAGATTGTTGAGGTTTTCATGGATGACTTCTCCGTTTAAGGAACTTCTTTTGATGATTGCTTAAGCAACCTTGGTCGAGTTTTGCAGAGATGTGAAGACACTAATCTTGTCTTGAATTGGGAGAAGTGCCACTTTATGGTTAATGAAGGCATTGTCTTGGGACGTAAAATTTCTGAAAGAGGTATTGAAGTTGACAAGGCTAAAGTTGATGCTATTGAAAAGATGTCGTGTCCCAAGGACATCAAAGGTATACGAAGTTTCCTTCGTCATGCCGGGTTTTATAGGAGGTTCATTAAGGACTTCTCCAAAATCTCCAGGCCTCTGACTAATCTCTTACAAAAAGATATTCCTTTTGTCTTTGATGATTATTGTCTAGAAGCATTTGAAATACTTAAGAAAGCATTGATCTCTGCACCTATTGTCAAGCCTCCTGACTGGAATTTACCCTTTGAGATTATGTGAGATGCTAGTGATTATGTTGTAGGTACTGTTTTAGGGCAAAGAATTGATAAGAAATTGAATGTTATCCAATATTCTAGTAAAACTCTAGACAATGCCCGGAGAAACTATGCTACGACTGAGAAAGAAGTTTTAACTGTTGTATTTGCTTGTGATAAGTTTAGACCTTATATTGTTGATTCTAAAGTAACTATTCACACTGATCATGCTTCTATCAAATACCTTATGGAAAATAAAGATGCTAAACCTAGACTTATTAGATGGGTTCTCTTGCTGCAAGAGTTTGATTTGCATATTATTGATAGAAAGGGAGCTGAGAACCCCGTTGCAGATAACTTGTCTAGGCTAGAGAATATACTTAATGACCCACAACCTATTGATGATAGCTTTCCTGAACAATTAGCTATCATAAATACTTCTCGTACTGCTCCATGGTATGCTGATTATGCTAATTATATTGTTGCTAAGTTTATACCTCCTAGCTTCACATACCGGCAAAAGAAAAAGTTCTTCTATGATTTGAGACATTACTTCTGGGATGACCCACATCTTTATAAAGACGGACTAGATGGTATTATTCGACGTTGTGTACCTGAGCATGAACAGGAACAGATCCTACGCAAGTGCCACTCTGAAGCTTATGGAGGACACCATGCTGGAGATAGAACTGCACATAAGGTATTACAATCTGGTTTTTATTGGCCTACTCTCTTCAAGGATGCCAGTAAGTTTGTCTTATCTTGTGATGAATCTCAAAGAATTGGTAGTATTAGTAGACGTCAAGAAATGCCTATGAATTATTCACTTGTTATTGAACCATTTGATGTTTGGGGCTTTGATTATATGGGACCATTTCCTTCCTCTAATGGGTACACACATATTCTAGTTGTTGTTGATTACGTTACAAAGTGGGTAGAAGCTATTCTAACTAGTAGTGTTGATCATAACACCTCTATTAAGATGCTTAAAGAAGTTATTTTTCTGAGGTTTGGAGTCCCTGGATACCTAATGACTGATGGTGGTTCACACTTTATTCATGGTGCTTTCCAAAAAATGCTTGCTAAGTATGATGTAAATCATAGAATTGCATCCCCTTATCACCCACAAACTAGTGGTCAAGTAGAACTAAGTAATAGAGAGCTGAAATTAATTTTGCAAAAGACAGTTAATAGGTCTAGAAAGAATTGGTCCAAGAAACTTGATGATGCATTATGAGCCTATAGAACTGCATACAAAAATCCTATGGGTATGTCTCCATATAAGATGGTTTATGGAAAAGCATGTCACTTACCTCTTGAGATTGAACATAAGGCATATTGGGCTATTAAAGAGCTCAATTATGATTTCAAACTTGCCAGTGAGAAAAGGTTATTTGACATTAGCTCTCTTGATGAATGGAGAACCCAGGCCTATGAGAATGCCAAGCTGTTGAAAGAAAAGGTTAAAAGATGGCATGACAAAAGGATACAAAAGCGTGAGTTTAACGTAGGTGATTATGTCTTGCTATACAACTCTCGTTTAAGATTTTTTGCAGGAAAAATTCTCTCTAAATGGGAAGGTCCTTACGTTATCGAGGAGGTCTATCGTTCCGGTGCCATAAAAATCAACAATTTCAAAGGCACAAATCCGAAGGTGGTGAACGATCAAAGAATCAAACATTATATCTCAGGTAACCCTATAAATGTTGAAACCAATGTTATTGAAACCATAACCCTGGAGGAATACATAAAGAACACTTTCCAGAACGATTCAGACTCCGAAAAGGAGTAGGCATGTGGTAAGGTAAGTAAACCAACTCCAAAACAGTTCTAAAGGCAATTTTTTCACCGTTTTGGAATATTTAGAAAAATAGAAAAATAAGAGGCAGTTCGGAAGAGACACGAGGCGTCCACGAGGGTGGAGGGCGCGTCCCCCGCCTCGTGGGCACCTCGTGTGCCTCCCGGACTCTGATTTCTTGTATGTTACTCCTTTTGGTCGTTAAAAATTCATTATATATACCCCCGAAGGTATTGACCTCTGTATCTCGCAAAATTCCTCTGTTTTCGTTTCGAGTTATTGTTCTTGACAGATCTAGATCATCATGGCGTCTTCCAACGCCCCCAAGGACAAGTTCTTTGAGAAGGTCTTCAACCCCTACCCTGCGGAGGTGCTGCATCACCCTCAAACCATGGAGTTGCATGAGGGGGTGCTGCACATCCGCGATGTTGAGGGGCCAAGGAGGACCGGAAGCATGGAGACAAGACTCGAAGCAATGGAGCAGCAAGTTTTCAAGTGCCAAGGTATGGTGGATAGAGGTCTCAACGCCAACCAAATTATGATCACGGAGCTCGCCAACAACCTCAAGCTGGACTCAAGGATCTTCGGGGAAGCCATCTCCAACCTCCAAGAGAAAATCGAACACCTTCAAGCCCAGATCTATGACCTGCAAAACCAAAACTGTGAGTATGAATATAGATTCAAGAAGATGAGTTTGGCTGCAGATTTGAGTATCCCGGAGACTCGATCATCCTTCTACGATGGTGAGCCCATGCCTTGGAAGGTGGACAACAGGCCTACATCATCAACAAATCCATCATCACCACCTCCGAAGAAGGGGACATAATCATATGGGTATGGGCACTCCCCTTGGAAACTGCCAAGCTTGGGGGAGTGACCCCGATATCGTATCACCATCACTCCTATCTTTTCCATTTTTCCTAGTTCGGTCCTTATGGTAGTATCTTGATCTAGTAGAATAAAGTTAGCATGATCTAGTTGTGAGCTTTTGCTTTATGATCTTTACCCTTTGTAATCGAGTCCGTGAGCTATATAATAAAGATTAGTGTTGAGTCCAGGGCTTGATTTCCTCACTTTGGTCATGATAGAATAAAAATAATATCAAGAGATCATATTGATCTTATGGGAAGTAATGACTTCACATATTTGTTGGGAGTTGACAAACATAGTTTTGGTCATCGTTGCAATTAATAGGAAGTAATAAAGAAAGAGAGGCTTCACATACAAATATACTATCTTGGACATCTTTTATGATTGTGAGCACTCATTAAAATATGACATGCTAAAGAGTTGATGTTGGACAAGGAAGACAACATAATGGGTTATGTTTTCTTATATCCGAAATAAAGTATATTGTCATGGATCATCCAACATGTTGAGCTTGACTCCCCCCCATGCTAGCCAAAACTCCTCGCACCAAGTAGAGATACTACTTGTGCTTCCATACATCCTTAAACCCAGGTTTGCCATGAGAGTCCACCATACCTACCTATGGATTGAGTAAGATCCTTCCAAGTAAGTTGTCATGTTGCAAACTCGCTAAAATATGTATGATTTATTAGTGTGGAGGAAATAAGATTTAGACAATCTTGTGATATGGAAGTAATAAAAGCGACGGACTGCATAATAAAGGTCCTTATCACAAGTGGCAATATAAAGTGACGTTCTTTTGCGCTAAGACTTTGTGCATCCAACCATAAGAGCACATCACAACCTCTACTTCCCTCTGCGAAGGTCCTATCTTTTATCTATAACTTATAAGAGTCAAGGTGAAAATCACCTTTCCTTTTTACATTTTATCCATTGTCAAGCACACTGTGTTGAAAAGATCCTGACATATATACCCACTTGGATGTAAGTTACCATGGTCTATTACTGTTGACATTACCCTTGAGGTAAAAGGTTGGGAGGGAACACCATAAGCCCCTATCTTTCTGTGTGTCCGATTAAAACTCCATAACCATAAGTATTGTGTGAGTGTGAGCAATTGTGAAAGACTATATGATAGTTGAGTATGTAGGCTTGCTGAAAAGCTCTTATGTTGACTCTTTTCGATGTTACGATAAATTGCAATTGCTTCAATGACCGAGATCATAGTTTGTTGGTTTTCATTGAAGTTTCTGATTCATGCTTGATATTGTGAATGAATTGTTACTTTAGCATAAGAATCATATGATAATATATATATATATATATATATATATATATATATGTTGCTGTTATGAGAATGATCATGATGCCATCATGTCCGTATTTTATTTTTATCGACACCTCTATCTCTAAACATGCGGACATATTTTTTGATATCGGCTTTCGCTTGAGGATAAGCGATGTCTAAGCTTGGGGGAGTTCATATGTCCATTTTGCATCATGCTTATATGTTGATATTTATTGCATTATGGGCCGCTATTACACGTTATGTCACAATACTTATGCCTTTTCTCTCTTATTTTACAAGGTTTACATGAAGAGGGAGAATGCCGGCAGCTGGAATTCGGGGCTGGAAAAGAAGCAAACTCTGGAAACCTATTCTGCACAACTCAAAAAGCCCCGAAACTCCACAGGACACCATTTGACAAAATACAAAAAATATCCAGCGAAAGAAGATAACCAGGGGGCCACCACCTATCCACGAGGGTGGGCCCCCCCTCTAGGCACGCCTCCTGCCTCGTGCCCCCCCCAATGGACCCCTGATGCCCATCTTCTCCTATATCAGGTGTTTTGACCTGGAAAAAATTAGAAGGAGGTTTTCAGGACCGGACGCCGCCATCTCGAGGCGGAACCTTGGCGGAAACCAATCTAGGGCTCCGACAGAGCTATTCTGCCGGGGATACTTCCCTTCGGGAGGGGGAAATCTTCACCGCCGTCATCGCTAACAACTCTCCCATCTTGGGGAGGGCTATCTTCATCAACATATTCACCAACACCATCTCCTCTCAAACACTAGTTCATCTCTTGTATCCAATCTTTGTACCCAAACCTCAGATTGGTACCTGTGGGTTGCTAGTAGTGCTGATTACTCCTTGTAGTTGATGCTAGTTGGTTTATTTGGTGGAAGATCAGATGTTCAGATCCATTATGCATATTAATACCCCTCTGATCATGAACAATATTATATCTTGGTAGTAGTTATATTTGTTCCTGAGGACATGGGAGAAGTCTTGCTATAAGTAGTCATGTGAATTTGGTATTCGTTCGATATTTTGATGAGATGTATGTTGTCTCTCCTTTAGTGGTGTCATGTGAACGTCAACTACATGACACTTCACCATTTTTTGGGCCAAGAGGAAGGCATTGGGAAGTAATAAGTAGATGATGGGTTGCTAGAGTGACAGAAGTTTAAACCCTAGTTTATGTGTTGCTTCATAAGGGGCTGATTTGGATCCACTTGTTTCATGCTATGGTTAGGTTTACCTTAATACTTCTTTTGTAGTTGCGGATGCTTGCAATAGAGGTTAATCATAAGTGGGAGGCTTGTACAAGTAAGGATAGCACCCAAGCACCGGTCCACCCACATACCAAATTATCAAAATACCGAACGCGAATCAGATGATCGTGATGAAAACTAGCTTGACGATAATTCCCATGTGTCCTCGGGAGCGCTTTCCTTCATATAGGAGTTTGTCCAGGCTTATCCTTTGCTACAAAAGGGATTGGTCCATCTTGCTGCACCTTATTTACTTTTACCTTTTGTCACTTCCTACCAATTACCTTATCACAAAACTATCTGTTACCTATAATTTCAGTGCTTGCAGAAAATACCTTACTGAAAACTGCCTGTCATTTCCTTCTGCTCCACGTTGGGTTCGACACTCTTACTTATCGAAAAGACTTCGATAGATCCCCTACACTTGTGGGTCATCAACCACCGTCTTCGTCGCTTGGAGCTCGTCGGATCTCCTCCTCGCCGCCGGACTGCATGCCTCCTCGTCTCTCCCTTGACGGCTCCACCGAGCCTCGCCGCCCGTGCATCTACAGCGGGGGTGAGACCCCTAAACCCTTCCTCCTCTTTGTCGAACATCTTCCACGCCGTGCTCATCGCGCTGACTGGCCCCTGAACATGCTCCGCCGCGCCCGCGCCTGACTCTGGCCGCACTCTCCCTGCTGGTCTCCTCCCTTGATCGCCTCACTGACTTGCTACTCTTTTTGCTGCTACTGCCGCCCCAAGGCCACCGTCCCACGCCCGGTCCTCTCCTCCCTCTAGTCGACGCCTGCGCGCTCCCTGCCTCGCCCACCTCACCTCTGCCGCCTGCCTCCCGCGGACACAACATGCCATGGTCGACAGCCCTGCCCCTATGCCGCACCGCTGCTACTGCACCTTACTCGCTGGCTGCCCTAGCTGCACGCTCGCGTGGCAGTCCGCTGCAGCGCCGCCAGCTTTGGCCTACCCTTTCCCCGTGGCTCGCCATCGTTCTTGCTCCCCGCACCGCCGCCGCTAACCCTGCCTCATCGCCGCTCGCCGTGTCCCACCTCTCGCGCGAGGCCTTTCAGTGCTTAATGCCTGTCGCCGCCTGCTCCGCCCTGCCACTTTCCATCCCGTGGTGCCGCCCTCCGCCGCCTCCCATAGCCGCGATGTGGGAATCGGTGGCCACACCGATGGCCTCACTCAAGCCAGCGGTCGGGCTTAGCCCGTAACCACGCCCTGTGCCCGCCCCGTTAATTCCTCTGTGCCTATGACGGTGGGGCCCAGCCCCCTAAACAAAAAAAGAAAAGAAAAGGAAAGGAAAAAACATATTAATTGATGACCCACAAGTGTAGGGGATCTATCGTAGTCCTTTCGGTAAGTAAGAGTGTCGAACCCAACAAGGAGCAGAAGGAAATGATAGGCAGTTTTCAGTAAGGTATTCTCAGCAAGCACTGAAATTATCGGTAACAGATAATTTTGTGATAGGGTAATTGGTGACAAGTAACAAATAGTAAAAGTAATTAAGGTGCAGCAATATGGCCCAATCCTTTTTGTAGCAAAGGAAAATCCTGGACAAACTCTTATATAAGGAAAAGCGCTCCCGAGAACACATGGGAATTATCGTCTAGCTAGTTTTCATCACGCTCATATGATTCGCGTTCTTTACTTTGATAGTTTGGTAAGTGGGTGGACCGGTGCTTGGGTGCTGTCCTTACTTGGACAAGCATCCCAATTATGATTATCCTCTATCGCAAGCATCCGCAACTACAAAAGAAGTATAAAGGTAAACCTAACCATAGCATGAAACATATGGATCCAAATCAGCCCCTTACGAAGCAACGCATAAACTAGGGCTTAAGCTTCTGTCACTCTAGCAACCCATCATCTACTTATTACTTCCCAATGCCTTCCTCTAGGCCCAAGCAATGGTGAAGTGTCATGTAGTCGACGTTCACATGACACCACTAGAGGAAACACAACATACATCTTGATACGTCTCCAACGTATCTATAATTTTTTATTGTTCCATGCTATAATTTATGATGTTGTGGATGTTTAATGGGCTTTGTTATACACTTTTATATTAATTTTTGGACTAACCTATTAACCCAAAGGCCAAGTCCAGATTGCTGTTTTTGTTTGCCTATTTTAGGGTTTTATAGAAAAGGAATATCAAACGGAGTCCAAACGGAATGAAACCTTCGGGGGAGAAATTTTTGAAGCAAAATACGCACGGGAGACTTGAGAACCACGGAGTAGGGCTGACGTGGAGTCTATGAGGGTGGGGGGCGCACCATCAGAACATTAGAGAAAACCCTAGTTCCACCGCCGCAACCTTTTGTTCCCGTGAGATCCCATCTTGGGGCCTGTTCCGGAGCTCCGCCGGAGGGGGGATCCGGAGGGGGGATCATCCACGGAGTGCTTCTACATCATCATCATCGCCTCACCATGAGTTGTGAGTAGTTTACCACATACCTTCGGGTCCATAGCTACTATCTAGATGGCTTCTTCTCTCTGTTTGGATCTCAATACCAAGTTCTCCTCGGTCTTCGAGGCGATCTATTCGATGTAATCTCTTTTTGCGGTGTGTTTGTCGAGATCCGATGAATTGTGGGTTTATGATCAAGATTATCTATGAAAAATATTTGGTTCTTTTTTGAACTCTTTATGTATGATTATAATATCATTGCAAGTCTCTTCGAATTGTTGGTTTGGTTTCGCCTACTAGATCTATAGTTCTTGCAATGGGAGAAGTGCTTGGCTTTGGGTTCAATCTTGCGGTGTCCTTTCCTAGTGACAGTAGGGGCCGCAAGGCAAGTATTGTATTGTTGCCATCGAGGATAAAAAGATGGGATTTATATCACTATGTTTGAGTTTATCCCTCTACATCATGTCATCTTGCTTAAGGCGTTACTCTGCTCTTATGAACTTAATACTCTAGATGCATGCTGGATAGCGGTCGATGTGTGGAGTAATAGTAGTAGATGCAGAATCGTTTCGGTGTACTTGTCTCGGACGTGATGCCTATATATAATGATCATGCCTAGATAGTCTCATAATTATTTGCTTTTCTATCAATTGCTCGACAGTAATTTGTTTACTCGCCGTAGAATATCACTATCATGAGAGAAGCCACTAGACAAAACTATGGCCCCTGGGTCTATTCTCAACATATCAATCTACAATCTACTTTACTTTTCCGCTTTTACTTTCTGTTCTTATATCCAAAAATACCAAAAATATCAAACTATCATCTCTATCAGATCTCACTTTCGTAAGTGACCATAAAGGGATTGACAACCCCTTATCGTGTTGGTTGCGAAGTTCTTATTTGTTTGTGCAGGAGCGAGGGACTCGCACATGGTCTCCTACCAGATTGATACCTTGGTTCTCAAAAACTGAGGGAAATACTTACGCTACTGTGCTGCATCATCTTGTCCTCTTCGAGGGAATACAACGCAAGCTCGAGAAGTAGCAAGAAGAATTTCTGGTGCCGTTGCCAGGGAGGCTTACGCAAAAGTCATATACCAATTACCTATCACAAACCCTTATCCTTCGCATTACATTTTTTTGCCTCTCGTTTTCCCCTCCCCCACTTCACCCTTGCCGTTTTATTTGCCCTTCTATTGTCGTGTGTTTACCGTTCGCTTGCTTCTTGTTTGCTTGTGTGTTGGATTGCTTGCTTGTCACTATGGCTCAGAACAATACCAAATTGTGTGAATTCTCCAATACCAACAATAATGATTTTATTAGCACTCCGATTGCTCCTATTACCGATGCTGAATCTTGTGAGATCAATGCTGCTCTATTGAATCTTGTCATGAAAGATCAATTTTCCGGCCTTCCTAGTGAAGATGCCGCTACCCATCTAAACAACGTTGTTGATTTGTGTGATATGCAAAAGAAAAGGGATACGGATAACGATATTGTTAAATTGAAGTTATTTCCGTTTTCACATAGAGATCGTGCTAAAACTTGGTTTTCCTCTTTGCCTAGAAATAGTATTGATTCGTGGAATAAGTGCAATGATGCTTTTATCTCTTAGTATTTCCCCACCTGCTAAGATCATTTCTCTTAGAAACGATATTATGAATTTTAAGCAACTAGATCATGAGATTGATGATTGTTCTTTAAATTTGCATCTTGCGGATTCCACTATTAAGAAACCTATGGGAAGGATTAATGATGTTCTTATTGTTGCCAATAGGAATTATGTACCTGTAGATTTCATTATTCTTGATATAGATTGCAATCCTTCATGTCCTATTATTCTTGGTAGACCTCTCCTTAGAACGATTGGTGCAATTATTGATATGAAGGAAGGAAATATTAGATTCCAATTTCCGTTAAGGAAAGGCATGGAACACTTTCCTAAGAAGAAAATTAAATTACTATATGAATATATTATGAGAGCCACTCATGGATTGCCTTCCAAAGATGGCAACACCTAGATCTATCTTTGTATCGTGCCTAGCTAGGGGCGTAAACCGATAGCGCTTGTTGGGAGGCAACCCAATTTTATATTTATTTTTTCTTCTGTTTAAGAATAAATATTGCATCTAGCTACTGTTTAAATGTGGTTTTGTGTTTTAATTAGTGTTTGTGCCAAGTAGAACCTTTGGGAAGACTTTTGTGAAGGTTATATGATCTTGCTGTGAAAAACAGAATCGTTAGCGCTCGCTAGAATGGTCACCAGATTTTACTGGAGCATGCTATTTAGTTGATTCTCTTTGCAGATGATTAATAGACAAATTACTCACGTTTACCAATTTATTTCAATTTTTTTGGAGTTATACAAGTATGCGAAAGTTACAGATTACTACAAACTATTCTGTTTTTGACAGATTCTGTTTTTCGTGTGTTGTTTGCTTATTTCAATGCATCTATGAGTAGTAATGGGAAGTATGAATCATAGAGAAGTTGGAATACAGTAGGTTTAACAATAATATAAACAAAGAATGAATTCATTGAAGTACCTTTGAGTAGTGGTTTGTTTTCTTATACTAACGAAGCTCACGAGATTTTTGTCTATGTTTTGTGTTGTGAAGTTTTCAAGTTTTGAGTATTGCTTTGATGGACTATGGAACAAAGAGTGGAAAGAGCCTAAGCTTGGGGATGCCCAAGGCACCCCAAGGTAAAATTCAAGACCAACCAAGAGCCTAAGCTTGGGGATGCCCCGGGAAGGCATCCCCTCTTTCGTCTTCATCTATCGGTAACTATACTCGGAGCTATATTTTTATTCACCACATGATATGTGTTTTACTTGGAGCGTCATGTATCATTTGAGTCTTTGCTTGTTAGTTTGACCCAATCATCCTTGCTGGACACACCTATTTGAGAGAGTTAAATATGGCCTAGGAATTGATAGAACAATCTATGTGCTTCACTTATATCTTTTAGAGCTTCAGTTATATCTTTTAGAGCACGGTGGTGATTATATTTTGTAGAAATATTTGATCTCTCATGCTTCACTTATATCCTTTTGAGAGTCTATTAAAACAGCATGGTAATGTGCTTTGACTATAAAACTAGCCTTCACATGATAGGCATCCAAGATCAATGTAGTAAAAACTTTCACACTAAGTGCATTGAATATGATGAGAAGTTGGATGCTTGATAATTGTTTTGAGATATGAGGATAGTGATATTAGAGTCATGCTACTGGAGTTATTATGAAATTGAGAAATGCTTGTGTTAAAGTTACTTATTCCCGTAGCATGTATGTATGGTGAACCCCTATGTGAAGAAATTAGAGCATGAGGTATTTGTAGAGTGTCCTCCTTTGTGTGGAGGTCGGGGGCGCGTGATGGTTAAGTCCTACCAACCTCCCCCTAGGAGCATGCGTTGATTGCTTTTTTTGATGACTCGTAGATTTTTGCAATAAGTATATGAGATCTTATGACTAATGTTGAGTCCATGGATTATACGCACTCTCACCCTTCCACCATTGCTAGCCTCTCTTGTACCGCGCAACTTTCGCCGGTACCATACACCCACTATATATCTGTCAGGCCCAAGATGCGATTCTATCCCGATCACGTGACACTTACGTGATTGGGGCACAACCGCATTTCGGGCGCTTAGCAAGATGGATATCATTACATCGTACCATTACATACATGCATGGGGGAATACAACAATACATACAAGTCACATGAATACAACAACATCAATACAAAGCATCCGACTACGGATGCAAACAAGAAAAGCACAATGACATCCATCTACTATCCCAGGTTGCCGACCCGGAACCTAACCCAAGACTGAAGAAGGAAAAAGAAAGAACTACAGCACAACGATCAACGCTCTCACGTCAAGTCATCGGAAACCTGCACCTGGAACTGTTGTTGTAGTATCCGTGAGCCACGAGGACTCAGCAATCCCATAACCATGGGTAACAAGACTATCAAAGCTTAATAGGTAGGAAGAGGTAAAGTGGTGAGGTTGCAGCAGTGGCTAAGCATAAATATGGTGGCTAACTTACGAATACCAGAATAAGATGAGCATCTACGCAAACGTTCGCAAACTAGTAATGATCGCTAAAGATCCTGCACTACCTACGAGTCAAACATAACCCCACCGTGTTCTCTTCTCAAAGTGAAAAGAGACAGTCATGGTTACTCACACAGTTGTGTGTCTAACTTCGGATCCTCTATCAAGTTTTCTACAACCGGACATTAACAAATTCCAATCTGCCACATAACCGCGGGCACGGCTTTCGAAAGATCATAACCCTGCAGGGGTGTCCCAACTTAGCCCATCACAAGCTCTCACGACCAGCTGAAGTAATAATAATTATTACCCCTTATCTTAGGGAAATCCGATCAGGCTCGGTATCCCGGTGCGCAAGACATTTCGACAATGGTAAAACAAATCCAGCAAGACCTCCCGACGTGCCGACACCCTGATAGTAGCCGCGCGTATCTCGTCTCAGGCCACAACCGGATAGGTGATCCTACAGGAGCCAGATACCTCGAGTTTCCTCGTGGCGGTCCCGCAGTCTCCCCGTTTGGGACCAACACCATCAGCACTGGCCCCCCTACTATGTAGAAGAATCCTCGGGTAGCGCTAACTCCCTATGCAATTAATTAATTAATTAAGTTTTTATTATGTTGCAAATTAAAACCAATGTTGGGCCTTGCTGGAGGAGTTTTATTCAAAGACGAAGTGTCAAGGGGTCCCCATATACCCAATCGTGTAAGGAACGGAAAATCAAGGAACATAATGCCGGTTTATCGGCGCCTAAGGTGGCATGAGTGGAACAAAACACCGAGCAAAAGGCCAAGCCTTCCACCCATGCCCAGTATATAGGTGTGTTAATAATAATAGATATTGTGATATTCCAACAACAAGTTCCAACATGGAACGATCGTCATCTTCACCTGCAACTAACAACGCTATAAGAGGGGCTGAGCAAGCGGGTAACATAGCCAAACAATGGTCTGCTAGGAAGGTGTCAAAGGTTAGAGGTTTCATAGCAACAAGGAGAGGGGCTGACAATAAATGATGGGTAGCGTGACATATAACGATAGCATCGAGATACTAAGCATGGCAATGGTAGTAAAGTTATCCAAGGGTATGGTCATCTTGCCCGAGATCCCGCAAGGAAGAAGAACGGTTCCATGAAGAAGACGAAGAAGAAGCCTCGAAGACGAACCATGGGTAGATGAACGAATCCTCACGATCGCAATGGAACAAGCACTAACGAGAAGAAGCAAACAATACGGTAAACACACAACACAAGAACATGACAATATGCTCAAGCAAGTATGATGCAAGACAAGTCTATATATGATGCAATACATGGCAAGGTAGGAAGCACAGAAAAACAACACAAGAACATGACAATATGCTCAAGCAAGTATGATGCAAGACAAGTCTATATATGATGCAATACATGGTAAGGTAGGAAGCACAGAAAAACAACACAAGCAACAAGTTTTAAATGAGGCCGGAGTCTACATATAACAAATCCAGTAAGCCCCCATATGCATATTTTTAAATTAGTCCAGATCTGAACAAACCTTAAGTTAAAGTTTTTAAACAGCAGGTTAACATGCACCATGATGATCTACATGAAATTCTAGTCAAGTTTCATATAAAGTTTGTTTAATTCGGAGCTACGGCCTAGAAGATATGAGCAAAACAAGACAAGCATGGCAACGGTGCAAGATGCACCCAAACATCAAGCAAACACCTCCAAACATGAAAACAACATGGTATTATGATTCTACATGCAAAATCAAACAAGTTTCATATAAGGCACACCCAAAACGGAGCAACGGGCTAAAAGATACACATGAAACAAGATATAACAACAAGCTGAAGTTAACAGCCACATAGCAACTTTGGAGCAAGATATATATATGCTACAACACTCAAACATGTTAACAAGAAGCATGGATGCAAAGTAGACATGATACTTATCAAGCAGGAACTTAGAACACACCCAAAAACTTGCTGGAACACATTTAAACTAGCATGGCAAGTTGCAATAAAATTATCCAGACTTAGCCAAAATCTGGGAAGGCAAAAACATCATCACGATGCTGCCTTCAGAGGCACAAAATAACAAGCATATCAACTCTAATAAGAACATAAAGAGCATGTACATGTAGTAGACATATCCTACAGCAAACAACTCCATTGGAGCATCTCCATAGGAGGCATGGATCAATAGCAACAAGCTCCACCAAATTGAACATGCTGATAAGAAGCTGACAGGTATAATTTATATCAACTTGAGAGCAAGAAATTAATAAGCTACAGCAGGTCATATGAGTAAGTAATGGCATGAATGGATAGACAATAACATGGACATCAAGACATGATCAATGGCCACTCCAAAACTAGCATGGATTTGTCTAGGGCATCAAGCAAACATAGCATCAGGATAAGACAGATTTCAGACTTAGCAGTTTTTCACTAAGTATAAAACAGCAATAACAACATGGCATGTTTTCAAGCATGTTTAAGTCAACACATGGAATATCATGGAAAGTTAAATGCACCACAACAAAGACCATATTATTGTGATTCTAAAACATATAGACATATGGCATGAGGACAAACACATCAATAGCAAAGAGCATGCGAAATCAGCATCTCATAACAAGTTTCAGCACTTAACAGCCAAATGCACTTTCGCAACAGAGATTAACATGGCAATATGGACTCAAATAAGCATGCTACAGCAACCATCATGTAGTACACTTCACAATGAACATTTTGACATATCATTTGCTTCATTTGGATAAACAAGCATCAAGTTATCATATCTCAAACATGGCAACAAAATAACAAGTAACAACAGTTTCTAACAAGTAGCACTCTTGCAACAGAGATTAGAGCATCTATATGAAGTCAATAAAGCATAGCACAATGGAACAAAGTGTAGAGCATATCACCACGATCATTTTGACATATTATTCATTCAGTTTGGATAAGCACACAATTAATTACAGCCACATGAACATAGCAACAAAATATGCATTTTCTAGGACTAAGGCATTTTACAGAGGAAAAACTGAGCGTGGAATAATATACAGCGCACGGGGCGAAGGATCTGAGCAACTGCTCACCTAGGGCCTGGCCCATTACTTTGGAGGAGTAGAGGGGCCCGGTCGGGCTGGGCCTCAGGAGAGGAGGGAGCTGGGCCGGGCGCTGGGCGCCGGGCCTCGCGATCGTGATTGAACGGCCAAGAACATGGAGGGGTTAGAATGGGCTTGGTGGGCTGTGAGAAAGGGGTGCTAGGGCCAAAAGGGAAAAGGCTTCCGGCGGTTAACACGGTTAACCGTTGGGCTATCAAACGAGCTCCGAATGCGACGAAACTTGACAGGCGGTCTACCTATGCTATAATAAGACCACACGCCAAGTTTCACCCCATTCCGAGAATATTTTCCGGCCACTCATAAAATTAATATTCGAAGGTGCCGTGGGCACGTGTGAGTGTATCTGGCCTCAGAACGGACAACGGAAGGACGGACGGACTCGGACGGATGCAAGTTTTGAAAACATGATGATGCAACACACATGATGACATGGCAAGATGCAACACGCAAGCAGATGACATGGCACAGACAATGAATAACTGGCTGACACCTGGCGCACCGGTCTCGGGGTGTCACAATACTCCCCTACTAATAAGAGATCTCGTCCCGAGATCTTAGGAACGAGACGGAAGAGAAAAGGGAGAACAAGTTCTTCGAGGGCAAAAGAGTGAAACCACTTAGACTTGAGAGGTTGCTCAATACGAAAGAAGGGTACCACGGAGATGAACGAGATTTGAGAAGCTCCTGTAAATAAGCAAAAGGCATAAGATGAGAACCAAGAGGATAAATGACAAGAGAGATAATGAAACCACTCTGGTTGAAAGAGATAGAAAAGAACTTCGAACGAATGAATTTAGGCAGCACTCCGGATGAAACTGAAAGAAATAGCGCACCGGTTGAACATGAATGGAATAGGACAAGAACTAAGAAGATGAAACGAAAACATAACGAGATGAACAAGACATTGCCTCCGGAAGAATTACAAGAGTGAAATGAAAAGAACGGAGAAGAAGATGACAACTTACCCCGCAAATGAATCTGAAAGCATCCTTAGAAGGAAGGGTTGAACGGAGTTGTTGAGACAATCAACAACAAAAGAATAAGCTTGTTGTGGATTTATGGAAATCATCCCAAAACTTGAAGTGAATGATTCCACAAATAAAAGATTGAATCGATGAGATGGAGGAAGAAATGCAAAACTCCAATTCAAAAGAATACAGAGAATTATTTGCATCTCGGTATAGAAAAGAATAAAGTTTGAGCTGCTCCAGAAGAATTAGATGAATATTTGAAGAATGAATTATCTCGTGAAGAACCACCATGAGGAACTCCGGTAACGAAAAAGGATGATGAAATAGAAATGACGAGCAAAATGAATAAGGTTAAAGCCTTCCGATGATTTAGAAAGGGCCTCCGACGAGATAACCGAGAAAATTTGAACCCCGGAAAAGAAAAGATTAAGACACTTGGAACTAGAATTTATTCATCAAGAATAAACTCCGAAGGAAGGGATGAATCCACTTTAATAATAAGAATTACGTTATGCTTATCCACCAACGATTACATTGATGAAAAGCAATGTATTCACATACCACTTATTCTCTATGAAATTGATTAAAGAGGGATATATCGCAAAACTCGAGAAAGTCTTAATGAATCACCGGTAGGATTGGAATAAAAATGAATGGACTGATATGATAGCACCGGAAAAGAATTCTTGAGCGAACCGCCGTAAAAATTAAAATCGAGTGAAGAACGAGAATGACCACCGTAAGGAATGAAATTCAGTGAATACAAAAGAATGAATCTCCGGGAAGAATAAAGCACTTGCGGAAAATTTGAATGACGAGAACGAAGAGATCGTGAACTGATTAGAGAATACTTGAACGAAGCACCGGACGAATGTGAGACGAACGAAGAGGCATCAGTGAAGAATATTTGGAGGACGAAGTTGAAAACTGAGAACGAAGAAATCTTCTGAAATGATGGCCTTCAGAGGAACACAAGAAAAGGATTCATGAAATACTCTGGAAGACTGAAAAGAATTAAGGTTGAACCAATGATGAAAAGAATTAAAAGCGATCTTGAAGAAGGCATATGACTGATGGAATTCATACTTACGTCACACTTGAAAAGAATTTCGGGACACTCCGGGAAATTAGAAGAGTCAGGTAAGATACTGGAAAAAGACCTGTGGGTTAGGGCCCACTGAAGAGAAAACACCGTTGAAAAGGATTGCAAAGGAGATAATGCACCGGAACGATTTAAAAGCTTGAATGAGGTGACAACCTCGAATTAATTGGAAGACAGACGAATATCCTGAGATTTCTTCGGAACTCCGGAACAATTAAATGACGAGAGGCGAACGAGATAAGGGAAAACACTTAAGCCGATGAAAGAATAAGAACAACACCGGAAAACTTGAATTGAAATCCACCGGAAAAGAAGACTAGATGAAGAATGACGAACTAGACGAGAATCCATCGGAGAAGAACAGATTTGAAGGGTGATGAACTAACCGAGAAATCACCAGTTGAACCAATTGATGAAAGAAAGCAAAGACTCACACGAGTAGAATGGATACTCGATTACGGACTCCGGCTCCGAGAAGCAAAAGGGTGGGCGGGTGGGAAAAAGAAGGAACACATCGAACGGGGAAAAGAACTGAGGTTGAACTTGCAAAGAAGAAGAGGGTCAATCGACCTGACGAGAGATGCAACATAGAAAAGAACTGACAATGGGACGAACGAAAACTAACCACGCGATCCTAAAAAAAAATTGAAGGGGAAGAGGAGTAATTCAAAACACCTACGTCAAGATTCCTCACCAGAGCGACGAAGGGGCAGGGGAGTAAAAAGAATTCCTACTCCCCGATATAACTAGCTCCGAAAAAGTTTTCTGCTAGACTCAACAACGGCCACACTACGATCAATCAAGGGGGCTCCTATGGTCGGTCGAGGCTCTGATACCAACTCGTCAGGCCCAAGATGCGATTCTATCCCGATCACGTGACACTTACGTGATTGGGGCACAACCGCATTTCGAGCGCTTAGCAAGATGGATATCATTACATCGTACCATTACATACATGCATGGGGGAATAGAACAATACATACAAGTCACATGAATACAACAACATCAATACAAAGCATCCGACTACGTATGCAAACAAGAAAAGCACAATGACATCCATCTGCTATCCCAGGCTGCCGACCCGGAACCTAACCCAAGACTGAAGAAGGAAAAAGAAAGAACTCCAACACAACGATCAACGCTCTCACGTCAAGTCATCGAAAACCTGCACCTGCAACTGTTGTTGTAGTATCTGTGAGCCACGAGGACTCAGCAATCCCATAACCATGGGTAACAAGACTATCAAAGCTTAATAGGTAGGAAGAGGTAAAATGGTGAAGTTGCACCAGCGGCTAAGCATAAATATGGTGGCTAACTTACGAATACGAGAATAAGATGAGCATCTAAGAAAACGTTCGCAAACTAGTAATGATCACTAAAGATCCTGCACTACCTACAAGTCAAACATAACCCCACCGTGTTCTCTTCTCAAAGTGACAAGAGACAGTCACGGTTACTCACACAGTTGTGTGTTTTACTTCGGATCCTCTGTCAAGTTTTCTACAACGGGACATTAACATATTCCAATCTGCCACATAACCACGGGCACGGCTTTCGAAAGATCATAACCCTGCAGGGGTGTCCCATCTTAGCCCATCACAAGCTCTCACGACCAGCTGAAGTAATAATAATTATTACCCCTTATCTTAGGGAAATCCAAACAGGCTAGGTATCCCGGTGCATAAGACATTTCGACAATGGTAAAACAAGTCCAGCAAGACCTCCCGGCATGCCGACACCCTGATAGTAGCCGCGCGTATCTCGTCTCAGGCCACAACCGGATAGGTGATCCTACAGGAGCCAGATACCTCGAGTTTCCCCGTGGCGGTCCCGCAGTCTCCCCGTTTGGGACCAACACCGTCAGCACTTGCCCCCCTACTGTGTAGAAGAATCCTCGGGTAGCGCTAACTCCCTATGCAATTAATTAATTAATAAAGTTTTTATTATGTTGCAAATTAAAACCAATGTTGGGCCTTGCTGGAGGAGTTTTATTCAAACACGAAGTTTCAAGGGGTCCCCATATACCCAACCGTGTAAGGAACGGAAAATCAAGGAACATAATGCTGGTATATCGACGCCTAAGGTGGCATGAGTGGAACAAAACACCGAGCAAAAGGCCAAGCCTTCCACCCATGCCCAGTATATAGGTGTGTTAATAATAATAGATATTGTGATATTCCAACAACAAGTTCCAACATGGAACGATCTTCATCTTCACCTACAACTAACAACGCTATAAGAGGGGCTGAGCAAGCGGGTAACATAGCCAAACAATGGTCTGCTAGGAAGGTGTCAAAGGTTAGAGGTTTCATGGCAACAAGGAGAGGGGCTGACAATAAATGATGGGTAGCGCGACATATAACGATAGCATCGAGATACTAATCATGGCAATGGTAGTAAAGTTATCCAAGGGTATGGTCATCTTGCCCGAGATCCCGCAAGGAAGAAGAACGGTTCCATGAAGAAGACGAAGAAGAAGCCTCGAAGACGAACCACGGGTAGATGAACGAATCCTCATGATCGCAACGGAACAAGCACTAACGAGAAGAAGCAAGCAATACGGTAAACACACAACACAAGAACATGACAATATGCTCAAGCAAGTATGATGCAAGACAAGTCTATATATGATGCAATACATGGCAAGGTAGGAAGCACAGAAAAACAACACAAGAACATGACAATATGCTCAAGAAAGTATGATGCAAGACAAGTCTATATATGATGCAATACATGGCAAGGTAGGAAGCACAGAAAAACAACACAAGCAACAAGTTATAAATGAGGCCGGAATCTACATATAACAAATCCGGTAAGCCCCCATATGCATAATTTGAAATTAGTCCATATCTGAACAAATCTTAAGTTAAAGTTTTTAAACAGCAGGTTAACATGCACCATGATGATCTACACGAAATTCTAGTCAAGTTTCATATAAAGTTTGTTTAATTCGGAGCTACGGCCTAGAAGATATGAGTAAAACAAGACAAGCATGGCAATGGTGCAAGATGCACCCAAACATCAAGCAAACACCTCCAAACATGAAAACAACATGGTATTATGATTCTACATGCAAAATCACACAAATTTCATATAAGGAACACCCAAAACGGAGCAACGGGCTAAAAGATACACATGAAACAAGATATAACAACAAGCTAAAGTTAACAGCCACATATCAACTTTGGAGCAAGATATATATATGCTACATCACTCAAACATGTTAACAAGAAGCATGGATGCGAAGTAGACATGATACTTAACAAGTAGGAACTTAGAACACACCCAAAAGCTTGCTGGAACACATTTAAACTAGCATGGCAAGTTGCAATAAAATTATCCAGACTTAGCCAAAATCTGGGAAGGAAAAAACATCATCACGATGCTGCCTTCGCAGGCACAAAACAACAAGCATATCAACTCTAAGAAGAACATAAAGAGCATGGACATGTAGTAGACATATCCTACAGCAAACAACTCCATGGGAGCATCTCCATAGGAGGCATGGATCAATAGCAACAAGCTCCACCAAATTGAACATGCTGATAAAAAGCTGACGGGTATAATTTATAGAAACTTGAGAGCAGGAAATAAATAAGCTACAGCAGGTCATATGAGAAAGTAATGGCATGAATGGATAGACAATAACATGGACAACAATACATGATCAATGGCCACTCCAAAACTAGCATGGATTTGTCTAGGGCATCAAGCAAACATAGCATCAGGATAAGACAGATTCCAGACTTAGCAGTTTTTCACTAAGTATAAAACTGCAATAACAACATGGCATGTTTGCAAGCTTGTTTAAGTCAACACAAGGCATATCATGGAAAGTTAAATGCACCACAGCAAAGACCATATTATTGTGATTCTAAAACATCTAGACATGTGGCATGAGGACAAACACATCAATAGCAAAGAGCATGTGAAATCAGCATCTCATAACAAGTTTCAGCACTTAACAGCCAAATGCACTTTTGCAACAGAGATTAACATGGTAATATGGACTCAAACAAGCATGCTACAACAACCATCATGTAGTACACTTCACAATGAACATTTTGACATATCATTTGCTTCATTTGGATAAACATGCATCAAGTTATCATATCTCAAACATGGCAACAAAATAACAAGTAACAGCAGTTTATAACAAGTAGCACTCTTGCAACAGAGATTAGAGCATCTAGATGAAGTCAATCAAGCATGGCACAATGGAACAAAGTGTAGAGCATATCACCACGATCATTTTGACATATTATTCATTCAATTTGGATAAGCACACAATTAATTACGGCCACATGAACATAGCAACAAAATATGCATTTTCTGGGACTTAGGCATTTTACGGAGGAAAAACTGAGCGTGGAATAATATACAGAGCACGGGGCGAAGGATCTGAGCAACTGCTCACCTAGGGCCTGGCCCATTACTGTGGAGGAGGAGAGGGGCCCGGTCGGGCTGGGCCTGAGGAGAGGAGGGAGCTGGGCCGGGCGCTGGGCGCTGGGCCTCGCGATCGTGATCGAACAGCCAAAAGCATGGAGGGGTTAGAATGGGCTTGGTGGGCTATGAGAAAGGGGTGCTGGGCCAAAAGGGAAAAGGCTTCCGGCGGTTAACACGGTTAACCGTTGGGCTATCAAACGAGCTCCGAATGCGACGAAACTTGACAGACGGTCTACCTATGCTATAATAAGACCACACGCCAAGTTTCACCCCATTCCGAGAACATTTTCCGGCCACTCATAAAATAAATATTCAGAGGTGCCGCGGGCACGTGTGAGTGTGTATGGCCTCAGAACGGACAACGGAAGGAAGGACGGATGCATGTTTTGAAAACATGATGATGCAACACACATGATGACATGGCAAGATGCAAAACGCAAGCAGATGACATGGCACTGACAACGAATAACTGGCTGACACCTGGCGCACCGGTCTCGGGGTGTCAGAATATCCTTCCACAAAACAGCCACCATATATCTTCCTCAAAACAACCACCATACTTACCTATCATGGCATTTCCATAGCCATTCCGAGATATATTGCCATGCGACTTTCCACCGTTCCGTTCATATGACTCGCTTCATATTGTCATATTGCCATGCATGATCATGTAGTTGACATCGTATTTGTGGCTTGGCCACCATGCATAATTCTTCATACATGTCACTCTTGATTCATTGCACATCCCAGTACACCGCTGGAGGCATTCATATAGGTCATACTTTGTTCTAGTATCGAGTTGTAATTCAATGAAAGTGTGATGATCATCATTATTATATCATTGTCCCATATGAGTAAATGCTAAATAAAGAAAGCCCCTCAAAAAAAGGAATGGTCAAAGAAAAAAAAAGTCCTAAAAAAGAAAAGAAAATAAAAATGGACAATTGCTACTATCTTTTTTCACACTTGTGCTTCAAAGTAGCACCATGTTCTTCATGATAGAGAGTCTCATGTTTAGTAAGTTTCATATACTAGTGGGAGACATTATAGAACTTGCCTTGTATATTCCAACGATGGGCTTCCTCAAATGCCCTAGGTCTTCGTGAGCAAGCAAGTTGGATGCACACCCACTTAGTTTCTTTTGTTGAGCTTTCATACATTTTTAGCTCTAGTGCATCCGTTGCATGGCAATCCCTACTCACTCACATTGATATCTATTGATGGGCATCTCCATAGCCCGTTGATACGCCTAGTCGATGTGAGACTATCTCCCTCCTTTTTGTCTTCTCCACAACCACCACTCTATTCCACCCATAGTGTTATATCCAGGGCTCACGCTCATGTATTGCGTGAAAGTTGAAAGGTTTGAAAAGATAGAGTATGAAAACAAGTGCTTGGCTGGAACCAGGGTTGTGCATGATATGAATATTTTGTGTGATGAAGAGGGAGCATAGCCAGACTATATGATTTTGTGGGGATAACTTTCTTTAGCCATAGTATTTTGAGAAGACATGATTACTTTGTTAGTATGCTTGAAGTATTATTATTTCTTATGTCAATATAGACTTTTGTCTAGAATCTTTCAGATCAGAACATTAATGCCACAATTAAGAGAATTACATTGAAAAACTATGTTAGTTAGCATTCCACATCAATAATTCTGTTTTATCATTTACTTACTCGAGGGCGAGCGGAATTAAGCTTGGGGATGCTTGATACGTCTCCAACATATCTATAATTTTTGATTGTTCCATGCTATTATTTATGATGTTTTGGATGTTTAATGGGCTTTGTTATACACTTTCATATTATTTTGGGACTAACCTATTAACCCAAAGGCCCAGTCCACTGTTTTTTTTGCCTATTTCATGGTTTTATAGAAAAGGAATATCAAACGGAGTCCAAACGGAATGAAACCTTCGGGGGAGATATTTTTGGAGAAAAATACGCACGGGAGACTTGAGAACCATCGAGTAGGGCTGATGTGGCATCCACGAGGGTGGGGGGCGCCCCCACCCTATAGGGCGCGCCCCCTGCCTCGTGGGCACCCCGTCTGGCCCTCGCTGCCCTCCTTCTTCCTATATATATCTACTTACCCCGAAACCATCAGAACAACAGAGAAAACCCTAGTTCCACCGCCGCAACCTTCTCTTCCTGTGAGATCCCATCTTGGGGCCTGTTCCAGAGCTCCGCCGGAGGGGGGATCTTCCACGGAGTGCTTCTACGTCATCATCATCGCCTCACCATCAATAGGTGCAGAGATCAATCATTTCTTAAGTATTTCAAATGTTTTGTAATAGATTAGTCAGAGGCCTAGAAATTTTTGAGAAGTCCTTAATGAACCTCCAATAAAACCCGACCAAGGAAACTTCTTATACCTTTGATGTCCTTGGGACACAACATATTTTCAATAGCATCAACCTTAGTTATCAACTTCAATACCTCTTTCAGAAATTTTATGCCCCAAGACAATACCTTCATTAACCATAAAGTGGCACTTTTCCCAATTCAAGACAAGATTGGTTTCTTCACATCTCTGCAAAACTCGGCCAAGGTTGCTCAAGCAATCATCAAAAGAAGTTCCATAAATGGAAAAATCATCCATGAAAACATCAACAATCTTTTCACAGAAATCAGAAAATATAGCCATCATGCATCTTTGAAAGGTAGCAGGTACATTACATAAACCAAAAGGCATACGTCTATAAGCAAAGGTACAGAAGGGACAAGTAAAAGTGGTATTTTCTTGATCCTCTTTTGACACAGGTATTTGAGAGAAACTAGAATAGCCATCTAGAAAGCAAAAATGAGTATGCTTCGATAACCTTTCTAGCAATTGATCAATATAAGGTAGATGGTAATGATGTTTCTTAGTAGATTTATTTAATTTGTGGAAATCAATTACCATCCTATAACCTGTAACAATTCTTTGCGGGGTCAATTCATCTTTATCATTAGGAACAACAGTAATACCTCTCTTCTTAGGGACGCAATGGACAGGACTTACCCACTGACTATCAGCAACTGGATAAATTATACCTGCCTCTAGAAGCTTTAGTATTTATTTTCTTACCACCTCTTTCATCTTAGGATTTAACCGTCGTTGATGATCAAAAACTGGTTTAGCGTCCTTCTCCAATTTCATTTTGTGTTGGCATAGAGTGGGACTAATGCCCTTAAGATCATCAGGAGTGTATCCAATAGCAGCAGGGTGATTCTTCAGAGTTTTCAATAGTTTCTCTTCTTCCTATTCTGAAAGGTTAGCACTAATAATAACATGATTCACCTTCTTTTCATCGAGATAAGCATACTTAAGGCTATCAGGTAACAGTTTAAGTTCAAACATGGGATCACCCTTATGTGGAGGAGGATCCCCTAGAATTTCAACAGGCAAGTTGTGTTTCAGTAAGGTCCTTGTTTAAAGAATATTTCATCTATTTCCCTTGTTTCACTCATATATATATCATTTTCATGGTCTAGCAGATATTGTTCTAAAGGATCGTTAGGGGGCACGACAATAGAAGCAAGACCAATAATTTCATCCTTACTAGGCAATGCTTTATCATGAGGTTGTCTACGAAATTTAGCAAAGTTAAAGTCATGAGACATATCCCCTAAACCAATAGTAACAATGTCCTTTTCGCAGTCTATCTTAGCATTAACAGTATTCAAGAAGGGTCGACCAAATATAATGGAGCAAAACTCATCTTGTGGGGAACCAAGAACAAGAAAATCAACAAGGTATTTAACTTTCCCACACAAGACTTCAACATCTCTAACAATCCCCACTGGTGAAATAGTGTCTCTATTGGCAAGCTTAATAGTAACATCGATACCTTCTAGCTCAGCAGGTGCAATATCGTGCATAAATTCTTCATATAAGGAATGAGGTATGGCACTAGTACTAGCGCCCATGTCATATAAGCTATCATAGCAATGATCTCCTATTTTAACAGAAATAACAGGCATGCCTACAACAGGTCTATGTTTATTCTTAGTATCGGCTCTAGCAATTCTAGCGGCTTAATTACAGAGGTAAATAACATGCCCATCAATATCATCAACCAAGAGATCCTTAACCACAGCAATATTTGGTTCAACTTTAATTTTCTCAGAGGGTGTAGGTGTTCTAGTATTACTCTTACGAACCACAGTTGAAGCTTTAGCATGATCATTTATTCCAATAGGGAAGGGTGGTTTCTCAATGTAAGCAGTAGGAACAATAAAATCATCATTATAAGTGATAGTCTTTTCTTCTACTTTAATAGGTTCAACTACTTTTACTTCAATGGGAGGATGATATTTAAACCACTTCTCCTTAGGGAGATCAACATGAGTAGCAAATGATTCACAGAAAGAAGCTACTATCTCAGAGTCAAGTCCATATTTAGTGCTAAATTCATGGAAAAGACCGGTATCCATAAAAGATTTAACACAATCAAACTTAGGTGTTATACCTGACTCCTTACCTTCCTCGAGATCCCAATCTTCAGAGTTGCGTTTAATTCTTTCCAATAAATCCCATTTGCATTCAATAGTCTTCATCATAAAAGAACCAGTGCAAGAAGTATCGAGCATGGAGCGATTATTGAGAGAAATCCGAGCATAATTTTTTTGAATAATCATTTCTCTTGAGAGCTCATGATTGGGGCTTGAATATAACATTGATTTAAGCCTCCCCCAAGCTTGAGCGATACTTTCTCCTTCGCTAGGCGAAAAATTATATATATAATTATGACCATGATGAACCTGATGCATAGGATAGAACTTCTGATGAAATTCCAACATCAATCGGTTGTAGTTCCATGATCCAATATCATCGCATAGCCTAAACCATGTCAATGCCTCTCCCTTCAAAGATAAAGGGAAGACCTTCTTCTTGATCACATCCTCGGACATACCTGGAGCTTAAATAATCCACAAACTTCATCCACATAGATTAGCTGCAAATCAAGATGCAATGTTCCATCTCCTGTAAAGGGATTAGCTAGCAGTTTCTCTATCATACCCGAAGGAATTTCAAAGCAACCATTTTCAGTAGGTTCAGTAGGTTGAGGAGCAACTCTGTACTCTACTTGTCAGGGTGAATATACCTTGAACAAGCCCCTCAAAGGATTAAGTTCCATAGTAACAAGTGATAGTAAATTTCAGCACACTATATAAATTTTTCCTTACCAAAGGCGCTTCACTCCCCGGCAACAGCGCGAGAAAAGAGTCTTGATGACCCACAAGTGTAGGGGATCTATCGTAGTCCTTTCGATAAGTAATAGTGTCGAACCCAACGAGGAGCAGAAGGAAATGATAGGCAGTTTTTAGTAAGGTATTCTCAGCCAGCACTGAAATTATTGGTAACAGATAATTTTGTGATAGGGTAATTGGTAACAAATAACAAATAGTAAAAGTAAATAATGTGCAGAAATATGGCCCAATACTTTTTGTAGCAAAGGACAAGCCTGGACAAACTCTTATATAAGGAAAAGCGCTCCCGAGGACACATGGGAATTATCCTCAAGCTAGTTTTCATCACGCTCATATGATTCGCGTTCGTTACTTTGATAGTTTGGTATGTGGGTGGACCGGTGCTTGGGTGCTGTCCTTACTTGGACAAGCATCCCACTTATGATGAACCTCTATTGCAAGCATCCGCAACTACGAAATAAGTACTAAGGTAAATCTAACCATAGCATGAAACATATGGATCCAAATCATCCCCTTACGAAGCAACTCATAAACTAGGGTTTAAGTTTCTGTCACTCTAGCAACCCATCATCTACTTATTACTTCCCAACGCCTTCCTCTAGGCCCAAACAATGGTGAAGTGTCATGTAGTGGACGTTCACATGATACCACTAGAGGAAAGACAACATACATCTCATCAAAATATCAAACGAATACCAAATTCACATGACTACTTATAGCAAGACTTCTCCTATGTCCTCAGGATCAAACGTAACTACTCACAAAGCATATTCATGTTCATAATCAGAGGGGTTTTAATATGCATAATGGATCTGAACATATGATCTTCCACCAATTAAACCAACTAGCATCAACTACAAGGAGTAATCAACAGTACTTGCAACCCACAGGTACCAATCTGAGGTTTTGATACAAAGATTGGATACAAGAGATGAACTAGGGTTTGAGGGGAGATGGTGCTGGTGAAGATGTTGATGAAGATAACCCTCCCCAAGATGGGAGAGTTGTTGGTGATGATGATGGCGATGATTTCCCCCTCCTGGAGGGAAGTATCCCTGGCAGAATAGCTCTGCCGGAGCCCTAGACTGGTTCCGCCAAGGTTCCACCTCGAGACGGCGGCGCTTTGTCCCGAAAGCCTCCTTATGATTTTTTCCACGTCAAAACACCTCATACAGCAGAAGATGGGCATCGGGGGCCTGCCGGGTGGCCCAGGAGGCAGGGGGCGCGCCAAGGGAGGTAGGGCGCGCCCCCCACCCTCGCGGACGGTGGGTGGCCCCCCTCCTCTACTTCTTTTGCCAGATATTTTTTATATTTTCCAAAACTGACTTTCATGGAGTTTCGGGACTTTTTAAGTTGTGCAGAATAGGTCTCCAATGTTTGCTCCTTTTCCAGCCCAGAATTCCAGCTGCCGGCATTCTCCCTCTTCCTGTAAACCTTGTAAAATTAGAGAGAAAAGGCATAAGTATTGTGACCTAATGTCTAATAACAGCCCATAATGCAATAAATATCAACATAAAAGCATGATGCAAAATGAACGTATCATTAATTAATTAATTAACTACATTAATCCGGTTCAATTAAACTTAATTAACTTAAGTATCTAATTAAAACTAACTAATTTTATAGTTAGGACAACGTTTCTATGACAAACGGGACCCACTTGTCAGTTTGATCGGTCAACGATCAGAGTGACTACAAACACCATGCTGACGTCATAAATATATTTTCAAATTAAAATTAATTTGCTAGTTCTAGAAAATGATTTAAAACTTTAAAAAGTTAATATAGAATAATCCGTAACTCGGATGAAATTACTTTGTACATGAAAGTTGCTCAGAACGACAAGACGAATCCGAATACACAGTCTATTCATCCGCGACACGTCCCTAGATAGCAAACATGCAACAACCCCCCTCCGTTTCATCTGTCCAAAAGTGTCAAACATCGGGAATACTTTTCCGGATGTTCCCCCCTTCGCCAGTAGCACCTAGTATTGCGTTAGGGCACACCTAGCACCGTTATATGCCATGGCATGCATCGTCATGCATCCGTTTGCATTGTATTCACTGTTTCTTCCCCCTCTTCTCTCTGGTAGACTACGAGATCGACGCTGCTTCTGCCCCGATTGACTACGGTGTTGACGACCCCTCCTCCTCTGCCGAGCTTCCAGGCAAGCCCCCCACTTGATCAACCTGGTATCGCCTATTCCTTCTCTCTACTGCTTGCATTAGATTAGTGTAGCATGTTACTGCTTTCGGTTACTCCTATTCTGCTGTATAGCCTGTAATTGTTGCTACAACTATTGGTACCTTTACCTGCAATACTAAAAGCTTAGTATAAGATGCTAGTATTCCATCAGTGGCCCTACATCCTTGTCCATGCGCCATGCTATACTATCGGGCCGTGATCACTTCGGGTGGTGATCACGGATATATACTACATACATATTATGCATGATACAAGTTGTGACTAAAGTCGGGTCGGCTCGAAGAGTACCTGCGAGTGATTCACGGATTGGGGGCTGAAAGGACATTTGTCCCGACGACCCTCTGTGTGGATCTTTGTGGTGGAGCGAAAGGGCAGGTTGAGACACCCAGCCGAGAGGTGGCCTAGCCCTAGTCGTTGTCCGTGGGTATTTTATAATAAAATGCTTAACGAGTTTGGATATTTGACCTGAGTCTGGCCACTAGCCTATACGCACTAACCAGCTACACGAGAACAGATACGGGCACTCGATGTCGTGGTATCAGCCTAAGCCATCTTGATGTCAGCGACTGAGCGGCGTGCACAGGGTTGAACCGTGTAACACAACTTCCTTTGAAATGGAGGTTGCTAGGTCTGCTCTCCGGTCACCCACGCAATGTGCAGGTGTGCAGTGGGCGCTGAGCCCAGACCCCTGCGCGCTTAGGATTTAGACCGGCGGGCTGACCTCGCTGTTGTGCCCAGGTACGGCTGTGACATGTTGATCTTCCGAGGCTGGGCATGACCAAGGAATGTGTGTCCGGCCAGAGGGGATTCAGCGCGTTGGCTAATGTGGTTCGCCCCTGCAGGAAAGTATATCTATTTGAATAGCCGTGTCCCTCGGTAAAAGGACGACCCAGAGTTGTACTCCGACCTCATGACAACTAGAACCAGATACTTAATAAAATACACAAAGACAAGTTACAGAGAGAACCCAGTGATCACTTTTCCATGGGGCGATGAGGGGAGGATCGCCGAGTAGGATTATGCTATACATTGTTACTTGATGAACATACCATCTACTCTCTTCTACTGCTGCAAGATGGAGGCTGCCAGAAGCGTAGTCTTTGATAGGATTAGCTATCCCCCTCTTATTCTGGCATTCTGCAGTTCAGTCCATAGATACTACCCATATCATTGTTACCATTGCATATGTATTATAGATCCTTGCTTGCGAGTACTTCAGATGAGTACTCACGGTTGCTTTGCTCCCCTTTTCCCCTTCTGTCACTTCTTCTCGGATGATGCAACCAGATGGTGGAGCCCAGGAGCCAAACGCCACCTACGACGACTCCTACCACACCGGAGGTGCCTACTACTACGTGCAGTCTGCTGATGACGATTAGGAGTAGTTTAGGAGGACCCCTGGCAGGAGGCATGCGCCTCTTTCGACCTGTATCCCAGTTTGTGCTAGCTATCTTATGGCAACTTGTTTAACTTTATGTCTGTACTCAGATATTGTTGCTTCCGCTGACTCGTCTATGATCGAGTACTTGTATTCGAGCCCTTGTGGCCCCTGGCTTATAATATGAAGCTTGAATGACCTATTTACTTTTAGAGTTGTGTTTTGATATCTTCGAGTGAGTCCCTGATCTTGGTCATACACATTTGCATGCATGATTAGTGTACGGTCAAATCGGGGGCGTCACAAAATGCCCTAGGTCTTTGTGAGCAAGCAAGTTGATGCACACCCACGAGTTTTCTTTTGAGCTTTCATACACTTATAGCTCTAGTGCATCTGTTACATGGTAATCCCTACTCTCTCACATTGATATCGATTGATGGACATCTCCATAGTCCATTGATTTGCCCTATTGATGTGAGACTTTCTCCCTCCTTTTGCCTATCATGACCCTCTATTCCACCCATAGTGTTATATGTCCATGGCTCACGCTCCTATATTGCGTGAAGAGTTGAAAAGTAGAGTATGAAAGCAATTGCTTGGCTGACACTGGTATGGGCATGAGGGGTATCTTGTGTTAAGAAAAGGGAACATAAAGACTACATGATTTTGTAGGGATAACTTTCTTTAGCCATGCTATTTTATAAGCTTCTTAGGTTACTTTTGGAATGCTTGATGTATTACTGTTTTGATATTGATAAAAGTTTATTTTAAGTATTATGGATCTGAACATACATGCCACAATAAAGAAGAATTACATTGATAAATATGAAAGGTAGCATTCCAGATCGAAAATTCTGTTTTTATCATTTACCTACTCGAGCACGAGCAAGAATTAAGCTTGGGGATGCATGAGACGTCTCCAACGTATCTGTCATTTTTAATTGTTCCATGCTATTATCTTATCTGTTTGAATGTTTTATATGCATTATTATGTTATTTTATATTATTTTTGGGACTAACCTATTAACCTATAGCCAAATGCTAGTTTCTGTATTTTCCTTGTTTTTTAGTTTCGCAGAAAAGGAATATCAAATGGAGTCCAAACGTAATGAAACTTTTTGATTATTTTGCTTGGACCAGAAGACACACCGGAGACTTGAGAACCAAGTCAGAAGAGCCACGAGGCGTCCATAAGGGGCAATAGCGCGCCCAGGGGGTAGGGTGCGCCCCCACCCTCGTAGGCCCATTGTGACTCCATCGACCTATTTTTTCCGCCTATATATTCACATATATTCTAGAAACCATAGAGGAGGCATCAAAACCACTTTTCCACCGTTGTAACCTTCTGTATGCACGAGATCCCATTTGGAGGCCTTTTCTGGTACTCTACCGGAGGGGGATTCGACCACGGAGGGCATTTATATCAACCCTATCGCCCTTCCGATGAAGCGTGAGTAGTCTACCACAGAACTACGGGTCCATAGCTAGTAGCTAGATTGCTTCTTCTCTCCATTTGATTCTCAGTACCATGTTCTCCTCGATGTTCTTCGAGATCTATCTGATGTAATCTTCTTTTGTGGTGTGTTTGCTAAGATCCGATGAATTGTCGATTTATGATCAGCCTATCTATGAATATTATTTGAATATTCTCTGAATTCTTATATGCACGATTTGTTATCTTAGTAATTCTCTTTGAACTATCTGTTTGGTTTGGCCAACTAGATTGGTTTTTCTTGCAATGCGAGAAGTGCTTTGCTTTGGGTTCAATCTTGCGGTGCTTTCACCCAGTGACAGAAGGGGACGAGACACGTATTGTATTATTGCTATCGAGGATAACAAGATGGTGTTTTCATCATATTGCTTGAGTTAATTCCGCTACATCATGTCATCTTACTTAATGCGTTACTCTGTTCTTTATAAACTTAATACTCTAGATGCAGGTAGGAGTCGATCGATATGTGGAGTAATAGTAGTAGATGCAGGAAGGAGTCGGTCTGCTTGACACAGACATGATGCCTATATTCATGATCATTTCCTTAGATATCGTCATAATTATTCACTCTTCTATCAGTTGCTTGGTAGTAATTTGTTCACCCATCGTAATATTTTCTATCTTGAGAAAAGCCTCTAGTGAAACCTATGGCCCCCGGGTCTATTTTCCATCATATAAGTTTCCGATCTACTATTTTCAATCTTTACCTTTCCAATCTATAAAACAAAAATACCAAAAATATTTACTTTACTATTTATCTATCTCTATTAGATCTCACTTTTGCAAGTAACCATGAAGGGGTTGACAACCCCTTTATCGTGTTGGGTGCAAGTTGTTTATTGTTTGTGTAGGTATATGGCGACTTGCGTGTTGTCTCCTACTGGATTGATATCTTGGTTCCCAAACTGAGGGAAATACTTACTCTAATTTGCTGCATCACCCTTTCCTCTTCAAGGGAAAAAACAACGCAACCTCAAGAGGTAGGAGAGACGATTAGAATTAATCTCAAAAAGGGACAAAAGAACATTATTTCTCTCTCGGCGAGAGAGCCCTAGGATGGCTGAGCCACAATATGATACTGATGGAGACTCAGAGGAATCAAACACCATGGCTAAAATGTGATGATCATTATCTGCACCAGTCCCCCGCCAGCCTTGCCTCGCGCTAAGCTCTCGCTCACGTGGCCTTAAATTGCTATTGCAAGTACTAGAAGTTGTTCACGGAACGGATCACTATCATCCGGACCAATCAGGTGAATTATCTCCAGTCAATTTTTATTGGTATGTTTTATTCTTTAAAAGAACAAGTACTCTGGCTTGTGATATTTTTTGGATGCAGGACAATTTTCAGTACAAGACCGATGGTCGTGTCATGGATATATAGCTTGCGCTACCATTATCATGCGCTAGCATCTGACCGTGCCATAATGGTCAAAGAATGTATGTGCAAGCCGCCGCCTCTGCTGTCTAGTCTACATCTACACGACGCGGCCAACTCGCCCATCTGCACAGCTTACCGCGCCTACGATTGACTCACCAGCTTCCAACACTATGGTTGATTCATCTGTCCGTGCCGCGACCCATTCGTCTGCATCCATGCTGCATGTGAAGCTGCGGTCATTTCTATCGTCCGCCTCAAGGGGTCTGGTCTACATCAACACACCGGGCCGCACCTATCTGCATGAGCTGGTTAATAGGCGTACGCAAGTCGCCGCTCCTGTTGTCCGGTCTATTCCAACAACTCTGAAGAAAGTCATAATATATTATCAGTCTTTGCCTCCACCGGATGGCTCAATGGATAGGCGTACAAGCCACCCCCACTACGTTTTGGTTAACTTCAACAGTTAGCTAGGATGAACCATTGGCTAACTTACTGACACAGCTCATACGAGATCATTTATAACCCGCCGCAGTCGACCTCAATCTTCTGGGGATTCAGATCGCGTTATGAACGCCAAGGATATACATGTTATGATATGGCCAAGAATAAAGAATCTCAAGCCAACTCCTTGAGTCGTCTTAGGACTCTGAGGCTACACAAACATGACTTAGCAAGTTTTTCCAGTTTCAACAAATTTCAGAACCCCAGGTCATTGGAGGGAAAATAACCCGGTCCTGGAGGCCACTGCCCCATTGGTGAAAATTTGAAGGCCGTTAGAACATTTCCTGCTTAAAAAGTGCTTGACAGTCAAGAAGTTATGTCTCAATCAGAAAAGTTGCTATTCAAAATCTAGCTCAAGGGAAATCTGTCTCCCACAATGTTTTGACCCCTAAATATCTGGCTCAACATTCGGTTCAAGAGGAATTCATCTCTCGCCAGTTCGAATTCTCAGAAAAATTAAAGGTTGCCAAAGATAACATGCTGCCATAATGCGCGGTTCAAACATGGGTATCTTGCCTTATGGGCTTATTATATTATGATCAGTTTAACAAAAGCCGGCATCCTCGAAATTCAGGGCCTCTGTTGTTTCATCTCTGTGCTTATGAGTCTTTGTTAATTGATCATAAGGTCACTTGGGGGCTTCCAACCCACAGGGTTTAGCTTTCGTACCCTCTTGACCGACCTGAGTTGCCACATTATGAGTTACACTTGCCTATTTTCAACTAGCTACTCCGCTACGTGATCTGCCAAACTCTTAATAGTCAATATTTTTTAAGACCCTGAACTTGTTAAGGTTAAAACGGAGGCTTGTGTCATGTGAGAGGTGGCTTACAGTGAGCTAGGATAAACTCAGCGGTTGTGCGGCCTTGAAAGCAAACATGAGGCATGTGAGCCAACAGTTGTGCAGCCTTGAAAGCCAACATGAGGCATGTGAGCCAACGGCTATTGGGGCCTTGAAAGCAAATATGCGGCCTGTGAGCCAACTTTTTTTGGTCATGCCTTGAAAGCTGGCCTAACGAATATTTGAGATTCGCATATTTTCTGTTTTGGTTTTCAGATGCTTTTATGCTCTCAAGTTTTGGATTTTGGGCAAATTATGAATTCTCGGGTTACGTGACTTCGGGTTATGCTATTCATGATTGAGTATTTCGGGTTGTCACCCGCCCTAGCTTTTGAATTTAAGTCGCCAGTATGTTGTGGCTCATGTTTGAGTATTTCGGGTTGTCACCCGCCCTGGCATGAGACTTTAAGTCGCTAGGATGTTTTGGCTCATCAGCCACGTTCATGATTTATTCATTGGCTGGATAAGACTACAAGTCTTTGGGTTGTCAGTCGCCCTAGTTTTTGACTTTTAGTCGCCAATAGAATTTTGTCTATAAAATGCCATTAAAATATTTTTAATGATTGTTTATGACCACAAGTCTGTGGGTTATAACCCGCCGTGGAACCGGGCATTAAAAACTGGTCTTTTTGTCGACCCTTAAAAGTCGACATTTTTATACTCTGTTATCATACACATACATTGCATCATCATACCATATGCATGGATATCCTGGTTTATATTGCAGGGACAGGTTTTCAAACTGGGTTACATGTTCCAATCATTAATAGCCAGCATGGCTGGATTTTCATCATGGCCATAGCCAGTATTGAATGGTTGAGATTTTCATACTGGATTATATTATTTAAATTCTTAAATAGCCAACATGGCTGGATTTTCTTTATGGCTATCATAACCAGTATTGGATGATTGGGGTTTTCAAAGCTCCTTCAGAGTAATTGCTATTATTTTCTCATCCAAAAATACCAGCTTATAACAAAGAGCATGGTTCAATATAGATACGCAAGGCTTTTAGCAACATCATCCGGACAATGGATATGGTTTTATTTTACAATGAAAGGACTAGTCCCGAGTTGCTGCAGGCATATGACCCGACACTTGGGGGCTACATTATTCAAATCAAGATTACATCAAGTATGTAAGTCTCATGTCACTGCAAGCATGCACCATGGCACCTGGGGGCTAATGCCAGGTCATTTTTAACTCGCCTCATTGAAGACCCGACCCAACACGTGGTGATGAGCTGGCCCTTGGGGGCTACTAATTGCTCTTGTTAAAGGTAACATGAAACTTCAGGGCTACATCATATGATGTGATTTTTAATGAAGTACATGTAAAATCCCAGCTTAGTATTATCTTACTGAGATGGCCCTTGGGGGCTAAACGTTGCTTCTCAAGTCTACATAATCATATCTACAATGTCCCTGATCATTATTGCACAATGACCCGACATTTGGGGGCTACACATGAGAAGTATAGAATGTTCAGTTTATGCTTGGTGACCTACATGAACAACCTGGATTTCTCCAAAGTTGCAGCAGTTATATTAAAGCAAGTCTTAAGCTATCACTATTTTCCCTTCTTAAGACTTGGGGGCTACAGGTGATATGCATATAAGGGAGGAACATCTTCAAGTTCTTAGGTTTGAGCAAACTAGGGATCATATTCTCAATTTTGGCCTGAATAACTCAGGAAGATCATTTACATGACACGGCGTCAGCAACGATCATGACCCAACATTATCAATCATAACCCAACAATTTCAAGGACTGAAAATTGACAAGCTCTAACATCTACAAGAAAGTTGAACATTAGAAGGATATATGAAAGTTTAATATTTTTATCAAGTCGGAAGATTCAAAAGGAGGTTGAGCTCCAGAAGGACATCTTAAGTCCAATAGTTTTGATAAGCCAGAGCATTGGAAGCCGGCTCAAATGGATTATTTTTCCCCAATATTTTTCTGCAAGAAACCAAGAGACAAGATATATAATAGCTCAAGAAATGCATGACCCGACAAATATTGACTCGCTCAAGTGATTTCACAGAAAGAAGTGACAAGGATTGTTCTTGTTTTTATTTTGCAGGATAAGTTTACCATGGATAAATCCAATCTAAAATGGGGGCTAATGTCGGGGGTAAACCCCACGGTATGACCTGGCGTGATGTATGACCTAGCCACAACTTGGCGACTCACTGGAGGCCCGCCTGAGTCCAGCGACTCACTGATGAACCGAAGGGCGTATCAGATGTACGACAAGACCCAATGGCCCAGAAGGCAGCTCATGGGAAGGCCGACTCATGTTATGGTGGGCCGGCTTAAGAGGGAAGCCATAAGGAATATTTCCCTTACAAGGGAAGCAAGACTAGGATTCCACTTGTAATAGAGTGGCCGTAATCCTACTAGGACTCTACATTTAACCCACCCCTTCAACTTATATAAGGAGGGGTAGGGCACCCCAAGAGAAAAAAGTTTCGATGGACAGACAAGTCTTAGACAAGACTAAGTAGATGCTCTCGAGATAGAGGTAGCAGAACCTGCCCTTGTAACCGAGATCATCATGATCATCAATATCAATGAAGCAGGATGTAGGCCTTTACCTCCACTGTGAAGGGCCGAACCTGGGTAAAATCTAGCGTCTCTCGATTCTGACCAACCCCGTTAAAGATACTACCTAGTTGCGATGGCCTCACACCTAAGTCGTTTCACGAGGGCATCTGCCATGACAAAACCACGACAACATGGTTTGAAGATCAAAGAGAGAGAAGAAGCCATGTAGCTACTAGCTATGGACCCGTAGGTTAGTGGTGAACTACTCATGCATCATTGGTAGGGCACTAAGGTTGATGTAGAATCCCTTCGTGATCGATCGCCCCTCCGGCAGAGTACCCGAAAAGGCCTCGAGATGGGATCATGGATCAATACAGACTTGCGGCATAAAAAGTGTTTCGGGTGGCTCCTTGGTAGTTTCCCAATATTTTAGAATATATAGAAGTTGAATTAGGTTAGACGGAGCCATGATGGTCCCACGAGGCGTCTAGGCGTGCCCTGGTGCCTTGTCGTCTCCTCGTTTACCTTCTTGTTTCTTCCTAAACCTTCTAGTGTCTCTCTGGTCTAGAAAAAAATTGTCAACAAGTTTCGTAGCATTTGGACTCTCTTTGGTATTCTATTTCTGGAAAAGAAAATATAGGCAAAAAAACAGCAACTGGCACTTGGCACTGTGTTAATAGGTTAGTCCAAGAAAATGATATAAAATGACATCTAATTGCAAATAAAACATCCAAGACTGATACTATAATATAATGGAACAATATAAAACTATAGATACGTTGGAGATGTATCAATCATACTCAAGCTTAATTCCTTCTCGTCCTCGAGTAGGTAGATGACAAAAATAGTATTTTTGATGTGGAATGTTACCTATCATGTTCATCATGTAATCTCTCTTTTGTGGTATGAATATTAATATACAAATGATTCAAAGCAATAATCTGTTGTTTGATATAACGACATCATCACTCATGCATACTACCAAACAATCATGCCTTTCAAAATAAAAATGCTAAAGAAAGTTATCCCTACAAAATCATATAATATTATCATGCTCCATCTTCTTAACATAAAATACTTATCATGAACAACCCCGGTAACAGTCCAACAATTAGTTCATACTTTTTAATACACTTTAGTTTTTTTCAACCCTCACGCAATACATGAGCGCAAGCCATGGATATAACACTATTGGTGGAATAGAATGCGGTGGTAGAGATTAATAAGGGGAAGTCAAAAAGCAAGACAGTCTCATATCAATGAGGTTAACCAATGGGCTATGGAGATGCCCTTCAATTGAGGTCAAAGCTAGGAGTAGGGATTGCCATGCAGCGGATGCACTAGGTGCTATAAATGTATGAAAGCTCATACTAAAAACTAAATGGGTGTGCATCCAACTTGCTTTATCATGAAGACCTCGGTCATTTTAGGAAGCCCATCATCGGAATATACAAGCCAAGTTTGTCGGTGTACTAGAGTAGGGGTACCCTAGTATCCCGAACTTGTGCACGGGCAGTCGCAGCATCCCGCGGCAAGGCTTGCCGGGTGACTGCCAAGGTCCTCCGTGGTTCCTTTGGAGCCATTCAAGAACAAAGTATTCAAGCCAAGGAGACAAGACCCCGGCAAGAGGAGCTTGCCAGGAAGGCCAACCAAGGCATCTCAAGGAACTTGCCGCGACGCGCCACGCGTCTCGGCAAGGCCCGGTGAGCGACGAGCTCCCGGACGCGACAAGACAACGACCGCGGCAAGGCGCTTGCCGCGGCAAGCTACCACTCTGTACCCGCGCTCCGGCACATCCACCAACGTGTCGCTCTAGGAACTTTCCAGGCGTACGTGGCGGGAGGCTGTGCAGCCAGCGGTGTGCGGTGGCAAGCGGTGCTGACAAGATTGCCTTCGTGGCGAGCGGTGGCGTCCTTGACGGTCCCTTTTGCACTATTTGGGCGACGCAGATGGGCATTCAATGCCTTTGTCCCCTGCCGTCAGAGTTAGATATGATACACTGTAATAGGTAGTTGTACCAACCGTAACACCTTTCCATTTTTACCCTTGTCTACGTTGCCACCTGTCGGTGACCCCTTGAGCATATAAAAGGAGGCCCATGCGCAACGTAGAGGGGGAGAGAGAACACTCACGCTCGGTCTCATTAGCTTCTGGTGTGTACTGTAGCACTCATCGCTCCCGAGCAAGAACTCAATACAAACCACAAAGCAGGAGTAGGGTTTTACGCATCCGTGCGGCCCGAACCTGGGTAAACTACTCGTGTGTTTCACCTCGATCCGCTCTTCGTGCGATCTTCGCCCCTGCCGAACCGAAAGGGGCTTGGTCCGCCGGTCCCATAGGTGCTCGTGGATTCGTTCCCCGACATCTTTGGCGCGCTAGGTAGGGGGCGTCGGGGTTGTGTGAACCTGATCCGGCGTTCACACGAGCTAGATCTTCATCGTCTTCATCGACATGCCGCCGAAGAAGAAGACTTCGGAGGCGGCTGCTCCGTCCGCGCCGAACCCACCATCGCTGGAGCAAACGGCTGGTGGGGTAGACGCCGGCGGAAGAACGGGCGTCGACGAGGGAGCTCACGGTGCTGCCAGGTCCAAGGACAAGGCTGCACTGCCCATCGGCGGCGTAGTCGGCTCCCACAACGACCGGGCACACTCCAAGACCGCGGCGTCCGTACATGCACCGCGCCAATCTCAGGAGGCGCGGGACCGGCAGCGTCATGGTACTCACGGTACCATACGTTTGCTGGACCAAGATCGAGCTGGTGGATCTCGGAGTGCTCAAGACCATCATGCACGCCAACATGCTGGCACGAGCGAGGCATGGTCGCCTGGACGGGATACTGCTCCTTCTAACATAGTTAGAAGTCCGAGCATATCCCGCTCCTCACACCGTTCGCCACCGCCACCCGCCACTTCAGCAGAAGCTTTGACGCGAGCTCAACTGCTCCTGGACTACCCTCCAACGGCAGGCAAGATCGACGACTAGAGGGCCACCATTCAGAGTCTCATCGGCTTCGCCAACGGCGACACTCCACGGCAGCCGAGTACATCGCAGCCGCGGCAAGTCAGCCAGGCACAAGCCGGTGGCGACAAGACCGGTGGGGGTGCAACCACCATGCACTCTCCGCCCCGAAGACCAAGATCGCCGACTCGCCGGATCCACCTCGACAACGACTCCACCGCGTCATCAGATCCACGAGCTCGTCGCGATCAGCGCCAAGTTCTTCACGAACGATAGCAAGAAGACGCTCGTACTCGCATCGAGCACCGAAGAGAAGCGCGGCGTCAATCGGACCAGCGCGCTGGGCCCTCTGTCGACATGCATGCGCCAGGGGAACCAGGCGACTTGCCGTACGCGGTAGGTTGCCCTGCGTTTACTCGTGAGCTGCGGCAAGTCCAGTGGCCCAGCATGAAGAATTTCAAGCCAGACGTACCAGAGAAGTACGATGGCAAGTCGAATCCGTCGGAGTTCCTCAGCATCTACACCATCGCAGTGCAAGCTGCCGGGGGGCGGGACGACAAGATCCTTGCCAACTATTTCCCGCTGGTGCTCAAGCCCAACGTCAGGTCCTGGCTCATGCACTTGCCAGACAACTCCATATCCTCCTGGGCAGACCTATGCCATCAGTTTGTCGACGCCTTTACAGGCGGCCACAAACCTCATGGCCAAGAGACTAACCTTCATCTGCTCGCCTAGAAGGAAGGAGAGCCCCTGCGCAAGTACATTCAGAGATTCAGCCATGTACAGCACAACATCCCAGATGTCCACCCTGTCGCGGTCATCAGCGCGTTCCATCAGAACGTGCGTAACCGCAGGATGCGGGAGGAGATGGCGATGTGCAAGATCAGAGACGTCAGTGAGAAACTCCCCGGAGAGAATACAGGAGCAGGAGGATCTGACAGCGAGGATGCTGCCCCGGCAAAGAAAAACCGGCGGCAGAACAACAGGAAGAAGAAAGGCAAAGATGTATTAGTCATTGAGCAGTCCGGCAACGAAGGTGACGCCAAGAAAGCCAAAGCTGGTAGCTCCGGCAAGGAGATTGCCGCATGCACCAACTGCCAGGCTGTGGCGGTCGCCGACAAGCAGGACGACACCGACAAGCAGTACTGCAAAATCCACCGCACCAAGGGCCATGACCTCCAGACCTGCAAGAAGGTCGAGCAGCTTGTCGAGCAGCAAAAGGCTGAATACGAGCGACGCGACAAGGAGAAGGCCCAAGGAGGTGCTGGAGGATCCGGCAAGAAGAGCCCCGGCCGGGGAGGACGCCGCGGCAAGGCCAAGCAGCGGCAAGGAGACAGACCTTCCCGCGGCCGCGACAAGGATGAAGATGACGACGACGATGAAGACATGGATGATGTCGAGACCAGTGAGCAGGAGTTCCAGAAAGCCACAGAGGTCTTGTGCGTTAATGGCGGTGCTTCTCTGCATACTTCACGCCGCCAACTCAAGCAGTGGGTGCGGGAAGTCAATACGGCAGAACCACCTGTCGAGTCACGCAAACTTCTGAAATGGTCCAGCACGCCTATCATCTTTGATATTGAGGACCACCCTGATCGCACAACTGCGGTCGGGTGCTTGCCGATGTTGGTTTCACCAACTATCCGCAACATCAAGGTCACTAAGATGCTAGTTGACGGCGGGGCCGGCTTGAACCTGATCTCCTCCGCTGTACTCCAAAAACTCCAGATCCCTGACAGCGAGCTTGAAGAGACTGGCACATTCCAAGGAATCAACCCAGGAAGGAGCAAGCCGAAGGCGAAGATCACGTTGCCGGTGACATTTGGCAGCGAGTTGAACTTCAGGACTGAGAGGGTCACTTTTGACGTTGCTGATATTCTATTGCCTTACAATGGGATATTCGGCCGTCCAGCACTCGCCAAGTTCATGGCAGCCTCTCACTACGCATACAACATGCTGAAGATGCCAGGCCCGATAAGTGTCATCTCTGTCCTTGGCGACAAGAAGGATGCTCTTATCTGCGCCGACAAGATCTACCGGGAAGCGGCAGCCACAACTATCCACGAGGAGAAGACCGCATTCATCACTCCATGTGGCACGTACTGTTTCATACGGATGCCTTTCGGTTTGAAGAATGCTGGTTCAACATTTGCAAGGGTAGTCCATGTCGCCTTTGAGCCACAAATACACAGAAATGTGGAAGCCTACATGGATGACATAGTGGTCAAGAGCAAGGACAAGGCAACTCTGATTCAAAATTTAGACGAGACCTTTGCAAATCTGCGCAAGATCAGCCTCAAGCTCAACCCCGAGAAGTGTGTGTTTGGAGTCCCTTCCGGCAAGCTTCTCGGGTTCTTCGTGTCTCAGCGGGGAATTGAAGCCAATCCTGACAAGATCAAGGCCATTGAGCAGATTGAAGCACCAAAGCGCGTCAAGGATGTACGAAGACTTGCCGGTTGCATGGCTGCTCTCAGCAAGTTTATCTCTAGGTCTGCTGAGCGCGCCCTGCCGTTTTTCAAAATATTGAAAAAGGTAGGTCCAATGAAATGGACTCCGGAAGCAGAGGCTGCGCTCCAAGACTTGAAGAGATACCTGTCCTCCACTCCAACACTTGTCGCACCTAAGCCACAAGAGAAGTTTCTGCTGTATATAGCGGCAACCAATCAAGTGGTTAGTGCTGCGTTAGTAGCGGAGAGCGAGGCAGATGATGAGCCAGCAACCACGGCAGGCGCATCCAGCGACAAGCAGGGGGCTTCACCGACAAGCTCTGGTCCCGACAAAGATGGATCTGCGCAGGCGCGCGGGGAGATACAGAAGAGAATGGTGCAGCACCCAGTTTACTTTGTCAGTTCCCTTCTGCAGGGGGCTAGGTCAAGGTACTCTGGTGTGCAGAAATTGCTTTTCGGCCTTCTCATGGCCTCGAGAAAGCTGCGCCATTACTTCCAAGCACATGAGATCACAATTGTCACTCATTTTCCGCTGAAGAGGATACTGCAGAATCCAGAAGCAACAGGCAGGATTGTTGAGTGGGCACTGGAACTGTCAAGCTTTGGCCTCAAGTTTGAGAGCACTTCAACTATCCAAAGCAGAGCATTGGCAGAATTCATAGCAGAGTGGACGCCAACACCAGATGAAGAAATTCCAGAAACGAGCATCCCCGTCAAGGAAGCAAGCAAAGAGTGGCTGATGTACTTTGATGGTGCCTTCTCGCTGCAAGGCGCCGGTGCTGGCGTGCCGCTTGTTGCACCCACCGAAGAGCACCTCAAGTACGTAGTCCAGATGCACTTTCCCAAGGAGCAAGCAACAAACAATACCGCAGAGTATGAAGGTTTGCTTGCCGGTCTCAGGATCGCGGCAGACCTTGGGATCAAGAAGCTCATTGTCAGGGGTGACTCGCAGCTTATCGTCCGCCAAGTGAACAAGAGTTATCAGACTCCGTTGATGGAAGCCTACGTTGATGAAGTGATAAAGCTAGAAGAGCACTTTGACGGCCTACAGATGGAGCATGTTCCAAGAGCTCAGAACGACATTGCCGACGGCCTGTCAAAGTGCGCCGCACTTAAGTTACCTGTGGAACCAGGGATCTTTGTGCTCAAGCTGACTCAACCGTCTGCAACGCCATGAACTGGACAGAGCAAGAAGAGGAAGTTGATTTCTGGTGACTATTTTCCGGCAGAGCTTCCCGAAGCCACCGCCAAGAAGGTCCCCAAGATCAACACCAAGAGTGCTGAGGAGCAGTCTATTGCGGCAAGCCCTAGGGTTTGTTCCGTTGAAGCAGACGCTCCCGACAAGTTTTGCTCCGGCAAGCTTGCCGAGGAACGTCAAGCTCCGGCTGAGCCGCAGGTTCTCGCCGTAGAAGCGGATGTTCCCGCAGCAGCAGATCTACCTTTAGTCCTTGTTGTCGAGCCACAAGCTCTAGCATGGGCACAGCAGATTGTCTGTTTCCTTCAGACAGGAGAACTTCCCGAAGAGCATGACGAAGCGGAAAGAGTAGCCCGGCAGTCAAGTATGTACCAGTTTGTCGACAACACACTGTACAGAAGAAGACTCAACGGTGTGAAATTGAAGTGTATTGACCGGGAAGGCGGACAAAAGCTGTTGGCAGAGATACATGGAGGCATATGTGGTCACCACATTGGTGCAAGAGCACTCGTCGGCAAAGCATTCAGGCAAGGTTTCTTTTGGCCGACAGCCCTCCAGGATGCAATTGCACAAGTAACCAAGTGTGAAGCGTGCCAGTTCCATTCTAAGAAGATACACCAGCCAGCTCAAGCTCTCCAGACGATCCCTTTATCCTGGCCATTTTCGGTCTGGGGGCTCGACATCCTCGGCCCCTTTCCCCGAGCAGTCGGGGGCTTTGAGTACTTGTACGTTGCAATCGACAAGTTCACAAAGTGGCCGGAAGTGGAGGCAGTGAGGAAGGTGACAGCACAGTCAGCAGTCAAGTTCTTCAGGTCGATTGTTTGCCGCTTCGGGATCCCTAACAGGATCATCACCAACAACGGTACGCAATTCACGAGCCGCACCTTCATGCAGTACGTCCAAGATCTTGGCGCCAAGGTCTGCTTCGCTTCTGTTGCTCACCCGAGAAGCAACGGTCAAGTGGAGAGGGCAAATGCTGAAGTACTGCATGGGCTCAAGACCAGGACTTTCGACAGGCTGCGCAAGTGCGGAAGAAACTGGATTGAGGAGCTGCCGGTGGTTCTTTGGTCGATCAGGATGACGCCAAATCGAGCCACTGGCCAGACACCTTTCGCTCTAGTCTATGGAGCAGAGGCAGTTCTCCCCACGGAACTCGTATACGGGTCACCTCGAGTGCTCGCTTATGATGAGCTTGAGCAAGAGGAGCTGCGACAAGATGACGCGCTGCTCCTTGAGGAAGACCGTCTTCGGGCTGCTGTACGAGCTGCTCGCTACCAGCAAGCTTTGCGCCGCTACCATAGCCGCAAAGTTAACGCCAGAAGTCTCGAGGAAGGCGACCTTGTTCTTCGGCGCATTCAGTCCGCCAAGAATTCCAACAAGTTGACGCCGAAGTGGGAAGGCCCTTACCGGGTGAAACGAGTCACTAGGCCTGGCGCTGTCTGCCTTGAGACCGAAGATGGCATTCCGGTGAGCAACTCCTGGAACATTGAGCATCTTCGTAAGTTTTACCCGTAAGGCGCGGTTGCCGGAACCCGTTCCGGCAACCACCTTTTGTACAAGTCTTGCCGCTGTTGCATGTGATCCTTTGTACAAAGCCGGGCGCAGACCCCGTGCACAAATATAGCTCATGTGCTCCGCACATCTTGACAATTTCATGCTTTCTATTTTTTGCATGTGTTATCTGACACTTTCTGCAGCACCTACCCCCGGTAAGCAATAACGAGCCGTAAGGCTTCATATCTTTATTTTCTCTTCTTTCTTTTTCTCAAGGAAAGGAAGGTTCCCTCGCCCACAAGTTTGCCGAGGGGGGAAAGGAGAAGATAATGGTATGGACCAGGCATCGTTCAAGAAAGTTTCGCCTTACCGGGAAGCAAACAACAGAAAAGCTAAGTTGCCAAAGTTTGAGCAATCAGATTTTTAAAATTTTTAAGTTATCTTCCTTGAACGACCGTGCTTTGTATGGAAAACCTGTGCGCGGAGGAACCAACTCGTAGCTAGTTGCGCCCTTACTTTGTTTCGAGTCCGCTCAACAACTTAAGTGCGCTGCGACTAGTTGCGACAAGGTTTCTTGTCGGTAAAGGCACCACCAGCAAGCTGCTGACGTCCCGCACTCAGCGCTCGCGGCTAAGGTGCCTGCGCCGACAAGTTCCCTAAAAGCGTAGGGCAAAAACATACAAAGGAAGGAATCAAGTAAAGGAAATAACATTGCAATCATTACCCAAAATAGAGTTATATTACAAGGTAGCTTGTCGCGGCTCTAACAGATTGTTCTCATAACATGACCAGCAGCAACAAGAAAAGAAGAAAACAGGCGGCCTAGTCTACGCGATCGCCCTCAATCCTTTTGATCCCGCTCACCTTGTACACAATGGGTGCGACAAGGGTCTTGAGCGCTTCCAGATCAGCATCCGGCGGCAGGGTCTTGAGGACGTTGGTGAGGTTGAGGCCCGGGTTGCGGAAGTGATACGTCCAAAATGCATCACTATTTTATATCGTAATTCATCCTTATTCATTGATATATTTCACATTACGATGATGTTCTTATGTTGTTTTGGCCTATTTTACACAGTTTGCAACTTTCCGGTGCCGAAGCAGCAGACGCAGGATTCAGCGGTAAAAAGTGGACGCTGAGTTGCTGAAGAAGAATACCTCTAAATTACCTGAAAATCGACGGAGGGTATTTTCCAGAAGGATCATGAAGATACGCAAAAGAGCAACCATAGGGGGGCCACAGGGTGCCCAGGCGGCCAACTAGCGCGGCCCCCACCCTGGCCGCGCCGGGAGGCCGCCTGGAGCTCCTGGACCACTCCAGGCTCCCCCCCTCTGGCCTATATACTCCTCGTCATCCAGAAACCCTAAAAGGAGGGGAGTTTACGGAGTTCCGCCGCCGCTCTGTGGCGGAAACCTAAAGAGAAGAAAAGCCATCTCCGGCGGGCAGATTTCGCCGGGGAGATCACCTCCCGGAAGGGGAGATCATCGCCATCGTCATCACCATCGTCACGGGCATCATCGAGATCATCATCAACATCATCCCCAACATCAGCACCATCTCCATCTTCATCCAATCTCATCTCACAATTGCAACTTGTGTTGTAATCCGTACTATCTATCCTCTCTACCCTATCGGTGTTGATTACTACTTTGTGGTGAATGCTATTGAGTTTTGTTGGAGAAATATCATTGTGTCCAGATTGTTTATCATCCATCTATCTCCACTGATCATGATCTCTTTTATGTCTTGTGAGTAGTTACTTTAGTTCTTGAGGACATGGGAGAAGTCTTGTTGTTAGTAGTCATATGATGTTGAAGTAATATGTGTTGTTTGATACTTAAGTTGTGTTGTTATTTTCCTAGTGGTGTTGTGTGAGTCCAACACTCAACACTTCGCCTTATTAAGGACCTAGGGGAGTACATTGTGTACAAAGAATGCTTACGGTGGGTTGCCGGAGTGACACAAACCTGAACCCCAGTTCGCACGCTTTTGCACAAGGGAACAATGGATCATCGATCGTATTGCTATGGTTAGGCTTTTGCCTTAAATACTATCTTGTATTTGCGGATGCTTGCAAGGTGTTTAATCATAAGAGTGCACTCATCTTAGTCTAGAGGGTGTACTAGCATAGATCCACCCACTCAACACTTATCAACACATCACATAGTATCGATATGGAATATGGCGAAAGCACATGACTACCTCTCCCATGTGTCCTCAAGAACACTTTAGCCTTTATAAGTTCAGTTGCTAGGCCTCTCCTTTGCTCAGAAAGGATTGGGCCACTTGTTACTCTCTAGTGCCTTTTACTTTGCTCGCTTTTACTTTCCTGTTGCTTATATCAAGAAAACCCCTAAAAAGTTATCTTTCAGTGCTTGCAGTTATTCCTTGCTCAGAATCACTTATCAATACCTTCTGCTCCTCGTTGGGTTCGACACTCTTACTTATCGAAAACGCTGCAATAGATCCCTTACGGTTGTGGGTCATCAAGTACCGTTTTCTGGCGCCGTTGCCGGGGAGTGTAGCGCTATTGGTAAGTGAAGCGGGTAAGGAAGTTTTTATATTTCTGTTTTTATTTTGCTGTTGCTGCTCTTTGTCCTTATGGACAACCTTGCTATTGGATCGTTGCTTGTGGGAAGACGCCCCATATCTGTTGTGGTTGCTCCTCCCCCTACTGAAATTGTGCCCTATAAAATGCCAGCTGGTATTATCGATTATGTTTTGGCTAATCGTTATGCAGGAGACAGACATCCCGGTGAACACTTGCTATATCTGTCACAACTATGTTCATTATTTAAGTTTGCAGGTGTATCAATGGAGTTTGTCATGAGGAAATTGTTCTCCGTATCGCTTATAGATAAAACTTCAGATTGGTATAAGCTTCTCGATAACTCACACTTGCTTGATTGGCAAGAGCTTATGTCTCTCTTTTATACCAAGTTTTATCCTCTTCATGAAATTCATCGAGACAGGAACTATATCTATAACTTTAGGTCTCGTGACGGAGAAAGCATTGCTCAAGCTTGGGGGAGATTGAAGTCCCTAATGCTCAAATGTCCTATTCATGAGCTCCCCAACAAAATTATACTTACAAATTTTTATGCCAGGCTTTCTCGTTAGGATAAGGAGATGCTGGATGCCTCCTCTAGTGGGGTATTTCAGACAAAGAGCGTTGAAGAAAGGTGGGATCTCATTGAAAGGATCCAGAGGATTACCGAAGATTGGGAAATCGATAAAGGTATTGAACCCGCTATAAATTATGAGCATGATTATATTGAGAGCTATGTGAAAACTGATTACTTCAATACCTTTTGCTCTATGATTGGTCTTGATTCCCATCTAATGATTGATTTCTGTAAGGATTTTGCCTCTCACGTTGATTCTTTTAAAAAGAAGAGAGATCAGCATCATGAACCTTTCAAAGTGTTACCTGTTGATATTCATGTTGCTGACCCTATTTTGCCTACAGTTATATATGAAAAGCCTCCTTTTCCCGAAAGGATAAGGGAGCACTCTCTTGTGTCAGGCATAATAAATAAAAGTGAGAGAAGAATTGATGAGCCTGAGGACCAGATCAAGGTCGATCCTCATGTTGCATTGGTTAAAGACCTTGTTACTAATGATGTTTTGGATTCCAATGTAAATTTTTGTGCTGTTTCCACTAACCTTGTCACAGCCAAGAATAAAGGCCCAATTTCAGGTACTCCAGTAGTATCTGTTAAAATAGGAGATCACAATTATTATGGGCTATGCGATTTGGGATCGAGTGCTAGTGCTATCCCCTATTCACTTTATCAAGAGATCATCGGTGAGATTTCACCTTGTGAACTTGAAGAAGTTGATGTTACCATTCATCTTGCAAACAGAGCAACTATCTCTCCTATCGGAATTGTGAGAGACGTTGAAGTCCTATGTGGAAAGGTAAAAATACCCTACCGACTTTCTAGTACTTGGTTCAGTGAGGGACAATTTTTGTCCTATTATTTTTGGTAGACCTTTTCTCAGAACTTGTGGAGCTATAATAGATTGCAAGAAAGGTAAAGTTTCTCTTGAATTCAATGGTGAGCCATATGAATTTAACTTTTCTAAGTTCTCTAAGCAGCCTCGTGGTACCGATTTACCTAGTGATGATAAAATTATTGAAAGTATTGCTTCTACTGCTATTCCCCCTAATGATCCTTTGCAGCAATATATGGAGGACCACGAGAATGATTTGCATATGCAGGAAAGAAATGAACTAGATGAAATATTCTTGAGACAACCTGCTATCCTGAAGCACAACCTTCCGGTTGAACCTTTGGGAATTTTATCAAAACCAAAAGAAGACCCGGTGTTCGATCTTAAACCTCTTCCCGATACGCTCAAGTATGCTTATTTAGATGAAAAGAAAGTATATCCTGTTATTATCAACTCTAACCTTTCAGGATATGAAGAAGAGCGACTATTGGAAGTACTTCGTAAACACCGAGGTGCAATTGGCTATACCCTTGATGACCTTAAGGGGATTAGTCCATCTATCTGTCAACATACTATCAACCTTGAGCCCGATGCTAAACCAGTTGTTGATCATCAACGACGGTTGAACCCGAAGATGATGGATGTTGTAAGAACTGAGATTCTCAAGCTTCTAGCCGCAGGTATTATCTACCCTATAGCCGATAGTAAGTGGGTAAGCCCGGTACATTGTGTTCCTAAGAAAGGAGGTACAACTGTGGTTCCTAATGATAAGAATGAACTAATACCTCAGAGAATTATTATTGGATATAGAATGTGTATTGATTACAGGAAGCTGAACAAGGCAACCAGGAAGGATCACCACCCGTTGCCGTTCATCGACCAAATGCTTGAAAGGTTATCCAAAAATACCCACTTTTGTTACCTCGATGGTTATTCTGGCTTCTCTCAAATTCATGTTAACACTGCTGATCAAGAGAAGACCACTTTTACTTGTCCCTATGGTACTTATGCTTACAGGCGTATGCCTTTTGGTTTATGTAATTCCCCTGCTACTTTTCAAAGGTGTATGTCTGCTATCTTCCATGGTTTCTGTGAGGAGATTGTGGAAGTCTTCATGGACGATTTCTCCGTCTATGGAACTCCCTTTGACCATTGTCTCCACAACCTTAATAAAGTTTTGCAGAGATGTGAGGAGACAAACTTCTCATATGAGACTGGAGGACCCCTTCCATGGAAGCTCTTCCCCGAGGACTACGTGATCAACGTCAACAAGAATGAGGAGTGAAATCTCCTTGGGTAATGGCATCCCCTTGGCTTGTTCCAAGCTTGGGGGAGTGCCCGGTATTTTTATCTTTATCTTTTGTCTTTTAGAGTCAAGTAGAGTCGTATCATGTCTAGGGAGGTTATTATATGAAATAGGTGTGTGCATTGAGGTCTATCACTCCTTCTGTGGAGAGATTGTATCCGTGAGTGTGGAGTCGTCTATGATGGAATATTAATGAGAAGTCTATTGGTTCCTTTGCTGCACTCGGTATTCTCTTCATGCAATCGACCTTATATGATGATTCTTATGGGGAGTATTGACCTTATATCAGGTATGGCTTTGAAAACTTTATTTAATATTGGCAAACATAGCTTTGGTTATAACAACAAGCATGATTTTCTTAAAGTAGCGACATAGCCAAAACCTTTATGTTATTATGCTTGAAGTGTTATGCTGACAAGGAAGACAACTTGATGTGTTATGCTTATTTTAATGTTTATGCTTTATATTGCTTTGCATCTTAGTCATCATCAATTGTCTGTTCTCTCAAAGCCTTTGCTAGCCTAAACTCTGTACTAAGCGGAATTCTGCTTGTGCATCCATACCCTTAAACCAATACCTTCCATATGAGTCCACCATACCTTCCTATTCGTGGTATTCCACTACCACCTCCTAATGTATAGAATTTATGTGTTATCCTTACTTGTTCAAAATCTTCTATTTTGTGCCCCTGTTTTAGCTCATGAGGAAGTAGTAGTTAATTCATGATCTTTTTAAGTTGGACAAGTTTTACCCCGGGGTTGCATGTCTAATCTGCAAACCCCTAATACGAGGAGGAACTGGCATGAGTGCGCCCGGCTCATAAAAGATAATACAACAAACAAACCCTCCTTCACGCTTTGTTCATGAGAAATCAGAAAACTATTGGCAGTGATAAACAAAGGAGATTAGGGGGATGTGATCGTCCCCATGCGGGAGCCGTTCCTCGAAACTTGTCAAGTTTGAGAAGTAATTGAGTTATCTATTAGCATTCGTTGACAAATCATGCACCTCTCAAAACTTGTTTTCATTCTGTTTGATTTAAGGATAGCACATGAGTTTTCCCTACTTCCCTAGAGCAGGGCCTATCTCTTAGTTTTAGGTTGAGTCAGTTATTCCTACTTCCTTCTATTCTTAAAGAGAGCAGACATTTGATGTTGACGAGGATTCATTCATATAAAGTTGCATTAAGATTTGTCATATCATATCCTTGTTGACATTATCATTTGATAAGTAAGTTGTTTGTCAAGCCCAGCTAAAGCAAACATCTTCCTTTGTGTTAACACTTTCACTTCTTGCCTAATAACATGTTCTTTCAAAAGCTTCAATTAATCTCACCAAAACATAAAGAGAAAGAGCAAAAGTAAAAGCTATTAGTTGTTCTTTGACCAAAGGACATGTTTGCCATGATTTGATGAGTTTCCTTAGCCCTACTTTCGATTATAAGTGTTACCACTCTTTTATAAGGGCCTTATGAGTTGAAGATTGATGTTGAGGATATTTGAGTTTGGTGAAGAAATTGTGATGCTTCTTGTCTGTATTCTATTTATCGACACTTCACTCTCTAAACTTGTGGACAGGTTTACCGAGTTCAGTATTTGCTTGGGGACAAGCAAGGTCTAAGCTTGGGGGTGTTGATACGTCCAAAATGCATCACTATTTTATATCGTAATTCATCCTTATTCATTGATATATTTCACATTACGATGATGTTCTTATGTTGTTTTGGCCTATTTTACACAGTTTGCAACTTTCTAGTGCCGAAGCAGCAGACGCGGGATTCAGCGGTAAAAAGTGGACGCCGAGTTGCTGAAAAAGAATACCTCCAAATTACCTGAAAATCGACGGAGGGTATTTTCCAGAAGGATCACGAAGATACGCAAAAGAGCAACCAGAGGGGGGCCACAGGGTGCCCAGGCGGCCACCTGGCACGGCCCCCACCCTGGCCGCGCCGGGAGGGCGCCTGGAGCCCCTGGACCACTCTAGGCTCCCCCCCTCTGGCCTATATACTCCTCGTCATCCAGAAACCCTAAAAGGAGGGGAGTTTACGGAGTTCCGCCGCCGCTCCGTGGCGGAAACCTACAGAGAAGAAAAGCCATCTCCGGCGGGCAGATTTCTCCGGGGAGATCACCTCCGGGAAGGGGAGATCATCGCCATCGTCATCACCATCGTCACGGGCATCATCGAGATCATCATCAACATCATCCCCAACATCAGCACCATCTCCATCTTCATCCAATCTCATCTCACAATTGCAACTTGTGTTGTAATCCGTACTATCTATCCTCTCTACCCTATCGGTGTTGATTACTACTTTGTGGTGAATGCTATTGAGTTTTGTTGGAGAAATATCATTGTGTCCAGATTGTTTATCATCCATCTATCTCCACTGATCATGATCTCTTTTATGTCTTGTGAGTAGTTACTTTAGTTCTTGAGGACATGGGAGAAGTCTTGTTGTTAGTAGTCATATGATGTTGAAGTAATATGTGTTGTTTGATACTTAAGTTGTGTTGTTATTTTCCTAGTGGTGTTGTGTGAGTCGAACACTCAACACTTCACCTTATTAAGGACCTAGGGGAGTACATTGTGTACAAAGAATGCTTACGGTGGGTTGCCGGAGTGACACAAACCTGAACCCCAGTTCGCACACTTTTGCACAAGGGAACAATGGATCATCGATCGTATTGCTATGGTTAGGCTTTTGCCTTAAATACTATCTTGTATTTGCGGATGCTTGCAAGTTGTTTAATCATAAGAGTGCACTCATCTTAGTCTAGAGGGTGTACTAGCATAGATCCACCCACTCAACACTTATCAACACATCACATAGTACCGATACGGAATATGGCGAAAGCACATGACTACCTCTCCCGTGTGTCCTCAAGAACACTTTAGCCATTATAAGTTCAGTTGCCAGGCCTCTCCTTTGCTCAGAAAGGATTGGGCCACTTATTACTCTCCAGTGCCTTTTACTTTGCTCGCTTTTACTTTCCTGTTGCTTATAACAAGAAAACCCCTAAAAAGTTATCTTTCAGTGCTTGAAGTTATTCCTTGCTCAGAATCACTTATCAATACCTTCTGCTCCTCGTTGGGTTCGACACTCTTACTTATCGAAAACGCTGCAATAGATCCCTTACGGTTGTGGGTCATCAGGAAGGCCACCTTCACCAACTCCTTTTAAAGAGCTCCCGCCCAGATCTTGCGCGACTCGTCGGCCAGCTGCTTTGGAATCTTCTCCCGGAGTCGTTGGAGGGCCGTCGCCACGCCTTTGAAGAACAAGGTGAGCTTGGCGCTGGGTTGGAGGTTCTCATCGGAGGGATACCCGAGATCCTCCATCCCCAGCTGCGCCAGCTCCCTGTCAATGTCTGCGGCAGCATCCACGAGTCCCTCCGTCCAGTGCTCCACATTCTCCCTAAAAGCGTTCTGGGCGGCAGCAACACTCGCCAGCAGCGCCTCATCGGCCTTGATCTTCTTCTTCAAGGCCACCTCCTGCTCCCTGGCGCCGTCCAGCGTCTTGGTCAAAGTTGTCAGCTTCAACTCAAGATCTGCGTTGGAGTCCTTGGCGGCGCCAAGTTCCTTGCCCTTCTCGGCGAGACGAACCTGCAGCTCTGACAAGGTGTAGGCGTCCTTCTCCCGCTCACGCTTGAGCGCGGCAAGCTCTTCACCGCTCGCCTTGAGATCGGCCTCGAGTCGCGCCACCTTCGTCTCCAGCTCCTTCTTGGCGGCCTCGGCAGCTGCAGCAACATCCTCTGCTTGCTTGAGGGCTCCGCCGAATGTTTGCTCGCGCGCAGTAAGCTCCTCCTCGTGGCTGTCAAGGTTAACCTTTCGCTGCGCCAGCTCGCCCTCCTGCGCAGACAGCTTCTCAGCGGCAAGCCGCTGTTGCTCTTCGACTTCAGCCTTCTCGAGGAGGAAGGCCTTCTGCTCTTCGGCAAGTTGCGCCCGCTCCTCTGCCAGGGACTGGAGAGCTTCCTGGTTAAGACCCCGGACCTCCTCAGCGCGCTTCTCGATGTCCGCTCCCGCCTTCGCGACAAGCGCCTCTCGGGATTCCAGTTTGGCCTGCCGAGCACGGTAGAGCGACACCAGCTTCCGCAGCAGCCGCTCCTCCTCAGGCTCGCCGCTGCTGCTGCTCGGCGCATCAACCAGCGTCAGCCCAGCGGAGGCGAGCACCTCTACATCGAAGCTTTCTCCTTCGACCGGCGCCCTGGAGCTTGACGCCCAGGGGAGGTTGATGAAGACGTTTTCGCCGGCCTTCAAGTAGACGCCTGGTTGGGGCTCTTCGGAGCCTGACCCTGCGGCAGCGGCGGAAGGATCGGCGGTCGGCGTAGCGCCTGGCGCTCCTGCGGCCTCAGGGCCGTCAGTGCGATCGCCAGACTCCTCGCCAGCTTCTGCGGCGGCAGCTTTGGCGGCCTCTTTGCCGGCCTCTTCGGTGGCGGCGGCGTCGTCGGTATCACCGCCCGCGGCAATCAAGTAGACACCGGCGTCGTCGACATCATCGACGGCGGCCTCGGTGATGTTCTCCTCGCCGACAACCTCGGTCTCTATCGGCTCCGTAGCAGATGGGTCTGACGGCCGAAAAAGGGAGAAAAGTCAAGCAAATATCCAAAAAGAAGATCAAAAGAAGAAGAACCCAAGGGAAGTTTTGAAGTGAGAGGATTACCTGTACCGGGTTCTGAAGTTGTAGTATCTGCCGCCGGGGGGCCGCTGGTGTTGCCGCTTGCCGCCGCAGCGCTGGCCGGCATCCCTCCTGCGTGAGCCAGCTCCTCGACAGGGTCCCTTGCCGGAGAACTCTCCCTTGGCGGTGTAGTCGAAGCAGATGGCATGTCGGGGGCGGCCTCCAGGCGCTCCTGGTGGGGCTGCTCTGCTCCTACACAAAACAAAATCAGATGTCAGCAAAGAAAGAGCATCCATGCGCGCCTAACAGCGGAAAGAGAACCATATACTTACGCTGGGAGCTCCTCTGGAGAATAGTTGCCGGGTCCGGCAAGGTGGTCTCGGGCGCACCCTCTGCTGTCGCGGTGGGTTCGTCCTCGACGATAATCACCTGCTTTGGACGCGCCAGGACCTTGGCTCTCTTCGCCGCTCTCTGGGCCAGAGTCCTAAAAAAGAATAAGTCCGGAGTAAAGCAAATGAGATACAAGACAAAACAGCGAGAATTGAAGATCTACAAGTACAACAAAGAATCTTACTCTTCTTCTTCCTCGTCGGAGCTGAACGCGGAGAAGTCGAAGTACGGCTCACCTCCGGCGCGGGGAGGCGGAGGAGTAGGTTCACTTGGCCGCTTGGCGGGAATAGTGGCGGTGGTCCGAGACAACCCCGCTCCTGCTGCCGCCGCGGCGTGAGAGGCGGCAGGAGCAGAAGCGGTGGTCCGGGTGGACCCCGCTCCAGTTGCCGCTGCAGCGTGAGGTGCTCCCGCGGCAACAGTGCTTGCCGCGGTGGAGCGTGTCACGCGGCGCGGCGACTGTCGACTTGTCCGCCACTCCGCTACGTCCCCGGCCTTGCGGAGACGCCTTCTTGGTGGAGCTGGGGGCTCTGCTTGTGACGAGCTGTCTGAAGATGAGGAGGAAGAGGAGTTGATCTCCAACGAGCCGCTCGTATCCTCGGCAGGCTCGCTCGACTCGACATCATGCCCGGCAAGCTCTTCCTCGCCGGCAAGCTCCTCTCGCTCGGCACGGCTTGCTGACTCTGCTGCCTCTGCCTCCTCCACGGTGAATCCAAACTTGCCCGCGGCTGCGGCTGCCGCCGCCTCTTCCAGCCTAGTGGCGATGCGTTTCATCTTCGTATCGGTGGTGGCGCGAGTGAGACTTTTCTGTTCATCGGAGCGGACCGGCACTTCTACCAAGCCGTCAAAGAACTCCTGGACGACGTCGTTTGCAGGCTCTTGACAAGTTAGGACAATTCCATGCGAGTCGCACAGCGGCATCATTGCACGGATGCGGCTGAGCGAGGAGTTGTTGCACAGTGGAACGACATCCTTCGGCAACCTAAACACTTCGGTATGTTGAGGGTCGTACTTGAACAGCTCCCGGAGCATTGCGTCAAGTTCCATAACAGTGAAGTTGAAGTTGAGGCCCAGGTGCAGCCTCATGATGTCCGCCACATTCTGGAAGTCCCAGGCGGGTCTCCTCCTCTCCTGCAGGGGGGCGATGCGGCAGCGAAGAAAATCTGCAACAACCGCGCCAACAGTGAGCCCGGCAAGCCTAAGGCGTTGGATCCGGGTGACGGCAATCTTCAGCCTATCGTCTTCCGGGGCCACGTTGCTCCAATCGCTGCCGCGCGCTACTAGGGTTTGGCGCTGGGCGGTAAACGGCTGCGGGTTCTCCTCGACAATCCAGCACCAGTCTGCTCTCCATTCCTCCCACTTGCCGCGGAACTCTCCCTCCAGATAAGCTTCCTTCTTGCCGGCTCTCGAGATCCAGGCGATTCTGCCGGATAAAGGCTCTCCTCTCTCAACTCGGGGCATAAAGAAGTGGCAAAAAAGGGCTATGTTTGGATAGACTCCGACAAAGTTTTCGCAGAGATGTGCGAAAACTGCCATGGTCAGAACATCATTGGGGGTGAAGTCAAGGAGGCGGAACCCGTAGGTGTTCATAAGATCGCAGAAAAACTCAGAGAAAGGCGGGCAGAGCCCGCAGTAGAAGAACAAGGCGAAGAAGGGATATCCGTTTGGAGCCATTCCCGAAGCGACGGCTGGAAGTACCTTCGTGCGCGGATGCGCCCGCGTCTCCGTCGACCAGAAGAGGTAGTAATACTCTCTCAGCTCCTTCGCGGCGAGCATGGG
>LR738711.1:629911049-630086607 GCA_902687465.1 Secale cereale
CGAGCCGCTGCGCCTCGGTCGACTTCATGACCTTCCCCTTGTCGGCTTTCGGAGACATGGCGGAAGTGGTGGGGGAGGTCGACGGCGTTGGTGGTGCTGGTGGCGATGGGGGGTAGAGCACTGCTCTCTTTCAGCTTTGGGAAGAAGGGGGAGTGGCAGAGGTTTCAGAGATTGGAATAGCAACCGGCGAGTGGGCGAACTGCCCCTGTTTCCCCTGCTTATAAGGAGGGAGGGGCGGATGTTCCGTCTTTCCGAATAAAGAAACCACCCACGATCTCTCCCACGACGCCGCATTCAACGCGTGTCGTTCGGGGATGGCGCGGTGGATACGAAGAGAGATACAGCGTAACCCAGGCCGCGCGTGACCATGCCCTGTTTTGGGCCTGGCCCAACAGCGCTCGGCACCGTGTGTGGCCCAGGCCCGGGGGCTCCTGTCGGTGTACTAGAGTAGGGGTACCCTAGTATCCCGAACTTGTGCACGGGCAGTCGCAGCATCCCGTGGCAAGGCTTGCCGGGTGACCGCCAAGGTCCTCCGTGGTTCCTTTGGATCCATTCAAGAACAAAGTATTCAAGCCAAGGAGACAAGACCCCGGCAAGAGGAGCTTGCCGGGAAGGCCAACCAAGGCATCTCAAGGAACTTGCCGCGATGCGCCACGCGTCCTGGCAAGGTGATACGTCCAAAACGTATCTATAATTTCTGCTTGCTCCATGCCTCTTTTGGGTGATATTGCTATGTTATTTATACACTTCCATACACTTTTGATCATATTTGGACTAACCTATTAACTCAGTGCACCCCAGTGCCAGTTTCTGTTTTCGGCTGTTTTTGTATTTCAGGTTTTCACATTACGAGAACTGCCAGAAAAAATCCAGAAAAATTATATAAAAAATCAGCGTTCCAGAAACTACCGTGTGGCCGAAGGACAGCCGGGGGGGGGGGGCACCACGGCTCCAGGCGCCCTGGCGGCGCCCCCCCCCCTGGGCCGCGCCGGGGGGGCGCCTGGGCCCCCCGAGGCTCCTCCGATGCCCCCCTTTGGCTTATATTGAAAGCATCTCGCAAAAACCCTGATTCCAGACCCCTTTTCTCTAGACGCGATTCCGATCTCCGCCGCCATCGCCATCAAGCTTCGGGGGACCAGAATTCCTATGCCGGCACCCTACCGGGACGGGGAAGTGCCCCCGGATTCATCTCCATCGACGTTGCTTCCTCCCTCCATGATGCGGGAGTAGTTCCTCCTCGGGGCTGAGGTTCTTACCAGTAGCTATGTGGTCAATTCTCTCTCCCATGATGTGATCTTCGTTGTGATCATAGGCTATGTTAATCTAGGGTGATCCCATGATATTTCCCCTTCCTCTATGTATTGGATTGATGTACTCACTTGTCTTTATCTAGTATAATCCCCGAGACCAAGGTGACAGCGGTCTATTGGACATGGATTAGAAAAATATTTTCATGAGTGATTTCCTCTCTTGTGTGTTGATTGAAGATTGAGAGTCTCTTGGTGCTTGTCTTTGACTATCCTTTAGATATGTTGTGGTGATTGTGGGACTCTCTTTGGATGGCCGCGGTGACATTGGGAAATCCTTAGATTGAGAACTACGAACTTTGAGGTGTGCTTTTGTAGCCCTACATAATTCTCGTCCTCTCTTGACCACGAAGGAATGACCTCCGAGTGCGTCCCCTTTGCATGTTTTATGGGAAATATCATGTGATTCGATTATGTTAATGTTGTTGGGAATTGCCACTAGTGAAAGTATGAAGCCTAGGCCTTGTTTCCACCATTGCAATACCATTTGTGCTCACGTTTACCACTTGTTTGCTTGCTGCACTTTTTATTACAGATTTATATTACTTTGTTTTGCCATCCATATCACTTTCCATTTAACATCTCTTCGCCGAACTAGTGCACCTATACATCTAACAAGTGTATTAGGTGTGTTGGGGATACAAGAGACTTCTTGTATCTTAGTTGCAGGGTTGCTTGAGAGAGACCATCTTCAACCTCTACTTCCCTGAGTTCGATAAACCTTAGGTCATCCACTTGAGGGAAATTGCTGCTGTCCTACAAACCTCTGCGCTTGGAGGCCCAACATAGTCCACAAGAGTAGAAGCGTGTGTAGACATCAAGCTATTTCTGGCGCCGTTGCCGGGGAAGTGAGTGCTTGAAGGTATATCTTTAGATCTTGCAATTAAATCTTTTTGTTTCTTGTTTTTATTTCACTAGTTATGCTTATGGACAACCTTGCTATTGGATCGTTGCTTGCGGGAACACGCCCCACACCTGTGGTGGTTGCTCCTCCCCCTACTGAAATTGTGCCCTATAAAATACCAGCTGGTATTATCGATTATGTTTTGGCTGATCGTTATGCAGGAGACAGACATCCCGGTGAACACTTGCTATATATGTCACAACTATGTTCATTATTTAAGCTTGCAGGTGTATCAAGGGAGTTTGTCATGAGGAAATTATTTGCCTTGTCACTGAAAGGAAAAGCATTGGAATGGTATAGGCTACTAAATGACTCTCACCTGCTGGAGTGGGAAGAGATCCAGTCTCTCTTTTACTCCAAGTTTTATCCTCTTCATGAAGTCCATGAGAATAGGAATTATGTTTATAATTTTTATCCTCATGACGGAGAGAGCATAGCTCAAGCTTGGGGGAGACTAAAAACGTTAATGCTAAAATGTCCTAACCATGGGCTCCCCAAAGATATGATTATTACTAATTTCTATGCGAGGCTTTCTCGACAGGATAAAGATTTGCTCGACGCTTCCTCTATGGGTTCTTTCTCAAACAAAAAGATTGATGCTAAATGGGAACTCCTTGAAAGAATTCAACGCAACACTGAAGATTGGGAGATCGACAAAGGTAAAGAGTCAGGTATAATTTATGAGTATGATTGCATTAAGTCCATTGTTGAAACTACAAGTTTTAATAAGTTTAGTGCTAAGTTTGGGCTTGATTCTCAACTCCTTGTTGATTTCCTCAAATCTTTTGCTTCACATCTTAATATGCCTAAGGAGGATTGGATCAAGTATCATAAACCTTTTAAAGAGACTTGCAAAGAAAATGAAATTGTTCATGATGATTGCAACATGCATGATCCAATTCCTAAAAATGAAGTTTTATATAAGCATGTTAATTTTTGTGGAGTGGATAGACCTTGTGAAAGGCCTATGATTGAAGAAGAGAAGTATTGTAAGCAACATAAGCATGAAAGAACAATCACTTGGGTCAGAGATTTAAATGAAATTGCTAGAGAATTGTGTGACCTTTATCCTTTTACTTGTGAACTTTGCCGTATAGAGGGTCACTTTAATTTTCAATGCATGAACTTTCAAAACATAACTGTTAACCGGTTGTTTGATAACATGATCACCTCTGATCTTTATGATGAGCTTATGTTATTTTTTATGTGTGAAGAGTTATCAGAAAAGACTTCATGGCTAGATGTTAAGGCCATACGAATAAAAAACACTTTGCAAAATTGCCATCTCTATTGTGTTGTTTATTGCCATGAAAATGATTACATAGGTAAGATTATAAATGAGGGAACTTTACCAAAGTATGAAAATGTCTCTTATATTTCTGCTAATAAAAAGGAGAGTTTCTCCCAAGTTTCCCCTATTGTTTCTAATGATAAACCAGGATATGTGGAGAAGCTTCATCTCCAACCACTCCCTCCTAAGGTTAAGAAGAAGAAAAAGAAGAGGAGGAGGAAGAGGAGCAAGAAAGAAGAAGAATGGGTATCAACCTGGCCTGAGCATATTCCTCCCATCAACTTTTATCCTAACGATTGTAAGTTTAAAGAAGAAGGTGAAGTTTATTGCCTTAATTATCATCTTGATGATACGTCCATAGGTACTATTGAAGATGATTTTGATTATGATATGCATGTTACTTATTGTGATTGGGAAAATGATGATAATGCTACTTATGATCTTGAAAATCTTTTTGGTACCAACTCTAAAAGTGATGATATGGGAAGCTCTAAGCTTGGGGATGATAGGATTGCAAATCCTTTACCCACTAGTGATGTGATAATTGATAATTATTTTGCTAGTAAGAATAAAGACAACATGATTACAAATATAGTTGCTAGCAATGATAATGCTCTTCTCTACTATGATGATGTCACAACTCCAACCTATAGTGATTATAAAGGTACCTATGACATAAGGAGAAATTATCCTTATGAAACTTGTCATAATCATGGAGGGAATTACTCCCTTGTTGAACACCACCCTCCTAATACACAATTAATCTATAGTGTTCAAGTTGTTTATGATAGTCCTACTCCCACTATTACCAATGAGAAAGATTATGCTTATGTGGAGAGTAAGAGTACCTTTTTGCATGTGGATCATGGTAACAATGCTTTATGTGATGCTTATATTGTTGAGTTCATCCATGATGCCACTGAAATTTATAATGAGAGAGGGAGACTTGGTTCTAAATATCTTAATAATAAGAAGTTTCCTCTCTTTATGGTGAATATTTTGAAGTTATGCTTGTTTTGCCTTCCTATGCTAGTTGCTTTGTGCTTCAATGAATTATGCTATTGCAATATTCCTATGCATAGGAAGCATGTTAGTCTTAAATGTGTTTGGTATTTGCTTCTTGATGCTCTCTTTTGTTCTTCAGCTCTTATTCCTACGAAAGCATCATTAAAGTCTTAAGCCTATCTTTATGGCTATAAAGAAATAGCTCTAGGGAGACAACCCTTGTTATGTTTACTTTCAGTTTTAGTGGTCTTGATGTTTGTTACTACTGTAGCAACATCATTGTATCTTTATTTTTCAGCTTTGTGCCAAGTTTAGCCTCTGATTGCAAGAAAGTTCAAAAGTTGTGACGTGCTGTCCAGGAAACAGATTCTGTCCTTGGGTAGACAAATTCGTATAAAATCTCCAGATCCTCTTTTTGGTCTGAATTTTTTCGACAGCGTGCTCTATACAATTGTCTTTCGTGCCTCTGTTCTGAGTTTTTTGATTAGAGTTGCAGAAGTGCCCCGAACAAATCATTTACTACCTGCTGTTCTGTTTTTCACAGATTATGTCCTGTTTTGCCTTTCCTTCATTTTGCAAACCTAGAGCTTGCTTTTTCTTTGCAAAAACCTTTTGGCAATCTTGAGAAACAGTAGAACTTCAAGAATATCTTTATTTCTAGCAAGGAACAATTATTTTATTATGGGTACTAACCTCGCTGATCAGATTATGATGAGTTATGTATGAAGGGAGTTTTCAAGTGTGCGAGGGAAGATGATAAAAAGATTCAGCGGTGTCAAACGCCCAAGCTTGGGGATGCCCCCATAGACCCCCAAGAAATATTCAAGGAGACTCAAGCGTCTAAGCTTGGGGATGCCCCATGCATCCCCTTCTCCATCAACATTATCAGTTCGTCCTTCGTTCCACTATATTTTAATCACTTCATGTGTTATGTGCTATGCTTGGAGCGTCTTGTTTTAGTTTTCCTTTTAGTTTTCTTTAGCTTTTCATAACGAGTCAGAACTCAGCTTTCTTTATGTGGGAGAGAAACACGCTCCACTTCCACCTAGAACATAACATAGAATTTGCATGTCTATCTTTGCTGTGTGTGTTCTTTGTCTTTTAATAGCTACTATCATGCTTAGCTCTTAACTTTCATGCTTATCTTTTTAAAGAGCTTTTGTTTAGTTGGTCGCTGGAACTCTCTTTAGTTATCATGCTTATCTTGTTAAGAGAGTTGGCTTCCGTTGCATTGGTTAATATGTCTATGATAAAGATGCTACGTGCATAATGGCGCTTAGTAGTTCATGTTTTCTTATGGTTAGTCTCAAATAGCTGGGGGGTTCCCAATGTGTTATTGGAGTACCAACATGATTTGTTTGCCTATGATGTGGTATGGTTTAGTAATATCTTCCTTCAAAGAATTTATTTTGATTGACTTGGCGTATGCTCACGCATATTTAAGACTGTAAAGAAAGTCTGTCAAGCCTTGATGAGCTTTTGTTTCTGAGTAGCGATATAACTTCCATGCCTGATTCAATGTTGCTTTGTCGATCTGCATGATTATGACCGTCATTGCTCTCTTAGTTGGTCGCTCCCCGTCTTTTGCTAACCTTCGCCTGTACTAAGCGGACTGACTGCTTGTGCATCCACATCCTTTTAATCCAGTTATGCCATATGAGTCCACCATATCTTCCTACATGGCATTTACCTGCCATTCCTAACGGAGACTTGCATGTACCATCTCGAAATTATTCAAAGAAAAAGCATTCGTATTTTGTGCCTCTGTTTTAAGTTCATGAGGAAGTAGTAGTAAATTCATGATATTTTTAAGTTGGACAAGCTTCACCCCGGGATTGCATGTATAATGTGCAAACCCATAATACGAGAAGGAACTGGCATTGAGTGCGCCCGGCTCAAAAAGCTAATATAACAAACAAACCCTCCTTCACGCTTTGTTCATGAGAAATCAGAAAACTTTGGCAGTGATAAACAAAGGAGATTAAGAGGATGTGATCGTCCTCATTCGGGAGCCGTTCCTCGAAACTTGTCCATCTCAAGAAGTGATTGAGTTGTCTGCTAGCATTCGTTGACGAAACATGCATGATCAAAAAAATTATTACCTCTGTTTTAAAACCAAGAGCTCTGGTACATGTTTTGTCTTTGTTTCCGACTACGGGTTTTCAACCTTGCCAACAAAAGCCACGGTTCGAGAGTCTCCACCTTCTTTTAAAAGCACCAACTACTAAGAGCATGATTGTCATTCTGAGTGTAATGTGCATTGTCCCAAAGTAGCATTGTCTTTTGCATGATTGTGATGTCGTTTATTTTCAAATCATTGTATCTAGTCATCACTTAAACATTGGAGGTGCCCCTGCATTTATGTTTTGCTTCACTAAAGGGGGCAAGCTAGATATCACTTTATCATATTTGCGCATCATGTTCATTACAAATCTATTTGATGTTTCAATATCATATTGTAAAACTTTCAGTTCTTTGTGATTTTCTCATGAGGCAACTTAATTACTATAGATTCATTGTCTCAGTAAGCTTTTGTCATATGACTATGAAAAAGTCCTATATGGTTAATAGCATGTCACCACAGAAATTATTCTTGTTATCATTTACCTACTCGAGGACGAGTAGGAATTAAGCTTGGGGATGTTGATACGTCCAAAACGTATCTATAATTTCTGCTTGCTCCATGCCTCTTTTGGGTGATATTGCTATGTTATTTATACACTTCCATACAATTTTGATCATATTTAGACTAACCTATTAACTCAGTGCACCCCAGTGCCAGTTTCTGTTTTCGGCTGTTTTTGTATTTCAGGTTTTCACATTACGAGAACTGCCAGAAAAAATCCATAAAAATTATATAAAAAATCAGCGTTCCAGAAACTACCGTGCGGCCGAAGGACAGCCGGGGGGGCACCACGGCTCCAGGCGCCCTGGCGGCGCCCCCCCCCCCCCCTGGGCCGCGCCGGGGGGGGCGCCTGGGCCCCCCGAGACTCCTCCGATGCCCCCCTTTGGCATATATTTAAAGCATCTCGCAGAAACCCTGATTCCAGACCCCTTTTCTCCAGACGCGATTCCGATCTCCGCCGCCATCGCCATCAAGCTTCGGGAGACCAGAATTCCTGCGCCGGCACCCTGCCGGGACGGGGAAGTGCCCCCGGATTCATCTCCATCGACGTTCCTTCCTCCCTCCATGATGCGGGAGTAGTTCCTCCTCGGGGCTGAGGTTCTTACCAGTAGCTATGTGGTCAATTCTCTCTCCCATGATGTGATCTTCGTTTGTGATCATAGGCTATGTTAATCTAGGGTGATCCCATGATATTTCCCCTTCCTCTATGTATTGGATTGATGTACTCACTTGTCTTTATCTAGTATAATCCCCGAGACCAAGGTGACAGCGGTCTATTGGACATGGATTAGAACAATATTTTCATGAGTGATTTCCTCTCTTGTGTGTTGATTGAAGATTGAGAGTCTCTTGGTTCTTGTCTTTGACTATCCTTTAGATATGTTGTGGTGATTGTGGGACTCTCTTTGGATGGCCGCGGTGACATTGGGAAATCCTTAGATTGGGAACTACGAACTTTGAGGTGTGCTTTTGTAGCCCTACATAATTCTCGTCCTCTCTTGACCACGAAGGAATGACCTCCGAGTGCGTCCCCTTTGCATGTTTTTGGGAAATATCATGTGATTCGATTATGTTAATGTTGTTGGGAGTTGCCACTAGTGAAAGTATGAAGCCTAGGCCTTGTTTCCACCATTGCAATACCATTTGTGCTCACGTTTACCACTTGTTTGCTTGCTGCACTTTTTATTACAGATTTATATTACTTTGTTTTGCCATCCATATCACTTGCCATTTAACATCTCTTCGCCGAACTAGTGCACCTATACATCTAACAAGTGTATTAGGTGTGTTGGGGACACAAGAGACTTCTTGTATCTTAGTTGCAGGGTTGCTTGAGAGAGACCATCTTCAACCTCTACTTCCCTGAGTTCGATAAACCTTAGGTCATCCACTTGAGGGAAATTGCTGCTGTCCTACAAACCTCTGCGCTTGGAGGCCCAACATAGTCCACAAGAGTAGAAGCGTGTGTAGACATCACAAGGCCCGGCGAGCGACGAGCTCCCGGACGCGACAAGACAACGACCGCGGCAAGGCGCTTGCCGCGGCAAGCTACCAGTCTGTACCCGCGTTCCAGCACATCCACCAACGTGTCGCTCTAGGACCTTTCCAGGCGTACGTGGTGGGAGGCTGTGCAGCCAGCGGTGCGCGGTGGCAAGCGGTGCTGACAAAATTGCCATCGTGGCGAGCGGTGGCGTCCCTGACGGTCCCTTTTGCACTATTTGGGTGACGCAGATGGGAATTCAATGCCTTTGTCCCCTGCCGTCAGAGTTAGGTATGATACACTATAACAGGTAGTTGTACCAACCGTAACACCTTTCCATTTTTACCCTTGTCTACGTTGCCACCTGTCGGTGACCCCTTGAGCATATAAAAGGAGGCCCGTGTGCAACGTAGAGGGGGAGAGAGAACACTCACGCTCGGTCTCGTTAGCTGCTGGTGTGTACTGTAGCACTCAGCGCTCCCGAGCAAGAACTCAATACAAACCACAAAGCAGGAGTAGGGTTTTACGCATCCGTGCGGCCCGAACCTGGGTAAACTGCTCGTGTGTTTTGCCTCGATCCGCTCTTCGTGCGATCTTCGCCCCTGCCGAACCGAAAGGGGCTCGGTCCGCCGGTCCCATAGGTGCTCGTGGATTCGTTCCCCGACAAAGTTCTATAATGAAAAATGCCCACAAGTATATTAAAGTGACAATATAGGAGACTCTCTATACGGAAAACATGGTGCTACTTTGACGAACAAGTGTGGCAAAGTATAGTGACACTGCCCCTTCTCTCTTTCTCTCTCATTTTTTGTTGGGCTCCTTGGCCTCTCTTTTTTCATTGGCTCTTTTTGGCCTCTTATTTTATTTTATTTTTCCTAATTGGGACAATGTTCTAATAATGATGATCATCACACCTGTATTTACTTACAACTTAAAATTACAACTTGATACTAGAACAAATATGACTCTATATGAATACCTCTGGTAGTGTATCAGGATGTGCAATGAAGCTAGCATAACAAGTACAAAAAATGATGAACGGTTGTTGAGCCAGAAATACTATGTTAGCTATATGATCATGCAAATAAATATGTCAATGACGAGGTGTGTCCTGTAAACGGAATGGTGGAAGTTCCATGGCAATATATCTCGGAATGGCTATGGAAATGCCATAATAGGTACGTATGGTGGCTGTTTTGAGGAAGATATAAGGATGCTTATGTGTGATAGAGCGTATAATATCACGGGGTTTGGATGCACCGGTGAAGTTTGCACCAACCGTCGAGGTGAGAAAGGGAAATGCACGGTACCGAAGAGGCTAGAAAATTGCGGAAAGGTGAGAGTGTGTATAATCCATGGACTCACATTAGTCATAAAGAACTCATATACTTATTGCAAATGTTTATTAGCCCTCCAAGCAAAGTACTAGTACACATTCCTCTTAACAAGTGAGGAGGTTAGTAGGAGTTAACTAGCACGCGCCCCTACTGATTACATAGTAGGAAGACAATCAAAAACATCTCATGCTCCAACTTCTTAGCATAACTAGAGACTATATGTGCATGCTTCGGGAATTACAAACCTTAACACCAATATTATTACTGAACCACAATCATTCAGTAGTACCTCCCACATATTATCATCTTAATGTTGCAAAGCTATTGCAAGGAATCAAGATTATCATATTCGGTGATCTACATGAAAGTTGTTAGTATATCCCTTTGAATACCTATCATTTGAAGACCAATTTCATAACCTATGCATACTGCCATTACTATTATCAAATTCTCAAGAAGATATAAGTGAAGCATGAGAGTGTAACTATTTATTTAAAATATAAACAAGCCAAGCTCTAAAAGATATAAGTGAAGCACTAGAGCAACTGCCTAGCTCAAAAGATATAAGTGAAGCACAAAGAGTATTCTAACAAATCATGAATAAATGTGTGTCCCTCTCAAAAACGTATATCCAGCAAAGGTGATTCTGGCAAACTAAAAATAAAACAAAGAAAATACCACAATAATACACGATGCTCCAAGCAAAACTCATGTCATGTGATGAATACAAATATAGCTCCAAGTAATATACCGATGGATTCTAGGCAAAAGAGGGGATGCCTTCCGGGATATCCCCAAGTTTAGATGCCTCCTTGAATATTACCTTGAGGTGCCTTGGTCATACAAGCTGTGACGCCCGGGCAATCAAGCTACAGTAAACCTCTGCTAATGATGCCCCGTCACCAAGACTACTGTTGCTAATATCGCGTTAGTTCGAAATTGGTTCAAATTCAAATTAAAAATCAAGCAAACAATAACAGTTTTCAAATATTAAAACTAAAATGTTCTAAGTGTGTCAAATAAATCATAAATTAAATTGTTGAAGAATCCACATTTTTATAAGTGTTGTATTCCACTAAAGTAACTTAAATAGTAGGTAAAACAATTATGAAATGCTTTTTACTTATTGGACAATTACAAACTATTGAATTAAAGTATCAAATTATTTATGGCAGTGGCTTTACCTTTAATACCAATTTAGGGGCTAGTGGTATATCATATAAAACAAAAGAAAACAAAAAAAAATCCCCAATGGGCCTTGGCCCAGTTGGCCACTGCCAGCCACACAATTGGCCCAACTGGTCCAGGCCGGCCTCCCCACACCCCCATAACCCACCGAAACCCTAACCCCCTCCCCCACTCGCTCCCAGTTCCCTCCCCACTTCCCCCACGTCTCCCTCACCTCCCAATCCCGATCCCCTTCTGGATCGAGGAGCATGGCCACGACGCCTCCCGTCCCCCACGCCCCACCTCTGAACCTCGTCGGCGCCCGCCTCTACACCCGCACGGCGCCCGGTCCCCCCATCGAGCCCAACTGGATCGAGGGTGACGACCACGTTTTCTCACCTGCCGGAGCCACTCCGCCTCGACCTCGTCCCCGTCGCCGACCCTGCCACCGTCACCGACTCATCCCTGTCTTCCTCCTCGAGCACCGCTGCCCATGAACCCTACACCACCCCGTGAGCTCCCCTCTCCTCGTCCGGTCACCGTGTGCCAGCGCCATCCTGCACGCGCACATGCGCTCGCGCTCCCCTCGCCCACTCACGCACGCGCTCACCCACCGCCGCGCCACTGGCCTTCGCTCCCCTGGCCTGCGCCCACCACCTACCTCTGCTTGTCGGCAGGCGGCCGCTGCTGCCGGTCCACGCCCGCAGACCCATCCTTCCGCGTCGCTTGTAGCCCCAGCTACCGCTGCTAGCGGCTTCTCCAGAGTCGCTGCGCGTGCCCCGGCGAGCCACCCACCCCCGCCCGCCGGCTCCGCCCGCGCATGGCCCCCCTCGACCACTGCCAACTCCGGCAGCCGCGTGCTCTAGCGCCCGCGTGTCGTAGCTCTGGGTTCTGCTCCCGCCGTCGCCGGCCGCGGAGGCCCGGGTCGCGCCCGTCCTCACTGATGCCTTGGCCAGCGCCGCCCCCTCGCCTCCCGCCTCGGCTCCGCCGCGCCAGGCCGGGCCGCCGCCGCCCCTCGCCTGCTGTGGCCTCGTCCCGCCGCACCTGCAGGCAAGCGCCCGCCCGGGCGAAGCCCGTAACCCGTATCGCCCTGCGCCCGAATCGCCTAGCGCCCGTTGGCCCATATGGGCCACTGACTAGGAGGCCCCACCCAGAACGTAAAAAAAAATTAAAACAAATATATATTAAAATAAATAAATTAGTAATTAATTAATTAATGAGTTAATTAAGTTAATTAATCCAGATTAACTAACCCCATTAAATGTGTTAATTAACACTAACAAACTGTTAGTGTACTGAGACAATGACGAATGGGCCCCACCTTCCAGGGTTGACCTAGTCAACCTGTGGACTTCCTGACATCATGGTGATATCACGCTGGCACAATAATTGCATTTTCTACTTAAATTAATTCTGTTAATTCCAAAAAATGAATTAAAAGCTTTAAAAAATAATCTAAAATAATCTGTAACTCAGATGAAATACTTTGTACATGAAAGTAGCTCAAAACGACGAGACGAATCCGAATACACAGTCCGTTCGTCCACCACACGTCCCTAGCATAGCGAACCTACAACCGTCCCCCTCTGTTTCATCTGTCCGAAAATACCTAACACCGGGAATACTTTCCCGGATGTTTTCCATCCTCGCCAGTATCACTTAGTAACGCGTTAGGTCACACGTAGCACCGCATATTTCCATGTTATGCTTTGTGGTGCTATGCTTGCTTTAATTTTATTGTTTCTCCCCCCTCTTCTCTTCGATAGACACCGGGACCGAGACCACTGACAGTGCCACGGTGATCGACTGCGTCGACGACGACCCTTCCTGCTTGCCAGGGCAACCAGGCAAGCCCCCCCACTTGATCACCAGATATCGCCCATTCTCCTCACTCTTATTCTTGCATTAGGTTTGCTACTGTTGTTGATTCGATAGCTTCTATTATGTTGCATAGCCTGTCATTGTTGCTACATCTGTTGATACCTTTACCTGCTATCCTAATGCTTAGTATGTGATGCTAGTATTCCATCAGTGGCCCTTCATTCTTGTCCATCTGCCATGCTATACTATCGGGCCGTGATCACTTCGGGAGGTGATCACGGGTATATACTATATTATTACATACTTATGATCATGATTCGAAGATGGGGGCTGACGGGGCAGGTGGTTCCACACAGGTAGTGGTGGGCCTGGGTTCCCGGCAGCCCCCTGATGGTTACTTTGTGGCAGAGCGATAGGGCAGGTAGCGACCACGTAGGAGACAGGTGGGCCTGGTCCCTGGTCGGCGTCCGCGATTACTTCATAATAACACGCTGAACGAGATCTTGGTATTTGATCTAAGGTTGGCCATTGGCCTATACGCACTAACCAGCTATGTGGGAATAGTTATGGGCACTCGACGTCGTGGTATCAACCAAAGCCTTATTGACGTCAGCGGCTTAGCGGCGCGCGCCGGATTGGACTGGAATGCCTACTCTTGTAATAGGAGAGGCTAGGTCTGCTTACCGGCCGCGTACACAATGTGCAGGTGTGCGTTGGGCGATGGGCCCAGACCCCTACGCGCTTAGGACTTAGATCGGCATGCTGACCTATCTGATGTGCTTAGGTAGGGCTGCCATGTGTTGATCTTCCGAGGCCGGGCATGACCCCAGAAAGTGTGTCCGGCCAAATGGGATCGAACGTGCTGGGTAATGTGGTGCACCCCAGCAGGTAAGTTAATCTATTCGAATAGTCGTGTCCCTCGGTAAAAGTACGACCCGAAGTTGTGTTCCGACCTCATGACAACTAGAACTGGATACTTAATAAAACACACCCTTACTAGTGCCAGATACAACCCGGTGATCGCTTTCCCACAGGGCGACGAGGGGAGGATCGCCGGGTAGGATATTGCTATACAATCTTACTTGGTGAACTTACCATCTATTCCCTTCTACTGCTGCAAGACAGAGGCTACCAGAAGCGAGGATACTTGTTACTTTTCCAGCTACTCTCTTCTACTGCTGCAAGATGGAGGCTGCCAGAAGCATAGTCTTCGACTTGATTAGCTACCCCCCTCTTGTTATGGCATTCTGCAGTTTAGCTCACAAATATTACCCCCTTTACACAGATATCATTGCATATGTAGTGTAGATCCTTGCTTGCGAGTACTTTGGATGAGTACTCACGGTTGCTTTGTTCCCCCTTTTTCCCCTTTCTCCTTTCTTCTCGGTTGATGCAACCAGATGGCGGAGTCCAGGAGCCAGAGGATCCCGAGGATGTTTCTACATGGAGTTTGGCTTCGAGGAGTAGTTAGGAGGTCCCAGGCAGGAGGCCTTGCATTTTCGATCATTGCTACTTTTGTGCTAGCCATCTTATGGCAACTTGTTTAACTTATGTCTGTTCTCAGATATTATTGCTTCCGCTGGCTCTTGTGTATTCAAGATTTTGTATTCGAGCCCTCGAGGCTCTTGGCTTGTAATATCAAGCTTGTATTATTTTAATTTGTGTCTAGAGTTGTGTTGTCATATCTTCTAGTGAGTCCCTGATCTTGGTCATACACATTTGCGTGCATGATTAGTGTACGGTCAAATCGGGGGTGTCACACAAGCTTATGGTCTTGCCACTCCTTATTCCTTCATCCATCATGATCTCACTTAAAACATGAAAACTTTAGTACACAAAATTCAACAGAAACCTCGTGAGACCCGTTAGTGTAATAACCTGATCGCAAACTTTAGGTACTATTATGAACCCATTCATATTTTATTATTGAATAATACCTATTGTATTCCAGCTTATTCATGACTTATACCCCCCTATATGTCGGGGGAAACTGTCCACCACGAGCACCTATGGGACCGGAGCCCCTTGTACGTTGCGGTAAGGGAGCGGAGGGAGCACAAAGAGCGGATCGAGGAGCAAACGCGGGCAGTTTACCCAGGTTCGGGCCGCACGGACGCGTAAAACCCTACTCCTGCTTAGATTGTATTGAGTTCTTGGGCTCGGGAGCTTGAAGAACTAGCTACACCGAGCAAGAGAGTTGTCTAGGTTCCGAACCCTCTCTACGTTGTGCATGGGCCTCCTTTTATAACTCAAGGGGTCACCGACAGGTGTCAACGTAGAGGAGGGTAAAAATGTAACTTTGGTGGTAGTTGTAATAGTGCGGGAACAGTGCATGAACAGTGGATGAACAGTGGTCTTCACCTAACTTTGACAGTGGGGGACAAGGGCCTTAAATGCCCGTCACCGTCGACCCCAAAAGCACCTGTCCATGCGTCTCCGTTCGACACGGCGGTAGCCTCGTCACCGTGGATTGCCACCGTGTACCCCAGGCTGCACAGCCATCCGCCACGCGTCCCTGGAAGGGCCCCAGGGCGACGCGTGGACCGATGAGCTGGAGCGCGGGCACACAGCGCAGGCTTCCCCCGACAAGCACCTTGCCGGGGTCTTGATCTTGCCGGGCCCGGAAGCTTGTCGCTCCCCGGGTCCTGCCGGGGCGCCGAGTGCGCCGAGGCATGTCTTCTGAGATGCAGTCTTCTGATCTTCCTGGCAAGCTCCTCTCGCCAGGGTCTTGTGTTAATGTGATAATCTTGAGCCTGGGACAGCCTTCCCGGCAAGTTCCGCTTGCCGGGGCCTTGATCTTCTGACTTGTATACTTTGTTCTTGAATGGCTTAATAAGGACCGGAAAGGTTTCCGGCAAGCACGTGGTGAACCCTGCCGCGGGAAGCTGCTACTGCCCGTGCACAAGTTGGGGTACTAAGGTACCCCTACCTTAGTACACTGACAGGAGCCCCCGGGCCTGGGCCACACACGGTGCCGAGCGCTGTTGGGCCAGGCCCAAAACAGTGCACGGGCACGCGCGGCCCATGGCAAGCCGTAGATTCCCTTCCGCATCCGCCGCGCCCCCTCCCTAACGGCACGCGTCGATTGCGGCATCGTGGGAGAGATCGTGGCCTCGTTCTTTAATGGGAAATGTGGAGCGTCCCCCACTCCCCCCTTAAAAGCAGAGGAAGCAGGGGCAGTTTCCCTCCTTCGCTTTCATTGCGTCTTCAACCTCCAGAAATCCTCCACTGCTCCCTGCCTCCACCCCTCCTCCGCCGTCTTCTGCATCCGCGGCGCCGTCGAGCTCCTCGCCCCTTCCCCCGCCGCTCCCGCCATGGCTCCGAAGAGCGAGAAGGCGAAAGCGGAGAAGGCCAAGAGGGAGAAGTCCGAGCAGGCGGCAAAGCTTGTCGCCCTGCGGAAGAGGAACGTGGTCTTCGCGCCGAGGCTCAGCGCGAGGGAGCTGTGGAACAAGTACTACCTTTTCTGGGCCAAGGAGACCAAAGCTCATCCCCGCACCAGAGTCTACCCCGCCGTCGCCAGAGATCTGTTTCCCGGCGGGTATTTCTTCTTTGTTGTCTTCTTTCACTGCGGCTTGTGCCCTCCATTCTCGGAGTTTTTCTGTGACATTATGAACACATACGGCCTCCACCTCTTAGACTTCACCCCCAACGCCATCCTTACGATGGCGGTTTTCGCACATCTGTGCGAAAATTATGTGGGGATCCATCCCAATGTAGCGCTCTTTCGCCATTTCTTTATGCCTAGAGTAGAGGCTGGCGCTCCCCTCTCCGGAGGTATCTCCTGGATCGTCCGTTTGAACAAGAAAGACTCATATCTGAAAGGAGAACTCCGCGGCAAGTGGGAAGAGTGGCGCGCAGACTGGTGTTGGGTAGTGGAGGACCAGCCGGAGCCTTTCACCGCGCCGCGCACATCAGCCATAGTGCGCGGCAGATACTGGAGCGAGTTGGCCCCGGAGGACGGCAAGCTCAACATCGCCCTTATCAGGATACTTCGTCTCCGGGTAGCCAAGTTGACCATTGGAGAGGTAGGGGCAGATTTCCTCCGCCGCCGCATTCCCCCTTTACAAGAAAGGAAAAGGCCAGCATGGGAGTTTGGCAATGTGGCGGACATTATGAGGCTGTGCCCAGGATTGAACTTCAACTTCACGGCTTTGGAGCTGAAGGGGATGGTCCGGGAGCTTTTCAAGCACGACCCGGCCCACCCGGAGTGGTTTGCATCTCCCCGGGGAGTGGTGCCACTGTGCAACAGCACTGCCCGGGACTCCTTGCGCGCGGCGATGCCCGCGTGTGACTCCCACGGCGTCGACCCCACCTGGATAGAGCCTCCGCCGGACGCGATACTGAGTTTCTTCGACAACTTGGTCGAGGTGCCGAAGAACACCGAGGAGAACAAGGGTCTCACCCGGGCCACCACAGAGCGGGATATAGCCTATATTGCTTCCCGGATGGAAGAGGCCGCCGCAGCTGCAGCGGCGAGAGACTTTGGATTCACCGTCGACGAGGCACAGGCCGCGGATGAGGTGTGCCAAGCGGAGGAGGCAGAGATCCGCAGACTGCTCAAGCTTCCGCCCGACTGCTCAAGTCCTAGGCATGCCGGGATTCCCGGGATTGTGAGCGAGGCCGCCGCAGGAGGCGAGGGTGCCGGAGGGAGCAGAGGTGCCGGAGGGAGCGGGGCCACCGGAGGGAGCGGAGCCACCGGAGGGAGCGGGGCCGCAGGGCAGGATGCTGGACCCAGCGGGCCTGCTGGGGAGGAGGAGGAGGACGTCGAGGCCGATGAAGACACCGGCGGATCCCTAGGACTTGACGACGACGCCTCCTCGTCGTCGGAGAACTCCCCACCTCCGGCAAGTCCCAAGCAAGCGCCGGGGAAACGCCTCCGCAAGGCGGCTACAGCGACGAGGACGCAGGCGCCCCGACAGCAGCCTGCTCGTCGGGCGGCGCGAGCCACCAGGGCGAGCCAAACCGCGACGGAGGCGCCCCGCGCACCAGCCGCGGCGGAGGCGCCCCGCGCACCAGCGCCAAGCGGAGGGGGATCCTCCCGGAGCGAAGCGGCCGCTCCGCCTGCTCCTCGGGCCTCGGCGTCAACGGAGGTGGGGTCTTCGCAGCCCCCAGCCCCGGAGACCACCAAGCGCCCGAGGGAGCCTTCTCCTCCTACTCCTCGCGCGGGAGCACCTCAGGTGGAGTTCGATTTCTCCGCCCTCAGCTCCGACGACGAGGAAGAGGAGTAAGTGCTTGTAATTTGTAACTTCTTCGATCCTGTCTTGATTCTTTCTTTGATGATTCTTATCTTGTTCTTGCTTTGATTTCAGGTCCCTGGCCCAGCGGATGGCGAAGTGGGCCAAGATCCCTGTGGTCGAGGTTGACGACGACTCGCCCGTCGCGGCGACAGGAGACGCGCCGGCGACGAACTTGCCGGATCAACCCGCTGCCCCGAGGAGCAGCCCCCAGCGCAGCCCCCAGCGTAAGTTTGGTCCTGAGCTCTCTGCTCGTCGGGTGCGCTTGGGGTTTTTGTTTGTACTAATGTCTTGTTGCCTTGTTTGTCTTGTGCAGAAGTGGAGCCGCAGCCACAGGGACGCCCGGAGACTGCCCCCGACGAGCCGCAGATTCCACCCTCCCCGCCAAGGGCGAACTCCCCGGCGAGGGAGGACGCTCCGCCAAGGACGGGCTCCCCGCCAAGGACGGGCAGCCCGACGAGGGTGGCCACCCCGCCAAGGGAGGGCGCGGGCGGTCCTCCACCAGCAGGGGCCACCACTCCACCGCCAAGGGAGGACTCCCCGGCGAGGGAGCCAGTCGTTGACGAAGTCCGCGAAGGTGAGTCTTGTAGCTTTGTCTTCTTGAACTTGTCTTTTTGGATATTTGCTTGATCGTTTCTTTTCTTCTTCTTCTGTTAGATCCTCCTCCCCCGGAGCGGATGGAGACGGAGATCACCGTCGAGGAGGAGGTGCACGGCGGCGACGGCAACGCCACTGCTACTGAGGGCATGGCTATAGCCGACGAGCCAGCTGCTGAGGAAAACGCCCCGGCCGCAGACGCCGCGGCTGGGGAGGGGGACGGCGACCACACTGCCGGCCCGGAGGCCGCAGGAGCGTCAAGCGCTGCACCGGCCGCCGATCCCTCCGCCGCCAAGGAGCAGCCGGGCGTTTATCTTGAGGCCCCTAACGGCGTATTCATACAAGTTCCGTGGGGTTCCTCGTCGCGAGCCCCCGTGGAGGGAGAGACCTTTGATGGAGAGGTCCTCGCCTCCGCGGGGTTGAAGATTGTTGAAGCGCCTGGCGGGAGCGACGAGCCCGAAGAGGAGAAACTTCTTCGCCAGCTCCTGGCCCTTTACCGGGCCAGGCAGGCGAAACTGGAGTCCCGGGAAGTCCTCACCGCCAAGGCTGGAGCAGACTTGGAGAAACGCGCCGCGGAGCTCCGCGCCGCCAACCAGGCGGCCCTCCGCGACTTGGCGGAGGAGCGCGAAAGGCTTGCTGGGGAGCAGCAAGAGTTTCTTCTGGAGAAAGCTGAGGCCGAGGAGCAGCAGCGACTGGTTGGTGAAGAGCTGTCCCGGCGAGAAGGAGCGCTCAACCAGCGGAAGGTTGAGCTCGACGCCCATGACGACGAGCTCAACGCTCGGGAGCAGGCCATGAAGGAGGCGAAGGAAGCCGCAGTCGCCGCAGAAACCGCCAAGAGGGAACTGGAGCTCAAGGTTGAACAGTTGGAGCGGTACCTGAAGGCCAGCGAGGACAGGGTCACCGCGCTCAACGTAGAGCGCGAGAAGGACGCCCACACCAACTCCGAGCTTCAGGTACGCCTCTCCAAGAAAGGCGACGAGCTTACCGCCGCCAAGGACTCGATCGCTGACTTGGAGTTGAAGGTCTCCACTTTGAAAGATTCACTCGACGCCGCCCGGGACCGCGAGACCAAGCTGAAGGAGGAGCTCCGCAAGGAGCGAGAGCTGGTGGAGAGCGCTGCCACTTCTGCAAACCACTTCAACCGGGCGGTGGAGAAATGGACGGAGGACCTGGTCACTTCCGCCGCCAATATTGACAAGGAGCTGATGGCGCTGAGGGTGGAGCACCTTGTGTACTCTCCGGACCCGAATCTCCCCCACACCGCCAAGCTAAGTCTTTTCTTCAGGGGGATCGCGCCGGCGCTTGCACGTCTGCAGGAGAAGCTCCCCGCGCAGCTGGCCGAGGAGTCGCGCCAGCTCTGTGCGGGTACCTTGGAGCGCGTCTTGACGAAGATTGTCTACCGCAACCCTGGTATTAATCTTGTCAACGTCCTCCGCAGCTTGCCGGCCGACGCAGATCAGGAGGCACTGAAGGCGCAGGTCGCCCACATCATCGCCAAGATGAACAAGATCTCCAGGCGTGAAGGCGATCGTGTAGATTAGGCCTCTTTCTTTTTATTTCCTTTGCTGCTGCAAAGTGTGCCATGAACATGGATCCATTAGTCATTGCGACAAGTTATCTCTGTAATATATTATCTCATTTTGATCAATCAATGCAGTGTTATCTCCCTTGCTTTGGTCCTTTACTTTGTATGTTTTCAACCCTACGCTTCTAGGGGACTTGCCGGTAAGGGGCCCTTGCCGCGAGCGCTGAGTGCTGGACTCTTAGCAGCCTGCTGGCAAAGGCATTACCGGCAAGTAACCTTGCCGCAGCTAGTCGCAGCGCACTTAGCTTGCTGAGCGAACTCGAAAACGAAGCAAGGGCGCGACACTTGTCGCAGCTCACTTAAGTCGTTGAGCGTACTCGAAAACAAAGTAAGGGTGCGGCTAGCCACGGGTAGGTTCCTCCGCGCACAGGTTTACCATACAAAGTGTGGTTGTTCAAGGAAGATAACTAAAATTTAAAAATTTGAACTTCTCAAATTCTGGTAACTTAGCTTTCATATATTGCTTGTTTCCCCGACAAGGCTTCTCTCTCTTGAACAGCACTTGGTTCATCCTCCATCTCCTTCCCCCCGGCAAACTTGTGCGCGAGGAACATTCCTTCTGCTTAAGAGGGAAAGAAAAAAGAAGAGGGAATACAAGTATAGGGCCTCTCGGCGTGCTAATGCTTACCGGGGATGTGTGTTGCACAAGATGCCAAACAATGCATGCAAATAACGAAGAAAAGCATGGAAAAGGCAAATAGTGCAAAACACAAAAGCTTTACTGATGCACGGGATCTGCGCCCGGCTTTGTACAAAGGATTACATGCAACGGCGGCAAAACTCGTACAAAAGGTGGTTGCCGGAGCGGATCACGGCAACCGCGCCTTATGGGTGAAACTTGCGAAGATGCTCTATGTTCCAGGAGCTGCTCACCGGTAAGCCTTCTTCGGTCTCAAGGCGGACAGCGCCGGGCCTTGTGACTTGTCTCACCCGATAAGGGCCTTCCCACTTCGGCGTCAACTTGTTGGAATTCTTGGCGGACTGAACACGCCGAAGAACAAGGTCGCCTTCCTCGAGACTCCTGGCCTTAACCTTGCGGCTATGATAGCGGCGCAAGGCTTGCTGGTATCGAGCAGCTCGTACAGCAGCCTGGAGACGTTCCTCCTCAAGGAGCAATGCATCATCCTGTCGCAGTTGCTCTTGCTCGAGCTCATCATAAGCGAGCACTCGAGGAGATCCGTATATGAGTTCCGTGGGGAGAACTGCCTCTGCTCCATAGACAAGAGCAAAGGGTGTCTGTCCGGTGGCTCGACTTGGTGTCGTTCTGATTGACCAAAGAGCCGCCGGCAACTCCTCTATCCAGTTTCTTCCGCACTTGCGCAGCCTGTCAAAGGTCCTTGTCTTGAGTCCGCGCAGCACTTCAGCATTGGCCCTCTCCGCTTGACCATTGCTCCTTGGGTGAGCAACAGAAGCGAAGCAGACCTTGGCGCCAAGGTCTTGGACATACTGCATGAAGGTGCGACTAGTAAATTGTGTACCGTTGTCGGTGATGATCCTGTTAGGGATTCCGAAATGGCAAACAATTGACCTGAAGAACCTGACCGCTGACTGTGCTGTCACCTTTCTCACTGGTTCCACTTCTGGCCACTTTGTGAACTTGTCGATTGCAACGTACAAGTACTCAAAGCCCCCGACAGCGCGGGGGAAGGGGCCGAGGATATCGAGCCCCCAGACCGAGAAGGGCCAGGACAAAGGGATCGTCTGGAGAGCTTGAGCTGGCTGGTGAATTTGCTTGGCATGGAACTGGCACGCTTCACACTTGGTTACTTGTGCAGTTGCATCTTGGAGGTCTTCTGGCCAGAAGAACCCTTGCCGGAAAGCCTTCCCGGCAAGTGCCCTTGCGCCTATGTGGTGACCACATATGCCTCCATGTATCTCTGCCAACAGCCTCTGTCCATCTTCTCTAGAAATGCACTTCAACCTGACACCATTGAGTCTTCTTCTGTACAGTTCATTATCAACGAACTGGTACATACTTGACTGCCTGGTTATCTTCTCTATCTCTTCTGGGTCGTCGGGAAGTTCTCCAGTTATCAGAAAACGGATGATCTGCTGTGCCCATGCTGGGGCCCGAGGCTCAACGGCAAGGACTAAAGGCATGAGGGTCGCTGCGGGAACCTCAGCTTCTACGGCAAGAACTTGCGGTTCTGCCGGAGCTGATGGCCCCCCGGCAAGCTCGCCGGGGCGAGGCTTGTCAGGAACGCTTGCTTCAACTGTACAGACCCTTGGATCTGCAGGAGCAAACTGTTCCTCAGCATTCTGGTTGTTGATCTTGGGGACCTTGGCGGCGGCTTCTGGAAGATCCGTCGGCAAGTAGTCGCCGGAGACCAACTTTCTCTTCTTACATTGCCCAATTGATGGTGTAACGGATGGCTGAGTTAGCTTGAGCAGGAAGGTCCCTGGTTCCACAGGTAACTTCATCGCAGCACACTTTGAAAGGCCATCTGCAATATCGTTCTGAGCTCTTGGAACGTGCTCCATCTGCAGACCTTCAAAGTGTTCTTCAAGCTTCCTCACTTCATCAACATAGGCTTCCATCAAAGGGCTCTGGTAACTCTTGTTAACTTGTCAGACCACCAACTGAGAATCTCCCCACACAATCAACTTCTTTATCCCAAGCTCAGCTGCAATTCTGAGGCCGGCAAGCAAACCTTCATACTCAGCAATATTGTTCGTCGCTTGTTCCTTGGGAAAGTGCATCTGGACAACATACTTGAGGTGCTCTCCGGTGGGCGCTATGAATACCACGCCGGCACCGGCGCCTTGCAGCGAGAAGGCACCATCAAAGTACATTACCCATTCACTGCTTGCTTCTTGTACGGGGGCGCTTGTCTCTGGAACTTCTTCATCGGGCGTTGGGGTCCATTCAGCTATGAATTCTGCCAAAGCTCGGCTCTGTATGGTTGAAGTACTCTCAAACTTGAGACCAAAGCTTGACAGCTCCAGTGCCCACTCGACGATCCTGCCTGTTGCTTCTGGATTCTGCAATATCCTCTTCAACGGAAAGCGAGTGACCACTGTTATTTCGTGTGCTTGGAAGTAATGGCGCAGCTTTCTCGAGGCCATGAGGAGACCGAAAAGCAACTTCTGCACCCCGGAATATCTTGATCTAGCCCCCTGCAAGAGGGAACTCACAAAATACACCGGGCGCTGCACCATTTTCCTTTGCACTTCTCCTTGTTCCTGCGCAGAGTTGTCCTTGTCGGGGCTAGAGCTCGCCGGTGGAGCCCCCTGCTTGTCGCTGGACTCGCTTGCCAGTGGTGTAGACTCTTCCTCTGCCTCCCTTTCCGCTACCAACGCAGCACTAACCACTTGATTGGTTGCCGCTAAGTATAGCAGCAAATTTTCTTGTGGCCTAGGTGCGACAAGTATCGGAGTGGAGGATAGGTACCCTTTCAAGTCTTGCAGCGCTGCCTCCGCTTCCGGAGTCCATTTCATAGGACCTGCCTTCTTCAAGATTTTGAAGAAAGGCAGGGCGCGTTCTGCAGATTTTGAAATGAACCTACTGAGGGCAGCTACACAACCTGCAAGTCTCCTTACGTCCTTGACGCGCTTCGGGGCTTCGATCTGCTCGATGGCTTTTATCTTGTCGGGATTAGCTTCAATCCCCCTCTGGGACACAAAGAACCCGAGAAGCTTGCCGGAGGGGACTCCAAAGACGCACTTCTCGGGGTTCAACTTGAGCTGGATCTTGCGCAGATTTGCAAATGTTTCTTCCAAGTCTTGGATCAGGGTATCTTTGCTCTTGCTCTTGACCACTATATCATCCATGTAGGCTTCCACATTTCTATGTATCTGTGGTTCAAAAGCAGTGTGCACCACCCTTGCAAATGTTGAGCCTGCATTCTTCAATCCAAAGGGCATGCGTATGAAGCAATATGTGCCACATGGAGTAATGAATGCAGTCTTCTCTTCATCTTCCTTGGCCATGAAAATCTGGTGGTAGCCTGAATATGCATCAAGGAAGGAAAGCAGCTCACATCCAGCGGTGGAGTCAACAATCTGGTCAATGCGCGGCAAGGGAAATGGATCCTTGGGACATGCTTTATTCACATCAGTGAAGTCTATACACAGTCTCCACTTCCCGTTGGCCTTACGCACGACAACTGGATTTGCTAACCACGTGGGGTGGATCACGCCTCTAACCAGGCCTGCTGCTCCCAACTTCTTGATTTCTTCGGCAATGAATTCTTGGCACTCCACGGCTTGCTTCCTGACCTTCTGCTTGACGGGCCGCGCATGAGGACAAACAGCAAGCTTGTGCTCAATTACCTTCCTGGGAACGCCGGGGATGTCGGATGGTTGCCATGCAAACACATCGACATTCGCCCGCAGGAAGGCAACAAGCGCGCTTTCCTATTTGTTGTCAAGTGTAGCACTGATGGTGAAGGTACCACCAGTGCCGTCCTCCTTGGCGGACACCTTTTTGGTTGCCGGTGGAGCGGCCATCCCCTTCTTGCACTTGCCGGTGGAGCTCGATGGAACGTCCTCGACGGCAGCGCAGCACTCCGAAGAGGTGCGTTTGCCGGAGTGGGCCCCAGAGCACTTGCCGGACTTGGTCTTGGTGTTCTTCCCCCCGGGAGCTTCAGCGGCAAGTGTGTTGCTCTCCGCTGCGGCTGCTGCGTCCCGGTATATCTTGTCGGCGCAGATAAGCGCGTCCTTCTTGTCGCTAGGGACAGAGATGACGCTTATCGGCCCCGGCATCTTGAGCACATTGTAGGCATAGTGGGAAGCTGCCATGAACTTTGCGAGGGTAGGACGTCCAAGTATCCCATTGTATGGCAATGGGATATCGGCCACGTCAAAGGTTATCCTTTCCGTCCTGAAGTTGAGCTCCCCGCCAAAGGTCACTGGCAGAGTGATCTTCCCCTTGGGCTTGCTCCTTCCCGGGTTTATTCCTTGGAACGACCCGGTTTCTTCGAGCTCACCGTCTGGGATCTGGAGTTTCTTGATTACAGCCGAGGAGATCAAGTTCAGGCCGGCCCCGCCGTCTACCAACATTTTGGTGACCTTGAGGTTGCGGATAGTTGGTGAGACCAACATCGGCAAGCACCCGACCGCAGTGGTGCGGTCAGGGTGATCCTCAAGATCAAAAATGATGGGCGTGCTGGACCACTTCAGCAGCCTGCGTGACTCAACGGGCGGCTCTGCTGCATTTACTTCCCGCACCCACTGCTTGAGTTGGCGGTGGGAAGTATGCAGAGAGGCGCCTCCGTCAACACACAGAACTTCTGTGGCCTTCTGGAACTCCTGCTCGCTGTTATCACCTTCCTCCATGTCGTCGTCATCGTCTTCCTCTTCATCCTTGTCGCGGCCCCGGGGAGGTCGATCACCTTGCCGCTGCTTGGCCTTGCCGCGGCGTCCTCCCCGGCCATTGAATGGCCGCTTCTTGCTTGGCTCTCCTCCGCCACCTTGGGCCTTCTCCTTGTCGCGCCGCTCGTATTCAGCTTTCTGCTGTTCTACGAGGTACTCAACGCGCTTGCAATTCGAAAGATCATGACCCTTGGTGCGGTGGATCTTGCAATATTGCTTGTCGGAGCCGTCCTGCTTGTCGGCTGCCGCTACAGGGGCAGGCTCCTTGCCGGAGCCGCCAGCCTGTGCCTTCTTGGCGGGAGCCTCCTTGCCGGACTGCTCGACGACCAGCACTTCCTTGCTCTTCTTTCTTCTGTTGTTTCGCCGCCGGCTCTTCTTTGCCGGGGCAGCATCCTCACTGTCGCTTCCCCCTGCGCCATCATCCTCCCCGGGGAGTCTCCTCCCCTCTTCGGCGCGCGCGCACTTGTCGGCCAAAGCATAGAGCTCGCTGACATCCCGAATCTTGGTCATGGCCATCTCTTCCCGCATGCGACGGTTACGCACATTCTGGTGAAACGCGCTGATAACCGCGGCGGGGTGGACGTCGGGGATATTGTGCTATACGCGGCTGAATCGTTGAATGTACTTGCGCAGGGGTTCTCCTTCCTTCTGGGCCAAGATGTGGAGATCACTCTCCTGGCCGTGGGGTTTGTGGCCGCCTGTGAAGGCACCGACAAACTGGTGGCACAGATCTGCCCACGAAGAAATGGAGCCTTCCGGCAAGTGCATAAGCCAAGAACGGACGTTTGGCTTAAGCACCAGCGGGAAGTAATTCGCCAGTATCTTCTCGTCGCGTCCCCCGGTAGCTTGCACCGCGATGGTGTAGATGCTGAGGAACTCCGAGGGGTGTGTCTTGCCGTCGTACTTCTCCGGTACGTCGGGCTTGAAATTTTTCATGCTGGGCCACTGGACGCGCCGCAGCTCACGGGTGAACGCAGGGCAACCTCCCGCGTATGGCAAGTCGCCTGGTTCACCGGGCGCGTGCGTGTCGACAGCGGTCCCAGCGCGCTGATCTGATTGTCGCCGGGCTTCTCGTCGGCGCTCGATTGTTGTCCGAGCATCCTCTTGTCGCCGATCGTCAAGGACTTGGCGCTGGGCCCGACGAGCCCGCGGATCCGACGCTGCTGTGGAGTCGTCGTCGACGTTGATCCGGCGGGGAGGCGTCTTCTACTTCCGCGGCGGGGAGTGCACGGTGGTTGCACCCCCGGCGGTCTTGTCGCCGTCGGCCTTCGTCTGCTCGACTTGCCGTGGCCGCGATGTCGCCGGCTGCTGCGGCGTGTCGTTATTGGCGAAGGCGATGAGGCTTTGGATCGTCGCCCTCCAGTCTTCGGCCTTGTCTGCCGCTGGAGGGAAGTCGAGGAGCAGTTGCGCTCTTGCGAGAGCTTCTGCTGGAGAGGAGGGGAGCGGGGGCGAGCGGTGCGAGGAGCGGGATATGCTCGGACTCCTAACAGGGTTAGAAGGAGCAGTTTCCCTCCCCGGCGACCGCGCCTTGCTCGTGCCAGGACGATGGCCTTGAGCATCCCGCGATCCTCTGATTTGTCCTTGGCCCAGCAAGCGGATGGTACCTCCTGTACCACGGCGCTGCTGGCCCGTCGTCTGCTGAGATGGACGCGGCGCATCTACGGACACCGAGGCTCGGTCGTCCGTCTTGTCCTTGGATTTGGTGGTGCCGCGAGTTTCCTCGCCGGCAACCACCCTTCCGCCGGCGTCTCCTCCACCCACCGTTGGTTCTGGTGGCGGTGGAACAGACGCAGACGGGCCTGCGACCTTCGAAGCCTTCTTCTTCGGGGCCATGCTGTTGTTGCTGATGAAGTTGGTGAAGCTGGAGAGGTTGATGAAGAATGCGCCCGCGTGAGCGCCGGATCAGGTTCGCACAACCTCGACGCCCCCTACCCGGCGCGCCAAAGATGTCGGGGGAAACTGTCCACCACGAGCACCTATGGGACCGGAGCCCCTTGTACGTTGCGGTAAGGGAGCGGAGGGAGCACAAAGAGCGGATCGAGGAGCACACGCGGGCAGTTTACCCAGGTTCGGGCCGCGCGGACGCGTAAAACCCTACTCCTGCTTAGATTGTATTGAGTTCTTGGGCTCGGGAGCTTGAAGAACTAGCTACACCGAGCAAGAGAGCTGTCTAGGTTCCGAACCCTCTCTACGTTGTGCATGGGCCTCCTTTTATAACTCAAGGGGTCACCGACAGGTGTCAACGTAGATGAGGGTAAAAATGTAACTTTGGTGGTAGTTGTAATAGTGCGGGAACAGTGCATGAACAGTGGATGAACAGTGGTCTTCACCTAACTTTGACAGTGGGGGACAAGGGCCTTAAATGCCCGTCACCGTCGACCCCAAAAGCACCCGTCCATGCGTCTCCGTTCGACACGGCGGTAGCCTCGTCACCGTGGATTGCCACCGTGTACCCCAGGCTGCACAGCCATCCGCCACGCGTCCCTGGAAGGGCCCCAGGGCGACGCGTGGACCGATGAGCTGGAGCGCGGGCACACAGCGCAGGCTTCCCCCGGCAAGCACCTTGCCGGGGTCTTGATCTTGCCGGGCCCGGAAGCTTGTCGCTCCCCGGGTCCTGCCGGGGCGCCGAGTGCGCCGAGGCATGTCTTCTGAGATGCAGTCTTCTGATCTTCCTGGCAAGCTCCTCTCGCCAGGGTCTTGTGTTAATGTGATAATCTTGAGCCTGGGACGGCCTTCCCGGCAAGTTCCACTTGCCGGGGCCTTGATCTTCTGACTTGTATACTTTGTTCTTGAATGGCTTAATAAGGACCGGAAAGGTTTCCGGCAAGCACGTGGTGAACCCTGCCGCGGGAAGCTGCTACTGCCCGTGCACAAGTTGGGGTACTAAGGTACACCTACCTTAGTACACCGACACTATACAATCCATAGATTCATCAAAACAAGCAAACTATGCAACGAAAACAAAATCTGTCTAGAACAGAACAAATCTCTAGTAATCTTAATAATGACTATACCTCTAGATGTATAAAAAAATCTGAAAATTAGGATAACGAGGGAACTTTTATATCAATCATTTGTTGTCGGTGTACTAAGGTAGGGGTACCTCAGTACCCCAACTTGTGCATGGGCAGTTGCAGCTTCCCGCGGCAGGGTTTACCACGCGCTCGCCGGAGACCTTCCTGTTCCATATCAAACCATTCAAAAACAAAGTATACGAGACAGGAGATCGAGACCCCGGCAAGTGAAGCTTGCCGGGAAGGCCGTACCAGGCTCAAGACTGCCTCACTAGCACAAGGCCCTGGCAAGAGGAGCTTGCCAGGAAGACTAGAAGATCTCATCATAGAAGACACGCCCCGGCGCTATACGCGCCCCGGCGAGGGCCCGGGGAGCGTCAAGCTCCTGGGCCCGGCAAGATCAAGGCCCCGGCAAGGTGCTTGCCGGGAGAGTTGCGCTGTGTGCCCGCGCTCCAGCTCATCGGCCCACGCGTCGCCCTGGGGCCTATCCAGGGACGCGTGGCGGATGGCTGTGCAGCCTGGGGGACACGATGGCACTCCACGGTGGTGGATCCATCGCCGTGGCAGACGGAGACGCAAGGGCGGGAGCTTTTGGGGTCGATGGCGACGGGCATTAAATGCCCTTGTCCCCCACTGTCAAAGTAGGTAGCTACCACTGTCCGCGCACTGTAGCTCCACTGTTCCCGCACTGTTACAACTACCACCTCTTTTACATTTTTACCCCTTTCTCCTACGTTGACACCTGTTGGTGACCCCTTGCACTATAAAAGGAGGCCCATGCACAACGTGGAGGGGGTTCGGAACCTAGATCACTCATACGCTCGGTGTAGCTGCTTCTTCAAGCTCCCGAGCTCTCAAAATCAATACACGACTAAGCAGGAGTAGGGTTTTATGCGTCTACCGCAGCCCGAACCTGGGTAAAACTGCCCGCGTGTTCGCTACGATCTGCTCTTCGTGCTCCCTCCGCCCTCGTACCGCACAGACAAGGGGCTCCGGTCCCATAGGTGTTCGTGGCGGACAGTTTCCCCCGACATCTTTGGCGCGCCAGGTAGGGGGCGTCGAGGTTGTGCGAACCTGATCCGGCGTTCGCGCGGGCGCATTCTTCATCAACCTCTCCGAATTCATCAGCAACTTCATCAGCAACAGCATCATGGCCCCGAAGAAGAAGGCTTCGGAGGTCGGAGGCCCGTCTGCGTCTCATCCGCCGCCACCAGAGCAAACGGTAGGCGGGGGAGACGCCGTCGGAAGGGTGGTCGCCGACGAGGACACTCACGGCGCCACCAGATCCAAGAACAGGACGGACGACCGAACCTCGGTCTCCGTGGACGCACTGCGTCCCTCTCAGCACACAACAACCCAGCAGCGCCATGTCACAGGAGGTGGCATCCGTTTGCTGGGCCAAGGCCAAACCGGAGGTTCACAGGATGCCCCGGACCTCCGTCCGGGCACGGGCAAAGCGAAGGCGCCGGCGCGGGACCCTGCTCCTTCTAACGTTGTTAGGAGTCCGAGCATATCCCGCTCCTCGCACCGTTCGCCCCCGTTCCCCTCCACTCCAGCAGAAGCGCTTGCAAGGGCGCAACTGCTCCTCGACTTCCCTCCAGCGGCAGACAAAGCCGAAGACTGGAGGGCCACCATCCAGAGCCTGATCGCCTTCGCCAACAACGATTCTCCACAGCAGCCAGCGGCCTCGCGGCCGCTGCAAGCTGAGAAGACGAGGGCCGACGGCGACAAGACCGCCGGGGGTGCGACAAGCGTGCACTCCCCGCAGCGGAAGCAGAAGACGCTGCCCCGCCGGAACAACGCCGACGACGGCTCCACAGCATCGTCGGACCCGCGGGCTCGTCGGGACCAGCGCCAGGTCCTCGACGACCGGCGAGAAGAAGACGCTCGGACCACAATCGAGCGCCGCCGAGAAGCTCGACGACAATCAGACAAGAGAGCTGGGAACGCTGTCGACGCGCACGCGCCCGGTGAACCAGGCGACTTGCCGTACGCGGCAGGCTGCCCAGCGTTCACCCGCGAGCTGCGGCGCGTCCAGTGGCCCAGCATGAAGAATTTCAAGCCCGACGTACCGGAGAAGTACGACGGCAAGACGCACCCCTCGGAATTCCTCAGCGTCTACACCATCGCAGTGCAAGCTGCCGGGGGGCGCGACGAGAAGATCTTGGCAAACTACTTCCCGCTCGTGCTAAAGCCGAACGTCCGTTCGTGGCTTATGCACTTGCTGGAAGGTTCCATTTCTTCTTGGGCCAACCTTTGCCACCAGTTTGTCGGCGCCTTCACCGGCGGCCACAAACCCCACGGCCAGGAGAGCGATCTCCACATTCTGGCCCAGAAGGAAGGAGAAACCCTGCGCAAGTACATCCAACGCTTCAGCCGTGTGCAGCACAACATCCCTGATGTCCACCCTGCCGCGGTTATTAGCGCGTTCCATCAGAACGTGCGTAACCGCCACATGCGTGAAGAAATGGCGATGACCAAGATTCGGGACGTCAGCGAGCTCTATGCTCTGGCTGACAAGTGCGCACGCGCGGAAGAGAGGAGGAGACTCCCTGGGGAGGATGCTGGCGCAGGAGGAAGCGACAGCGACGACACCGCCCCGGCGAAGAAGAGCCGGCGGCGGAACAACAGAAGGAAAGGCAAGAAGGAAGTGCTTGCCGTCGAGAAGTCCGGCAAGGAGGCTCCCGCCAAGCAAACGCAGGCTGGCGGCTCCGGCAAGGAGCCTGCCCCTGTAGCGGCAGCCGACAAGCCGGGCAGCTCCGACAAGCAATACTGTAAAATCCACCGCACCAAGGGTCACGATCTCTCCAACTGCAAACGCGTCGAGTATCTCGTCGAGCAGCAGAAGGATGAGTACGAGAGGCGCGACAAGGAGAAGGCCCAAGGTGGCGGGGAAGAGCCCAGCAAGAAGCGGCCGTTCAACGGCCGGGGAGGACGCCGCGGCAAGGCCAAGCAGCGGCAAGGAGATCGACCTCCCCGGGGCCGCGACAAGGACGAAGACGACGACGAAGACATGGAGGACGAGGATAACAGCGAGCAGGAGTTCCAGAAGGCCACGGAGGTCCTGTGCGTCAACGGTGGCGCCTCTCTGCACACCTCCCACCGCAAACTCAAGCAGTGGGTGCGTGAGGTGAACGCAGCAGAGCCGCCCGTGGAGTCGCGCAGGCTCCTCAAATGGTCCAGCACGCCCATCATTTTTGACCTTGAGGATCACCCTGACCGCACCATTGCGGTCGGGTGCTTGCCGATGCTGGTCTCACCAACCATCCGCAACCTCAAGGTCACCAAAATGTTGGTTGACGGCGGGGCCGGGCTGAACTTGATCTCCTCTGCTGTGATCAAGAAACTCCAAATTCCAGATGGCGAGCTCGAAGAAACCGGTTCTTTCCAAGGAATCAACCCGGGAAGGAGCAAGCCCAAGGGAAAGATCACTCTGCCGGTGACCTTTGGCGGGGAGCTCAACTTCAGAACTGAGCGCATCACCTTTGACGTAGCTGATATTCCGTTACCCTACAACGGAATACTCGGCCGTCCCGCCCTCGCCAAGTTCATGGCAGCTTCCCATTATGCTTACAACGTGCTCAAGATGCCGGGGCCGATAAGCGTCATCACTGTCCATGGCGACAAGAAGGATGCGCTTGTCTGCGCCGACAAGATCTACCGGGATGCGGCAGCTGCGGCCGAGAAGGATACACTTGCCGCTGAAGCTCCCGGGGGGAAGAAGACGAAGACCAAGTCCGGCAAGTGCTCTGGGGCCCACTCCGGCAACCGCACCTCTTCGGAGTGCTGCGCTGCCGTCGAGGACGTCCCATCGAGCTCCACCGGCAAGAGCAAGAAGGGAATGGCCGCTCCTCCGGCAACCAAGAAGGTGTCCGCCAAGGAGGACGGCACTGGTGGTACCTTCACCATCAGTGCCACACTTGACAGCAAATAGGAAAGCGCGCTCGTTGCCTTCCTGCGGGCGAATGTCGATGTGTTTGCCTGGCAACCATCTGACATCCCCGGTGTTCCCAGGAAGGTAATTGAGCACAAGCTTGCTGTCTGTCCTCATGCGCGGCCCATCAAGCAGAAAGTGAGGAAGCAAGCCGTGGAGCGCCAAGAATTCATCAACGAAGAAATCAAGAAGCTAGAGGCAGCAGGCCTAGTTAGAGGCGTGATCCATCCGACGTGGTTAGCAAACCCAGTCGTCGTGCGCAAGGCCAATGGGAAGTGGAGACTGTGTATAGACTTCACTGACGTGAATAAAGCATGTCCCAAGGATCCATTCCCTTTGCCGCGCATTGACCAGATTGTTGACTCCACTGCCGGATGTGAGCTACTCTGTTTTCTTGATGCATATTCAGGCTACCATCAGATTTTCATGGCCAAAGAGGATGAAGAGAAGACTGCATTTATCACTCCATGTGGCACTTATTGCTTCATACGCATGCCATTTGGACTGAAGAATGCAGGCTCAACCTTTGCAAGGGTAGTGTACACTGCTTTCGAACCACAGATCCACAGAAATGTAGAGGCTTACATGGATGACATTGTGGTGAAGAGTAAGAGCAAGGATACCCTGATCCAAGATTTAGAAGAAACATTTCAGAACCTTCGCAGAATCCAGCTCAAGTTGAACCCCGAGAAGTGCGTCTTTGGAGTCCCCTCCGGCAAGCTTCTCGGGTTATTTGTATCGCAGAGGGGGATCGAAGCCAACCCCGACAAGATTAAAGCCATTGAGCAGATAGAGGCCCCGAAGCGCGTCAAGGATGTCAGAAGGCTTGCAGGTTGTGTGGCTGCCCTTAGTAGGTTCATTTCAAAGTCTGCGGAACGCGCCCTACCATTCTTCAAAATCTTGAAGAAGGCAGGTCCCATGAAGTGGACTCCGGAAGCGGAGGCAGCGCTGCAGGATTTGAAACGGTACCTGTCCTCCACTCCAATACTTGTCGCACCTAGACCACAGGAAAAGTTGTTGCTATACCTAGCGGCAACCAACCAGGTGGTTAGTGCTGCGTTAGTAGCGGAGAGGGAGTCCGACGAGGAGTCAGCACCACCGGCAAGCGAATCCAGCGACAAGCAGGGGGCTGCTCCGGCAAGCTCTGGCCCGAACAAGGACAACTCTGAGCAGGAGCAAGATGAAGTGCGGAAAAAGATGGTGCAGCGCCCGGTGTATTTTGTAAGTTCCCTTCTTCAGGGAGCTAGATCAAGATACTCTGGTGTGCAAAAATTGCTTTTCGGTCTCCTCATGGCCTCGAGAAAGCTGTGCCATTACTTCCAAGCACATGAGATAACAGTGGTCACTCGCTTTCCGCTGAAGAGAATATTGCACAACCCAGAAGCGACAGGCAGGATTGTTGAGTGGGCACTGGAGCTGTCAAGCTTTGGACTCAAGTTTGAAAGTACTTCAACCATACAGAGCCGAGCTTTGGCAGAATTCATAGCTGAGTGGACCCCAACGCCCGACGAGGAAGTCCAAGAAACAAGTGCACCCGTACAAGAAGCGACAAGTGAATGGGTAATGTATTTTGATGGTGCCTTCTCGCTGCAAGGCGCCGGTGCCGGCGTGGTACTCATCGCGCCCACCGGAGAGCACCTCAAATATGTTATCCAGATGCACTTTCCCAGGGAGCAAGCGACGAACAACACTGCCGAATATGAAGGTTTGCTTGCCGGCCTCAGGATTGCGGCCGAACTTGGGATCAGGAAGCTGATTGTGCGGGGAAATTCTCAGTTGGTGGTCCGGCAAGTCAACAAGAGCTACCAGAGCCCTTTGATGGAAGCTTATGTCGATGAAGTGAGGAAGCTTGAGGAGCACTTTGAAGGTCTGCAGATGGAGCACGTCCCGAGAGCTCAGAATGAAATTGCAGATGGCCTTTCAAAGTGTGCTTCGTTGAAGTTACCTGTGGAACCAGGGACCTTCTTGCTCAAGCTAACTCAGCCATCCGTTACACCATCAATTGGGCAGCTCAAGAAGAGAAAGTTGGTCTCCGGCGACTACTTGCCGGCGGATCTTCCGGAAACCGCCGCCAAGGTCCCCAAGATCAACAACCACAACGCTGAGGAACAGTTTGCTCCTGCAGATCCTCGGGTCTGTACAGTTGAAGCAAGCGTTCCCGACGAGCCTCGCCCCGGCGAGCTTGCCGGGGGACCATCAGCTCCGGCGGAACCAGAGGTCCTTGCCGTAGAAGCTGAGGTTCCCGCAGCGGCCCTCGAGCCTTTAGTCCTTGCCGTCGAGCCTCAGGCTCCGGCATGGGCGCAGCAGATCGTCTGTTTTCTTCAAACTGGAGAACTTCCCGACGACCCAGAAGAAATAGAGAAGATAACCAGGCAGTCAAGTATGTACCAGTTCGTGGATAACGAGCTGTACAGAAGAAGACTCAATGGTGTCAGACTGAAGTGCATCTCCAGGGAAGATGGACAGAAGCTGTTGGCAGAAATACACGGAGGCATATGCGGCCACCACATTGGCGCAAGGGCGCTTGCCGGGAAGGCTTTCCGGCAAGGGTTCTTTTGGCAAGAAGCCCTCCAAGATGCAACTGCACTAGTAACCAAGTGTGAAGCGTGCCAGTTCCATGCAAAGCAAATTCATCAGCCAGCTCAAGCTCTCCAAACAATCCCTTTGTCCTGGCCCTTCTCGGTCTGGGGGCTCGATATCCTCAGCCCTTTCCCTCGTGCTGTCGGGGGCTTTGAGTACTTGTACGTTGCAATCAACAAGTTCACAAAATGGCCAGAAGTGGAGCCGGTGAGAAAGGTGACAGCACAGTCAGCGGTCAGGTTCTTCAGGTCGATTGTTTGCCGTTTCGGAATCCCTAACAGGATCATCACCGACAACGGTACACAATTTACTAGTCGCACCTTCATGCAGTACGTCCAAGACCTTGGCACCAAGGTCTGTTTCGCTTCTGTTGCTCACCCGAGGAGCAACGGTCAAGCGGAGAGGGCAAATGCTGAAGTGCTGCGCGGACTCAAGACAAGGACCTTTGACAGGCTGCGCAGGTGCGGAAGAAATTGGATAGAGGAGCTACCGGCGGCTCTTTGGTCAATCAGAACGACACCAAGTCGAGCCACCGGACAGACACCCTTTGCTCTAGTCTATGGAGCAGAGGCAGTTCTCCCCACGGAACTCGTATACGGATCTCCTCGAGTGCTCGCTTATGATGAGCTCGAGCAAGAGCAACTGCGACAAGATGATGCATTGCTCCTCGAGGAGGGACGTCTCCAGGCTGCTGTACGAGCTGCTCGATACCAGCAAGCCTTGCGTCGCTACCATAGCCGCAAGGTCAAGGCCAGGAGTCTCGAGGAAGGCGACCTTGTTCTTCGGCGTGTTCAGTCCGCCAAGAATTCCAACAAGTTGACGCCGAAGTGGGAAGGCCCTTATCGGGTGAGACAAGTTACGAGGCCCGGTGCTGTCCGCCTCGAGACCGAAGAAGGCTTACCGGTGAGCAACTCCTGGAACATAGAGCATCTTCGCAAGTTTCACCCATAAGGCGCGGTTGCCGTGATCCGCTCCGGCAACCACCTTTTGTACAAGCTTTGCCGCTGTTGCATGTAACCCTTTGTACAAAGCCGGGCGCAGACCCCGTGCATCAGTAAAGATTTTGTGTTTCGCGCTGATTGCCTTTTGCATGCTTTTCTTTGCTATTTGCATGTTTTGTTTGGCATTTGGTGCAACACTCAAGCATCCGGTAAGCATTACAACGCCGAAAGGCCATATACTTGTTTCCCTCTTCTTCTTCCTTGCTTCTTAAGCAGAAGGAACGTTCCTCGCGCACAAGTTTGCCGGGGGGGAAGGAGGTGGAGGAGGAACCAAGTGCTGTTCAAGAAAGAGAAGCCTTACCGGGAAGCGAGCAATATATGAAAGCTAAGTTATTAGAATTTGACCAGTTCAAATTTTAAATTTTTAGTTGTCTTCCTTGAACATTCACACTTTGTATGGAAAACCTGTGCGCGGAGGAACCTACCCGTAGCTTGCCGCACCCTTATCTTGTTTCCGAGTTCACTCAACGATTTAAGTGAGCTGCGACAAGTGTCGCGCCCTTGCTTCGTTTCCGAGTACGCTCAGCAAGCTAAGTGCGTTGCGACTAGCTGCGGCAAGGTTGCTTGCCGGTGAGACCTTGGCCAGCAGGCTGCTTAGAGTCCAGCACTCAGCGCTCGCGGCAAAGGCCCCTTGCCGGCGAGCTCCCCGGGAGCGTAGGGTGAAAAGCATAGAAAGTCAAGGATTAAGACAAGGAAGATAACGTTGCACTGATTGATCAAAATGAGATAAATATCTTACAAAAGATAACTTGTCGCAATGATTAACGAGTTCACAAACATCCTATGCAGCAACAAAAAGAGATAAAAGATAAAGGAGGCCTAGTCTACGCGGTCGCCCTCCTTCCTGGAGATCTTTGCCACCTTGGCAATGATGTGGGCGACCTGCTCCTTCAGAGCCTCCATGTCCGCGTCAGCCGGCAAGCTGCGAAGAACGTTGGTGAGGTTTATGCCCGGATTGCGGTACACGATCTTCGTCAGCACGCGCTCCAGAGTTCCCGTGCAGAGTAGGCGCGTCTCCTCGGCCAGTTGCGCGGGGATCTTCTTCCGCAAATCTGCAAAGGGCCGGCGCGATTCCCCTGAAGAAGAGGCTGAGCTTGGCGCTGTGGGGGAGGTTTGGATCCGGGGAGTAGATGAGGTGCTCCAGCTTCAACGCCAGCAGCTCCTGGTCGATGTTGGACGCACAAGACACTAAGTCCTCGGTCCATACCTCAACAGTTTTGCGGAAGAGCTCAGCCGCTTTGTTGGCGCTGTCCACCAAGGTCCGCTCCTTGCGGAGCTCCTCCTTCAGCTTGGTCTCCCGAGCCCGGGCAGCGTCGAGTGAATCCTTCAGTGTAGATACCTTCAACTCCAAGTCCTCGATGGAGTCCTTGGCGGCCTTCAGCTCGTCGCCCCTCTCAGAAAGACGCACCTAGAGTTCTGAATTGGTGTGGGCGTCCTTCTCGCGCTCCACGATGAGTGCGGCGACCTTCTCCGCGCTCACCTTCAGCGACTTCTCCAGCTGTGCGACCTTGGCGGCAAGCTCCTTCTTGGCGGTCTCCGCGGCAACCGCGGCGGCTTTCGCCTCCTTCAGTTCCCCGCCAAGTGCCTCCTCCCGAGCGGCAAGGTCCTCCTCGTGAGAGTCGAGGTTGACCTTGCGCTGGGCGAGTTCTCCTTCTCGCCGGGACAACTCCACCCTGGTGAGCCGCTGCTGTTCCTCGGCCTCGGCCTTCTCCAGCACCCACTCCTGGTATTCGCCGGCAAGTCGCTCGCGCTCCTCCGCCACCTCGCGGAGGGACGCCTGGTTGGCGGCGCTGAGCTCCGCCGCGCGCTTCTCCATCTCCGCGGCGGCCTTGGCGGCGAGGGCCTCCCGACAAGCGAGCTTCGCCTGCCTGGCCCGGTAAAGGGCCAGGAGCTGGTGAAGCAGCTTCTCCTCCTCGGGCCCTTCACTCCCGCCGGGCGCCTCGACAATCTTCAAGCCCGCGGAGGCGAGGACCTCCCCGTCAAATGCCTCGCCCTCCGCGGGAGCTCGCGACGAAGACCCCCAAGGCACCTGGATGAAGACGCCGTTGGGGGCCTCAAGGTAGTAGCCCTGCTCCTTGCCGGCGGAGGGGTCGGCGGCCGGCGCAGCACTTGATGCTCCCGCCGCCTCCGGGTCGGCGGTGCGGTCGCCGTCCCCCTCCCCGGCCGCTGCGTCCGCAGCCGGAGCGGCCTCTGGCGCAGCCGGCTCGGCGGCGTCAGCCATCTCCTCGATGGCAGGGGCACCGCCGCCGTCGCCCTGCGCGCCCTCCTCCTCAAGGTTGATGACCTCCGTCTCCATCGGCTCGGGGGGAGGAAGATCTAGAAGAAGAAAAAAAAGAAGCTCAAGCAAATATCCAAAAAGAAGCAACGCCAAGAAGACAAAGTACAAGACCTACCTTGGCGGACGTCGTCAGCGGCGGGCTCCCTCGCCGGGGAGCTCTGCCTTGGCGGAGTGGCCGCCCTCGCCGGGCTGCTCGCCCTTGGCGGGGTACTCGCCCTTGGCGGAGTACCCGCCCTTGGCGGAGCACTCTCCCTTGCCGGAGAGTTCGGCCTTGGCGGGGACGGCGGGGCCTGCGGCTCCTCGGGGGCGGTCTTCGGACGCTCCTGCGGCTGTGGCTCCACCTCTGCACAAGTCAAGACAAAGACATCAAGATATTAAAACAAGACAAAATCCCCAAGCGCGACCCGACGAACGGAAGGATGGAACCCAGACTTACGCTGGGGGCTGCGCTGGGGGCTGCTCCTCGGAGCAGCGCTCGGGTCCGGCAGGCTTGGCTCCGGCGCGTCCCCAGTTGCCGCGGTAGCCGAGTCTTCCGCGACCTCGACCACAGGCGCCTTGGCTTTCTTCGCCGCGCGCTGAACCAAGGTCCTGGAATCAAATCAACAAACAAAATTAGCATCAACAATAATCAAGATGAAACTCGAGAAGGTGTAAGATTGCGGATTCTTACTCCTGATCCTCCTCGTCGTCCTCGCTCAAGGCGGAGAAGTCATACTCCACCTGGGGCGCGTCTGCACGAGGAGCGGAAGACGAAGATTCCCTCGGGCGCTTGGCGATCCCTGGGGCTGGGGGCTGTGAAGACCCAGCCCCTGTGGTGGCCGGAGCCCGGGGAGCGGGCGGAGCCGCTGCTCCGCTCCGAGAAGACTCCCGCCGGCGGGGCGCTTCTGCCGTGGCCCGCGCGCGGGCCGCCTCCACCGCGGCTGGTGCGCCAGTCGCCCCCGGCGCAGCTTGGCTCCCCCGGGGAGCTGCCCGGCGAGCTGGTTGTTGCCGGGGCGCCTGCGCCCTCTCTCCCGTCGCCGTCTTGCGGAGGCGCTTCGGGGGAGACCGCCTTGGGCTTGCCGGGGGCGGGGAGGTCTCCGACGAGGAGAGGTCGTTGGCGTAGAGCTCTGTAGATCCGTCGGAGTCCTCGGCCTCCTCCTCCTCCTCCTCCCCGGCTGGCTCGCTAGGCCCAGCGCCCTGCGCTGCGGCCTCTTTTCCTTTGGCGCCTCCGCTTCCTCCGGCGCCTCCGCTCCCCGCGGCGCCTCTGTTCCCTCCGGCAGCGCCATCCCTTGCCGCGGCCTCGGCCACGATCCCGTGGATCCCGGAGTGCCTCAGAGAGGGGACCCCGGCGAGCGCGTCGGGAGGAAGTTGCAGCAGTCTGCGGATCTCCGCCTCCTCCGCCTGGCTGGACGCGTCCGCAACCTCCGCCTCTTCAGGCGTGTACCCAAAATCTCCTGCCGCTGCGGCTGCAGCGGCCTCTTCAGCCCGAGAAGCCATGTAGGCAATCTCCTGGTCGGTGGTGTCCCGCGTGTGCTCCTTGATGTCATCCTTGTTCTTCGCCACCTCCACGAGGTTGTCGAAGAAGCTGATGACGTCTATGGGTTTGGGCGCAATCCACGTGCGGTCCACGCCGTGCGAATCACACACGGGCATCATGGCGCAGAGACGGTCCCGGACTGTGCTGTTGCAGAGGGGCACCACTCCCCGGGGAGCTCTGAACCACTCAGGGTGTGCCGGGTCATATTTGAAGAGTTCCCGGACCATCCCCTTCAGCTCCAGCGTCGTGAAGTTGAAGTTGAGCCCGGGGCGCAGCCTCATTATATCCGCCGGGCCGCCGTACTCCCAGGCCGGCCTTTTCCTGTCTTGGAGAGGGGCGATGCGGCGGCGGAGGAAATCTGCGCCTACCTCTGCAACGGACAACCTGGCGGTCCGAAGACGAAGAATCCGGATGAGGGCGATGTCGAGCTTGATGTCGTCCGAGTCTAGCTCGCTCCAATCCCTGCCGCGCACGATGGGCGTTGTGCGCGGCGCGGTGAAGGGCTGCGGCTCGTCCTCAACGATCCAGCACCATTCAGCACGCCATTCCTCCCACTTGCCGCGGAGCTCCCCCGGCAAGTAGGACTCCTTCTTGTTCAGACGGAAAACCCAAGAAATTCCTCCGGAGAGGGGGGCGCCGGCCTCTACTCTAGGAGTGAAGAAGTGCCTAAACAGCGCTACGTTCGGGTGTATCCCTATGAAGTTTTCACACATGTGTGCGAAAACCGCCATTGAGAGGATGGCGTTGGGGGTGAAGTCAAGAAGGTGGAGGCCATAGGTGTGCATGACGTCGCAGAAGAAATTAGAGAAAGGAGGGCAAAGACCGCAGTGAAAGAAGGCTGCGAAGAAGTAATACCCGCCGGGGTAGTTGTCCTTGGCGGCGGCCGGATAAGCTTGAGTGCGGGGGTGCGCCTTGGTTTCCTTGGCCCAGAACAAGTAGTACTTGTTCCAGAGCTCCCGCGCGCCGAGCCTCGGCGGGAAGACGAGGTTCCGCTTCCGATACGCGGCGAGCTTCGCCGCTTGCTCCGACTTCTCCCTCTTGGCCTTCTCCGCCTTCGCCTTGTCGGTCTTCGGGGCCATGGCGGACGTGGCGGAAGGAGGGGGACGAAGAGCCCGACGACGCCGGAGATGCGGACGACGGCTGCGGAGGTGTGGAGGCGGAGCGCAAAGGGATCTCTGGAGGAGGAAGAAGATGCAATGAAAGCGTAAGGAGGGGAACCGCTCCTGCTCCCTCTGCTTTTATGGGGAAGTGGGGGGGCGTTTCGCTCTTTCCATTGATGGAACGTGGGCACGTCCCATCCCACGACGCCGCAATCGACGCGTGCCGTTACAGGGGGATGCGGCGGATACGGAAGTGGATTCGGCGCGCCGTGGGCCGCGTGTGCCCGTGCACTGTTTTGGGCCTGGCCCAACAGCGCTCGGCACCGTGTGTGGCCCAGGCCCGGGGGCTCCTGTCGGTGTACTAAGGTAGGGGTACCTCAGTACCCCAACTTGTGCACGGGCAGTTGCAGCTTCCCGCGGCAGGGTTTACGACGCGCTCGCCGGAGACCTTCCTGCTCCATATCAAACCATTCAAAAACAAAGTATACGAGACAGGAGATCGAGACCCCGGCAAGTGAAGCTTGCCGGGAAGGCCGTACCAGGCTCAAGACTGCCTCACTAGCACAAGGCCCTGGCAAGAGGAGCTTGCCAGGAAGACTAGAAGATCTCATCATAGAAGACATGCCCCGGCGCTATACGCGCCCCGGCGAGGGCCCGGGGAGCGGCAAGCTCCTGGGCCCGGCAAGATCAAGGCCCCGGCAAGGTGCTTGCCGGGAGAGTTGCGCTGTGTGCCCGCGCTCCAGCTCATCGGCCCACGCGTCGCCCTGGGGCCTATCCAGGGACGCGTGGCGGATGGCTGTGCAGCCTGGGGGACACGGTGGCACTCCACGGTGGTGGATCCATCGCCGTGGCAGACGGAGACGCAAGGGCGGGAGCTTTTGGGGTCGACGGCGACGGGCATTAAATGCCCTTGTCCCCCACTGTCAAAGTAGGTAGCTACCACTGTCCGCGCACTGTAGCTCCACTGTTCCCGCACTGTTACAACTACCACCTCTTTTACATTTTTACCCCTTTCTCCTACGTTGACACCTGTTGGTGACCCCTTGCACTATAAAAGGAGGCCCATGCACAACGTGGAGGGGGTTCGGAACCTAGATCACTCATACGCTCGGTGTAGCTGCTTCTTCAAGCTCCCGAGCTCTCAAAATCAATACACGACTAAGCAGGAGTAGGGTTTTACGCGTCTACCGTGGCCCGAACCTGGGTAAAACTGCCCGCGTGTTCGCTACGATCTGCTCTTCGTGCTCCCTCCGCCCTCGTACCGCACAGACAAGGGGCTCCGGTCCCATAGGTGTTCGTGGCGGACAGTTTCCCCCGACATCTTTAAAAAAAATAGATCAAAAACATATTCTAGTGATATTTAGTTTTTTTAGAATGAGAGCAGAAGTTTTGTTTTTTCACATAAATGAATCAACTATCAACCAAATCATCCCAAAGGCTTTCCTTAGCACAAACCCTAATTTAAACACTAGAACACAATCATAACTGTAGCGTAATTGTGTACACACTTAAAAATAGGAAAAAAACTATTGGGCTGTTGTGAGATCCCGACCGTAGGGTCCAGGACTCACACCGTAAATCATTATCTATCCCAAGGATCGGTTGCAGATAACACGGTTGTTAATAAGAGTAATACACGTCCATTGATAAAATTAATTAAAATTTTACATCATTCGGGTCATATGCCCGTTACATAAATTAAGATAGTGGTGGCTCCATTGAAGACTCCACAAGAAAAAGTCGAAGAATACCAGCAACATCGTCTCTATTCCTCACCGTAGTACTCACTATTGTAGTCGTCGCCCTCTGTAGTGATCATCAACATAAACAACATCCACAATGAGTACTCGTTATGGTACTTAGCAGCCACTCCAATGCAACATAAATAACTTCAAGTCTACATGCAAGGCTTTTTGGTGGAAACTTGTCTTATTTTGCAAAAAACAGCGCTAAGTCTAACAATATTTTAGTTGAATTCCCAAAACCAATTTTCTAAGCCAAGTAATTCTAATTACTAATTAATTGGTTTTTTTTCGATGGCGTCTCCAATGACAACATAGATAAGCGGCGGAGTCCTTCTAACTCGGCGACATAGCTGACCAAGTGTCAACCTTTAATCCAAATTCCACAAGAGGAGAGAAGACACGTAGAGTACCCAACCAGACACTTCGTCCATCCTTAATCATGGACATGGCTAATAAATTAGTTTTAGACTCTGCAGAGTTTGTACACATTAGCTACTAATCACTTTGTTGCAAATAATTAATATCCAGGTGTGGTTGAATTAAGAACTCAACTTCTAATACTTACAAATATTATTTGGCTCCCCTTGTGTCTAATCTATAAATTTGGGTTGAATACTCTACCCTCAAAAACTATTGCGATCCCCTATACTTGTGGGTTATCAAGAACTTTTTGTGGCGCCATTGCCGGGGAGCATAGCTATATTTGCTGAGTGCCTTGGGATTATTATCTATTTATCACTATGAAGAATCTGAAGAATACAAAAACCAAGATTTTTCCCTCTAAGATGAGGGGAGGTAAGGAACTACCATCTAGCTATGTTCTTGATTCACCTTGTGTTATAAGTAAGCTTGCGACACCACCACATGCCATTAATCCTCATATGCCGCAAGTTATTGATGATGCTACTAGCTTCTACCCTGAATTCTAATGATGTTGCCAATACCTTTCTTGATGATAATGTGCCACTATGTGAATTTCTTGATGATCAACTTGCTAGAGCTAAAAATATTGAGAATGCTAAAACGGATGCAACTACTTAAACTGATGAAATTATTGAAACTGAGGACTATGAAACACCTATTAGACCTAGATCTTCTAGATTTGAAATTCCTAAGATACCGGAAGGATATGTTATGGATGAATAAATAGCTGGAGACTTTCTTGCTTTCCATGATAGATATGATCTAAAGAAATTATCAGGCAAACTGAAAGAAAAATATTTGAATGCTAGAATGAAATGTGATCCTAAGTTTGCTACTTCACCAATTTTTGTTACTGATAATGATTATGAATTCTCTCTCGACCCAGAGTTAATTACTTTGGTTAAATGATCCTTTCCATGGCTATGAAACTGAAACTTTTGTGGCACATCTTAATAAGTTGAACCATATGGCCACCCTTTTTGCTCATGATGAGAAAATTCGCTACTATTATATTCTCGAGTTATTTCCGTTCTCATTAAAGGTTGATGCTAAGATATGGTACAATACTCTTGCTCCTAGTTGTGTGCGTAGTGCCTAGGATTATTTATTACTTCTCCAAAAAATATTTTCCTACTCATAAGAAACAAGCTGCCTTACAGGAAATATTTAACTTTGTGCAAATTGAAAATGAGAGTCTCCCACAAGCTTGGGGGAGGCTTCTCCAATTGCTTAATGCTTTGCCTGATCATCCACTTAAGAAAAATGAAATATTTGATATCTTCTATAATAGACTAACCGATGCTATTAGGGACTTCATAGATAGTTGTGTTGGTTGTGTTTTTAGGGAATAAACTGTTGAACAAGCTGAGGAATTCTTGATTAATATATTGAAGAATTATGATGATTGGACTCTTCCTGAACCACCGCCTAAACCCACTCCGAAGAAGAGGGTTATCTATCAGAATCGGGGCTCCGCGGACCAAAACAAGGTTCGACCTCTGGGGCATGTGCGAAGATCTAACCTAGCAGCCGCCTCAAGCTCATCACCCTATGGCTTGGCTTCGTCGAGTTCATGCGAGCGGGGAAAGAGACGAACACATAGATTTTCCCATGTTTGGGCAACCTCGCGGTGTAAAACACTACTCTTTCTTTGTGGTGGATCGTCCTCACGAGGAGGCTGAGGATAAACTAGTATAGTGGGTGAGCAGTCTCGGGCGAGCTCAAGATCTCCTGGGTTCCATTCAACTCTATGGTGGAGACTAACCTATATTTATAATGGCCACAATCCTCTTCCCTCGGAGCACAAGGCGGGAAGGGTTCCCACAACGACCAAATTCGAAGGGGGAGAGTGATACGTCTCCAACGTATCTATAATTTTTTATTGTTCCATGCTATTATATATTCTGTTTGGGATGTTTAATGGGCTTTATTATACACTTTTATATTATTTTTGGGACTAACCAACTAACCCTAGGCCCAGTGCAGGTTGCTGTTTTTTTGCCTATTTCAGGGTTTCGCAGAAAAGGAATATCAAACGGAGTCCAAATGGAATGAAACATTCGGGAGAGTTATTTTTGGAACCGTATCTACCAAGAAGACTTGGAGTACACACGAGGGAACGAAGGAGGTGGCCACGAGGGTCCAGGGCATGCTCCCTCCCCCTGGGCGCGCCCCCCACCCTCGTGGGCCCCCTCTGGCTCCCTCGATGCCATTGATGCAACAGAAAAAACCCTAATTCCACCACCGCAACCTTCTGTTCCTGTGAGATCCCATCTGGGGGCCTATTCCAGAGCTCCGCCGGAGGGGGGATCTACCATGGAGTGCTTCTACATCAACACCATAGCCTCACCAATGACTTGTGAGTAGTTTACCACAGACCTTCGGGTCAATAGTTATTAGCTAGATAGCTTCTTCTCTCTTTTTTGATCTCAATACAAAGTTCTCCTCGATCTTCGAGGTGATCTATTCGATGTAATCTTTTTGCGGTGTGTTTGTCGAGATCCGAAGAATTGTGGGTTTATGATAAAGATTATCTATGAGAAATATTTGATTATTTTCTGAAATATTTTATGTATGATTATAATATCCTTGCAAGTCTCTTCGAATTATTTGTTTTGTTTGGCCTACTATATCTATACTTCTTGCAATGGGAGAAGTGCTTGGCTCTGGGTTCAATCTTGCGGTGTCCTTTCCCAGTGACAGCAGGGACAGCAAGGCATGTATTGTATTGTTGCCATCGAGGATAAAAAGATGGGGTTTATATCATATTGCTTGAGTTTATCCCTCTACATCATGTCATCTTGCTTAAAGCATTACTCTGTTCTTATGAACTTAATACTCAAGATGCATGCTGGATAGTGGTCGATGTGTGGAGTAATTGTAGTAGATGCAGAATCGTTTCGGTCTACTTGTCACGGACGTGATGCCTATATATAATGATCATGCCTAGATATTCTCATAACTATGCGCTTTTCTATCAATTGCTCGACAGTAATTTGTTCACCCACCATAGAATTCTGCTATCATGAGAGAAGCCACTAGTGAAACCTATGGCCCCCGGGTCTATTCTCAACATATTAATCTTCCATCTACTTTTCTTTGCTTTATTTACTTTCTGTTCTTATATCCTAAAATACCAAAAATATTATACTATCCTATCTCTCATATCTCACTTTCGGAAGTGACCGTAAAGGGATTGACAACCCGTTATCGCGTTGGCTGCGAAGTTCTTATTTGTTTGTGTAGGTGCGAGGGACTCGTGCGTGGTCTCCTACTAGATTGATACCTTGGTTCTCAAAAACTGAGGGGAATACTTATGCTACTGTGCTGCATCACCCTTTCCTCTTCGAGGGAATACAACGCAAGCTTGAGAAGTAGCAAGAAGAATTTCTGGCGCCGTTGCCGGGGAGGCTTACGCAAAATTCATATACCAAGCACCTATCACAAACCCTTATCCTTCGCATTACATTTATTTTCCTCTCGTTTTCCTCTCCCCCACTTCACCCTTGTCGTTTTATTTGCCCTTCTTTTTGCCATGTGTTTACCATTCGCTTTGCCTTGCCGTCATGGCTAGCACACCTATCATTATCAATACTCCTGAGAGTGAAGTTCTTAATTTTAAACAAAGGGAGGAGGAAAATCTAAAAGATGCCTGGTTTAGAATCTGCAATGCTCAAAATAGATCAACTAGGAAGCTTTCCACTTCTGTGCTTTTTCGCAATTTTTTTGTTGGCATAACTCCGTGGAATAGATATATTCTTGATACCATTACCGGAGGGAATTTCTTGGGTAGCCATACTTTTGATTCTTATAATGCTATGACTGAATTATTTGGCTCACCACCTCTTCTGGTTAATGGAAGTTTTTTAACTCTGGAACATGTTATGCAAAGGCTTGAAATTATTGAAAACAAACTTGCTACTGTAGAGTTGGTTGAGAGTTTGGATAGGAAGATCCACAACCAAATTACGCAATATGGATCCAAGGTAGGAGTTATTCTGAATTTTTTTAAAGAAAAAGAACCCATAGTTAAAGAGAAAATAGATCAAGATTCCACTAGGATCGGTAAACTTGAGGATATTATCACTAAGGTAGGGTCTGCTCTTTCTTCTATGAAAACTACTTCGAATCCCTCTACCACTAAATTTGCCAAGTTTATGTATGTTCCTAAAAATAAAGGTGAATCATCTAGTAAGGAAATTGCGGATCTCAAGTCAATAAGTGTTCATCGCAACTTTCTCACTTTCGGAAGAGAGCCTTTTGATACAAATGAATTTCTTGATTTCTTTCCTAGAAGTTTGATTATCAATAGGAATAAAGAGGTTCCTAAGATTTATAAGTTCTTAATTGAAGAATTGCCTACCAAAGATGGCAATACCTAGATCTATTCTTGTATCGTGCCTAGCTAGGGGCGTTAAACGATAGCGCTTGTTGGGAGGCAACCCAATTTTAGTTTCTTTGTTTTTGCTTCTGTTTAGGAATAAATATTGCGTCTAGCTTCTTTTTAGATGTGGTTTTGTGTTTTAATTAGTGTTTGTGCCAAGTAGAACCTTTGGGAAGACTCGTGTGAAGTTTATATGATCATGCTGTAAAAAACAGAAACTTTAGCACTCACGAGATTAGTCACCAGAGTTTACTTGAGAGTGCTATTTAGTAGATTCTTTTTGCAGATGATTTATAGAAAAATTCCCCATGTTTACCAATTTATTTCAGTTTTTTTGGAGTTACAGAAGTATTCAAAAGTTACAGATTACTACAGACTGCTCTGTTTTTGACAGATTATGTTTTTCGTGTGTTGTTTGGTTATTTTGATGAATCTATGAGTAGTATTGGAGGATATGAATCATAGAGAAGTTGGAATACAGTAGGTTTAACACCAATATAAACAAAGAATGAGTTCATTACAGTACCTTTGCATGGTGGTTTGTATTCTTATACTAACGGAGCTCACGATATTTTTGGCTAAGTTTTGTGTTGTGAAGTTTTCAAGTTTTGAGTATGGCTTTGATGGACTATGGAACAAGGAGTGGTAAGAGCCTAAGCTTGGGGATTCCCAAGGCACCCCAAGGTAAAATTCAAGGACAACCAAAAGCCTAAGCTTGGGGATGCCCCGGGAAGGCATCCCCTCTTTCGTCTTTATCTATCGGTAACTATACTCGGGACTATATTTTTATTCACCACATGATATGTGTTTTTCTTGGAGCGGCATGTATGATTTGAGTGTTTGCTTTTTAGTTTGCCACGATCATCCTTGATGGACACACCTTTTGAGAGAGATAAATATGGTTTAGAATTTATTAGAATACTCTATGTGCTTCACTTATATCTTTTGAGCTAGATAGGTTTGCTCTAGTGCTTCACTTATATCTTTTAGAGCATGCTTCACTTCTATCTTTTTGAGAGTCTTTCAGAACAGCATGGTAATGTGCTTCGGTTATAAAACTAGTCCTAATATGATAGGTATCCAAGATGAATATAGTAAAAACTTTCATATAAATCACATTGAATATGATGAGAAGTTTGATACTTGATGATTGTTTTGAGATATGAGGATGGTGATATTAGAGTCATGCTAGTGGAGTAATTATGAATTTTAGAAATACTTGTGTTAAAGTTTGTGATTCCCATAGCATGCACGTATGGTGAACCGCTATGTGACGAAGTTAGAGCATGAGGTATTTATTGAGTGCCATCCTTTGTGTGGAGGTCGGGATCGCGCGATGGTTAACTACTACCAACCCTTCCCCTAGGAGTAAGCGTTGATTACTTAGTTTTCACGACTCGTAAATTTTTGCAATAAGTATATGAGTTCTTTATGACTAATGTTGAGTCCATGGATTATACGCACTCTCACCCTTCCACCATTGCTAGCCCCTCTTGTACCGCGCAACTCTCGCCGGTACCATACACCCACCATATACCTTCCTCAAAACAGCCACCATACCTACCTATCATGGCATTTCCATAGCCATTCTGAGATATATTTCCATGCAACTTTCCACCGTTCCGTGCATATGACATGCTTCATCATCAATCACATAGAGTCATATTTTGTTCTAGCTTCGAGTTGTAATGTTTGAGTTGTAAGTCAATAAAATTGTGATGATCTTCATTATTAGAGCATTGTCCCATGTAAGGAAAAGCCAAATAAAAAAGGAGATGGCCCAAAAAAATAGAGAGGGGCTAAATAAAAAAAGAGAGAGAAAGCCCCACCAAAAAAATGAGAGAAAAGAGAGAAGGGACAATGCTAATATCCTTTTCCACACTTGTGCTTCAAAGTAGCACCATGATCTTCATGATAGAGAGTCTCTTATTTTGTCACTTTCATATACTAGTGGGAATTTTTCATTATAGAACTTGGCTTGTATATTCCAACTATGGGCTTTCTCAAATGCCCTAGGTCTTCATGAGCAAGCAAGTTGGATGCACACCCTCTTAATTTCTTTTGATGTGCTTTCATACACTTATAGCTCTAGTGCATCCGTTGCATGGCAATCCCTAGTCACTCACATTGATATCTATTAATGGGCATATCCATAGCCCATTGATACGCCTAGTCGATGTGAGACTATCTGCCTCGTTTTTTTGTCTTCTCCACAACCACCCCTCTATTCCACCTATAGTGCTATATCCATGGTTCGCGCTCATGTATTGCGTGAAAGTTGAATGGTTTGAAATTTTTTGAGTATGAAAGCAATTGCTTGGCAGAAACCGGGATTGTGCATGATATGAATATTTTGTGTGATGAAGAGGGAGCATATCCAGACTATATGATTTTGTAGGGATTACTTTCTTTGGCCATGTTATTTTGAGAAGACATGATTGCTTTATTAGTATGCTTGAAGTATTATTAGTCTTATGTCAATATAGACTTTTGTCTTGAATCTTTCGGATCTGAACATTCGTGCCACAATAAAGAAATTACATTGAAAATTATGTTGGTTAGTATTCCACATCAAAAATTCTATTTTTATCATTTACCTACTCGTGGACGAGCAGGAATTAAGCTTGGGGACGCTTGATACGTCTCCAATGTATCTATAATTTTTTATTGTTCCATGCTATTATATATTCTGTTTTGGATGTTTAATGGGATTTATTATACACTTTTATATTATTTTTGGGACTAACCTACTAACCCTAGGACTAGTGCAGATTGCTGTTTTTTTTTGCCTATTTCAGGGTTTCGCAAAAAAGGAATATCAAACGGAGTCCAAACGGAATGAAACCTTCGGGAGAGTTATTTTTGGAACCGTATCTACCAAGAAGACTTTGAGTACACGTGAGGGAACTAAGCAGGTGGCCAAGAGGGTCCATGGCGCGCCCCCACCCTCGTGGGCCCCCTCTGGCTCCCCCCGATGCCCTCCTTCCTCCTATATATCCATGTACCCTGAAAACATCGAGGTAACCGAAAAAACCCTAATTCCACCACCGCAACCTTCTGTTCCCGTGAGATGCCATCTGGGGATGTACCATGGAGTGATTCTACATCAACGCCATAGCCTCACCAATGAGTTGTGAGTAGTTTGCCACAGACCTTCGGGTCCATAGTTATTAGCTAGATGGTTCTTCTTTATTTATGGATCTCAATACAAAGTTCTCCTTGATCTTCGAGGAGATCTATTCGATGTAATCTTTTTACGGTGTGTTTGTTGAGATCCGATGAATTGTGGGTTTATGATCAAGATTATCTATGAGAAATATTTGATTCTTTTCTGAAATCTTTTATGTATGATTATATTTTCCTTGCAAGTATCTTCGAATTATCGGTTTGGTTTGGCCTACTAGATCTATAGTTCTTGCAATGGGAGAAGTGCTTGGCTTTGGGTTCAATCTTGCGGTGTCCTTTCCAAGTGCCAGCAGGGGCAGCAAGGCATGTATTGGATTGTTGCCATCGAGGATAAAAAGATTCGGTTTATGTCATATTGCTTGAGTTTATCCCTCCACATCATGTCATCTTGCTTAAAGCATTATTGTGTTCTTATGAACTTAATACTCTAGATGCATGATGGATAGCGGTCGATGTGTGGAGTAATAGTAGTAGATGCAGAATCGTTTCAGTCTGCTTGTTACGGATGTGATGCCTATATATAATGATCATGCCTAGATATTCTCGTAACTATGCGGTTTTCTATCAATTGCTCGACAGTAATTTGTTCACCCACCGTAGAATTCTGCTATCATGAGAGAAGCCACTAGTGAAACCTATGGCCCCCGGGTCTATTCTCAACATATTAATCTTCCATCTACTTTACTTTGCTTTATTTACTTTCTGTTCTTATATCCAAAAATACCAAAAATATTATACTATCCTATCTATCAGATCTCACTTTCGTAAGTGTCCGTAAAGGTGTTGACAACCCCTTATCGCGTTGGCTGCGAAGTTCTTATTTTTTTTGTGCAGGTGCGAGGGACTCGCCCGTGGTCTCCTACTCGATTGATACATTGGTTCTCAAAAACTGAGGGAAATACTTACGCTACTGTGCTACATCACCCTTTCCTCTTCGAGGGAATACAATGCAAGCTCGAGAAGTAGCAGAGAGCAGTACATCTTATCCTTACTAAAGGTGGTCTTCGCCTGCAAAGCTTCTGGTCGCTGACGCATAGGTAGGCTCGGTGATTACCGCTGTCCTGCTGAGCTCGTGGTCTTGGCCTTGTTGCACTGAAATGGCAACCTTTGAGGGATCCCTTGGGAACCCGCGTACGACCTTGCCTCCTTAGTGCATAAGATGAAATTGTCCCGGATTACGCCCACTGGCGCCCTGCCAGGCCTTGGTCATCATGGATCACGTCATCTCGCGCCTCGTGAGGAAGGAGCTTGCATAGAGATCTCTGCTCCTCGGGAAGCAGGCTCAGGAAGCTGCCCCTCGGGAGGTCTGTGTGTCGTTCACCTCCTCAGGCCAGGGGCCCCCGTGAGGGTCTTGTCCTTGGGGTCCTACAGCCCGGCCGTGCCGGGCCGCCTATGAAGCCACACTCTGGGAGGGAATTATGGGTACCACCAATCCTAGAACACCGCTAGTAGCCCATGGCCCAAAGGCGCCGGGCCTGGCTTTGAAGCAAAGGCAAGGAGTGAAGGGAGAAGCGATGCGGGCCCCAATAGAATGCGGGCTAGACTAACGCGTGGCGTGATACGTCCATTTTGCATCACGCTTTTATGTTGATATTTATTGCACTGTGGGCTGTTATTACACATTATGTCACAATACTTATGCCTTTTCTCTCTTATTTTACAAGGTTTACATGAAGAGGGAGAATGCCGACAGCTGGAATTCCGGGCTGGAAAAGGGGCAAATATTGGAGACCTATTCTGCACAACTAAAAAAGCCCTAAAACTCCATGAAACTCCGTTTGAGAAAATATAAAAAATATCTGGCGAAAGAGGTACAGGAGGGGGGCCACCCACTGTCCACGAGGGTGGGGGCGTGCCCCCTGGGCACGCCCCTGCCTCGTGGGCCACCTTGCAGCCCCCCGATGCCCATCTTCTACTATATGAGGTGTTTTGACTTGGAAAAAATCATAAGGAGGCTTCCATACAATTGTGCCTTATGGCAACTTAGTCAATCTCTAGACTTCTCGAGATTGCTACAATACTAAGGCTTCAACCTAGAGCCCTTTTTTGTGCTATTATACTTGCTGAGCCTACTACAACTTTCTAGATGAATGGGCTACATTGAGTAATTTCACGGGCTTGAGGCTGGCTCCTCGTACGAGCGAGAAGCTGCATCGCCGAACGCTTCGCTCGCTCCCAGATCGCTCGGAAGAAGCCGGCGCAAGGATCCTGGCGATGGAGTTGAGGAGTTGGAGGCCGTGGAGTGCTCCCGAATACGCCCTTAGTTACCCATGGGCTCAGCTTGAGTCATTATTCACTCCCAAGAAACTAAATTTCAAGTTTTTTTGACATATGGACTAATGTAGTTTTATTTCACATGATAACACAATTATTTCGCATTTGATGATTAAATTAATATTGATTTATTTTCCATTACATATATATAAATCGATTTTTTCACAAAAAATGAAAAACTTTATATACCAGCATTATTGGAGAGTACCAGCTTTGACTAAATCTTTACCTACGATTGGTGAAGAGTTGTTTATGAAGGGGATGAAGAGCTATTGGCATGTAGCCATTTTGTGTACATCTACGAAACTTACAATAGTTTATATTTCATTTTTAGTCAAAGACAACAGTGTAAGAAAAGTTGATTATCACAACAATATCTTTGGCGAAGAAATATTCCATAATGTAGCCTCCTGCTCCATAAAAAATTCAGTGACATATTATAGTGCCACTAGGGAGTGCTAGATTAAGGACAATTCTACAATTGACGACGCGAGATGAGGAAATTGACAGTCAAAGTTGGTTGTTTAATAGCATAATTATTGTCATTTCAATTAAACTTGCAAAGTAGAGTAATGTCTAATGCTACCACGAACATCCAAAATTATCAGTCATAAACCTACCAATTTGGTTTCTTATGTATGAAAAAAGTGAACCAATATACATTCTCATATGGTACTAATTTTTCTATTGTAGTTCTCAAAAGTCTTTCATTTTTAAATTGACTCATATTTTGTCCCAATTTATAATTTCAACAAACCAAATAGTATGTTCTCATTATTAAAAAATTAAAGTTCTAGCCCGCGCATCGAGCGGGCCACTTTGCTAGTTGAAGTAAAAGTAGTTGAACCTGTTAAAGTTGAAGAAAAGACTATCACTTATAATGTTGATCCTATCATTCCTACCGCATATATTGAGAAATCACCTTCCCCTGTTAGGATAAAGGATCATGCTAAAGCTTCAACTATGGTTCGTAAGAGTAATACTAGAACACCTACATCCTCTGAGCAAATTAAAGTTGAACCTAGTGTTGCTATGGTTAAGGATCTCTTGGTCGATAATATAGATGGGCATGTTATTTACCTCCATGAGGAAGCTGCTAGAATCGCCAGACCCGATACTAGGAATAAACATAGACCTATTATAGGCATGCATGTTATTTCCGTTAAAATAGGAGATCATTGCTATCATGGATTATGCGACGTAGGTGCTAGTGCGAGTGTAATACCCATTTCCTTATATGAAGAAATTATGCACTATATTACACCTGCTGGGCTTGAAGGTATTGATGTTACTATTAAGCTTGCTAATAGAGACACTATTTCACCAATTGTGATTGTTAGAGATGTTGAAGTCTTGTGTGGGAAAGTTAAATACCCTGCTGATTTCCTTCTTCTTGGTTCCCCACAAGATGACTTTTGCCCCATTATATTTGGTAGACCCTTCTTGAATACTATTAATGCTAAGATAGACTACGAAAAAGATATTGTTACTGTTGGATTAGGGGATATGTCTCATGATTTTAATTTTGCTAAATTTCATAGACAACCCCATGATAAAGAATTGCCTAGTAAGAATAAAATTATTGGTCTTGCTTCTATTGTTGTACCTCCTAACGATCCCTTAGAACAATATCTGCTAGACCACGAAAACGATATGTACATGAAAGAGAGAAGGGAAATACATGAAATATTCTTTAAACAATGACCCTTATTGAAACACAACTTGCATGTTGAAATTCTAGGGGATCCTCCTCCACCAAAGGGTGATCCCGTGTTTGAACTCAAACCATTACCTCATACGCTTAAGTATGTTTATCTTGATGAAAAGAAGATATATCCTGTTATTATTAGTGCTAGCCTTTCAGAGCAGGAAGAAGAGAAAGTATTGAAAACTCTGAAGAAGCACCGTGCTGCTATTGGATATACTCTTGATGATCTAAAGGGCATTAGTCCCACTCTATGCTAACACAAGATAAAATTGGAAAAGGATGCTAAACCGGTTATTGATCATCAACGATGATTAAATCCTAAGATGAAAGAAGTGGTAAGGGAGGAAATACTGAAACTTCTAGAGGCAGGTATAATTTATCCAGTTGCTGATAGTCAATGGGTAAGTCATGTCCATTGTGTCCCCGAGAAGGGAGGCATTACTATTGTTCCAAATGATAAAGATGAATTGATCCCACAAGGTTATAGGATGGTAATTGATTTCTGCAAATTAAATAAAGCTACTAAGAAAGATCTTTACCCTTTACCTTTTATTGATTAAATGCTAGAAAGGTTATCCAAACATACTCATTTTTGCTTTCTAGATGGCTATTCTGGTTTCTCCCAAATACCTGTGTCAAAAGGGGATCAAGAAAAGACCACTTTTAATTGTCCCTTCGGTACCTTTGCTTATAGACATATGCCTTTTGGTTTATGTAATGCACCTGCTACCTTCTCTGATTTTTGTGAAAAGATTATTGAGGTTTTCATGGATGATTTATCCATTTATGGAACTTCTTTTGATGATTGCTTGAGCAACCTTGATCGAGTTTTGCAGATATGTGAAGAAACTAATCTTGTATTGAATTGGGAAAAATGCCACTTTATGGTTAATGAAGGCATTTCTTGGGGAATAAATTTTTTGAAAGAGGTACTGAAGTTGATAAAGCCAAAGTTGATGCTATTGAGAAGATGCCGTGTCCCAAGGACATCAAAGGTATTGGTCATGCCGGGTTTTATAGAAGGTTCATTAAGGACTTCTCAAAAATCTCTTGGCCTCTGACTAATCTCTTACATAAAGATGTTCCTTCTGTCTTTGATGATGATTGTGTAGAAGCATTTGAAATACTTAAGAAAGCATTGATTTCTGCACCTGTTGTCCAGACTCCTGACTGGAATTTACCCTTTCAAATTATGTGCGATGCTAGTGATTATGATGTAGGTGCTGTTCTAGGACAAAGAGTTGATAAGAAGTTGAATGTTATCCAATATGCTAGTAAAACTCTAGACAGTTCCCAGAGAAATTATGCTACCACTAAGAAAGAATTTTTAGCAGTCGTATTTGCTTGTGATAACTTTAGACCTTATATTGTTGATTCTAAAGTAACTACTCACACTGATCATGCTGCTATCAAATACCTTATGGAAAAGAAAGATGCTAAACCTAGACTTATTAGATGGGTTCTCTTGCTGCAAGAATTTGATTTGCATATTACTGATATAAAGGGAGCTGAGAACCCTGTTGCAGACAACTTGTCTAGGTTAGAGAATATTCTAGATGACCCACTACCTATTGATGATAGCTTTCCTGATGAACAATTAGCTGTCATAAATGAATCTCGTACTACTCCATGGTATGTTGATTATGCTAATTATATTGTTGCTAAATTTATACCACCTAGTTTCACATACCAGCAAAAGAAAAAGTTCTTCTATGATTTAAGACATTACTTCTGGGATGACGCACACCTTTATAAAGAAGGAGTAGATGGTATTATTAGACATTGTGTACCTGAGCATTAACAGGACAGATCCTATGCAAGTGTCACTCCGAGGCTTATGGAGGACACGATGCTGGAGATAGAACTGCACATATGGTATTACAATTTGGTTTTTATTGGCCTACTATCTTCAAGGATGCCCGTAAGTTTGTCTTGTCTTGTGATGAATGTCAAAGAATTGGTAATATCAGTAGACGTCAAGAAATGCCTATGAATTATTCCCTTGTTATAGAACCATTTGATGTCTGGGGCTTTGATTATATGGGACCGTTTCCTTCCTCTAATTGGTATACCCATATTTTGGTTTCTGTTGATTACGTTACTAAGTGTGTAGAAGCTATTCCAACTAGTACTGCTGATCATAACACCTCTATTAAGATGCTTAAAGAAGTTATTTTTCCGAGGTTTGGGGTCCCTAGATACTTAATGACTGATGGTGGATCACATTTTATTCATGGGGCTTTCCGTAAGATGCTTGCTAAGTATGATATGAATCATACAATTTCATCCCCATACTACCCACAGTCTAGTGGGCAAGTAGAACTAAGTAACAGAGAGATGAAATTAATTTTGCAAAATACTGTTAATAGGTCTAGAAAGAATTGGTCCAAGAAGCTTGATTATGCAGTATGGGCCTATAGAACCGCATACAAAAATCCTATGGATATGTCTTCGTATAAAATGGTCTATGGAAAAGCATGCCACTTACCTCTTGAACTAGAACATAAGGCATATTGGGCTATTATAGAGCTCAATTATGATTTCAAACTTGCCGGTGAGAAGAGGTTATTTGACATTAGCTCGCTTGATGAATGGAGAACCCAGGCCTATGAAAATGCCAAACTGTTTAAAGAAAAAGTTAAAAGATGGCATGACAAAAGGATACAAAAGCGTGAGTTTAACGTAGGTGATTATGTCTTGTTATACAACTCTTGTTTAAGATTTTTTGCAGGAAAAATCCTCTCTAAATGGGAAGGTCCTTACGTTATTATGGAGGTCTATCGTTCCGGTGCCATAAAAATCAACAACTTTGAAGGCACAAATCCGAAAGTGGTGAACGGTCAAAGAATCAAACATTATATCTCAGGTAATCCCACAAATATTGAAACCAACGTTATTGAAACTATAACCCCGGAGGAGTACATGAGGGACACTTTCCAGAACGATTCAGACTCTGAAAAGGAAGAGTTATGGGTACGGTAAGTAAACCGACTCCAAAACAGTTCTAATGGCAATTTTTCTCCATTTTGGAATATTTAGAAAAATAGAAAATAAGAGGCAGTACGGAAAGGACACGAGGCGTCCACAAGGGTGGAGGGCGTGCCCTACCCCCCTGGGCGCGCCCCCCTACCTCGCGGGCACCTCGTGTGCCTCCCGGACTTCGTATTCTTGCACGTTACTTCTTTTGGTCGGTAAAAATTCATTATATGATCTCCTGAATGTTTTGACCACCGCACCATGCGAAAATCCTCTGTTCTTGTTTCGAGCTGTTGTTTATGCCAGATCCAGATCGTCATGACGTCTTCCAACACCCCCAAGGACAAGTTCTTCGAGAAGGTCATCAACTCCTACCTCGCGGAGGTGCTGCTACACCCTCAAACCATTGAGGTGCATGAGGGGGTGCTGCACATCCGCGACATTGTGGGACCAAGGAGGACCAGAAGTGTGGAGAAAAGACTCGAAGCAATGGAGTAGCAAGTTTTCAAGTCCCAAGGTATGGCGGAACGAGGACTCAACGCCAACCACATGATGATCACGGAGCTCGCCAATAACCTTAAGCTGGACTCAAGGATCTTCAGGGAAGCCATCTCCAACCTCCAAGATAAAATCGAACACCTTCAAGCCCAGATCTATGACCTGCAAAACCAAAACTGTGAGTATGAATATAGATTGAAGAAGATGAGTTTGGCTACAGATATGAGGATCTCGGAGACTCGATCATCCTTCTATGATGGTGATCCCATGCCTTGGAAGATGGACGACAAGCCTACGTCATCAACAACTCGCTCATCACCACCTCCGAAGAAAGAGACATAATCACATGGGTATGGGCACTCCCCTTGGCAACTGCCAAGCTTGGGGGAGGTGCCCCGGTATCGTATCACCATCACACTCCTATCTTTACCATTTTCTTAGTTTGATCCTTTTGGTAATATCTTGATTTAGTATAATAAAGTTTAGTATGATATAGTCGTGAGCCTTGCTTTATGATCCTCATCTTTGTAATCGAGTCCGTCAGCTATATATAATAAAGATTAGTTTTGAGTCAAGGGCTTGACTATCACGCTATGATCATGAGAGAATAAAAGAAAATATAAAAAGTACCAAGAGATCATATTGATCTTATGGAAAGTAATGACTTCACCTATAAAGAGTATGATGAATAAAAGTTGTTGAGAGTTGACAAACAAAGTTTTTGTCATCGTTGCAATTAATAGGAAGTAATAAAGAAAGAGAGGTGTTCACATACAAATATACTATCTTGGACATCTTTTATGATTGTGAGCACTCATTAAAATATGATATGCTAAAGAGTTGATGTTGGACAAGGAAGACAACGTAATGGGTTATGTCTTCTTATATCCAAAATAAAGTATATTGTCATGGATCATCCAACATGCTGAGCTTGCCTTTCCCCCTCATGCTAGCCAAAACTTCTGGTGCCAAGTAGAGATACTACTTGTGCTTCCATACATCCTTAAACCTAGTTTCGTCATGAGAGTCCACCATACCTACCTAAGGATTGAGTAAGATCCTTCAAGTAAGTTTTCATTGTTGCAACTCTTTAAAATATGTATAATCTATTAGTGTGGAGAAAATAAACTTTATACGATCTTCTGATATGGAAGCAATAAAAGCAATGGACTGCATAATAAAGGTCCATATCATAAGTGGCAATATAAAGTGACGTCCTTTTGCGCTAAGATTTTGTACATCCAACCATAAAAGCACGTGACAACCTCTGCTTCCCTCTGCGAAGGGCCTATCTATTTGTTGGGGAACGTAGTATTTCAAAAAAAATCCTACGATCGCGCAAGATCTATCTACTAGAAGCAAAACAACGAGAGGGGAGAGTGTGTCCACGTACCCTCGTAGACCGGGAGCGCAAGCGTCTAGTGACGCGGTTGATGTAGTCGAACTTTCTTTGCGATCCAACCGATCAAGCATCGAACGTACGGAGCCTCCGTGTTTAGCACATGTTCAGCTTGATGACGTCCCACGAGCTCTTGATCCAGTAGAACTTCGCGGGAGAGTTTCGTCAGCACGACGGCGTGGTAACGGAGATGATGAAGCTACCGGCGCAGGGCTTCGCCTAAGCACTACAACAATATGACCGAGGTGTGTTTCTGTGGAGGGGGGCACCGCACACGGTTGGGAGAGATCAACTTGATCAACTTGTGTGCCTAGAGGTGCCCCTTGTCCCCGTATATAAAGGAGCAAGGGCGGGAGGCCGGCCGGCCCCTATGGCGCGCCCTAGGAGGGTCACTCCTACTAGAAATAGGATTCCAATCATATTCCTAGTAGGAGTCCACCAAGAGAGAGAGGGGGAAGGAAGGAGAGGGAGAGGGAGAAGGAAAGGGGTGCCGCCCCCCTCCTCCATTCCTTGTCCAATTCGTACCAAGGGGTAGGGGCGCGCGGCCAAGCCCTGGCTCTCTCCACTAAGGGCCCAAGTGGCCCATTAGTTCCCCCAGGGGTACCGATACCCCTCCGGCACTCCGGTATAATTCAAATTTTTTCCGGAACACTTCCGGTGTCCGAATATAGTCGTCCAATATATCAATCTTTACGTCTCGGACATTCCGAGACTCCTCATCATGTCCGTGATCTCATCCGGGACTCCTAACTACCTTCGGTACATCAAAACTCATAAACTCATAATACCGATCGTCATCAAACGTTAAGCGTGCGGACCCTATGGGTTCGAGAACTATGTAGACATGACCGAGACTCATCTCCGGTAAATAACCAATAGCGGAACCTGGATGCTCATATTGGCACCTACATATTCTACGAAGATCTTTATCGGTCAAACCGCATAACAACATACGTTGTTCCCTTTGTCATCGGTATGTTACTTGCCCGAGATTTGATCATCGGTATCTCAATACCTAGTTTAATCTCGTTACCGGCAAGTCTCCTTACTCGTGCTGTAATACATCATCTCGTGACTAACTCATTAGTCATTTGCTTGTAAGGCTTATTATGATGTGCATTACCGAGAGGGCCCAGAGATACCTCTCCGACACTCGGAGTGACAAATCCTATTCTTGATCTATTCCAACACCACGAACACTTTTGGAGACACCTGTAGAGCATCTTTATAATCACCCAGTTACATTTTGACGTTTGATAGCACACAAGGTGTTCCTCCGATATTTGGGAGTTGCATAATCTCATAGTCATAGAACATGTATAAGTCATGAAGAAAGCAATAGCAGTAAAACAAAACGATCATTGTGGTAAGCTAATGGATGGGTCTAGTCCATCACATCATTCTCCTAATGATGAGATCTCTTTGATCAAATGACAACTCATGTCTATGCATAGGAAACATAACCTTCTTTGATCACTGAGCTAGTCTAGTAGAGGCATACTAGGGACATACTGCTTTGTCTTTGTATTCACACATGTACTAGGTTTCCGGTTAATACAATTCTAGCATGAATAAAAGGCATTTGTCATGATATAAGGAAATACAAATAACATCTTTATTATTGCCTCTAGGGCATATTTCCTTCAGTCTCCCACTTGAACTAGAGTCAATAATCTAGATTACAAAGTAATGATTCTAACACCCATGGAGTCTTGGTGCTGGATCATGTTTTTCCCGTGGAAGAGGCTTAGTCAACGGGTCTGCGATATTCAGATCCGTATGTATCTTGCAAATTTCTATGTCTCCCTCCCTGACATGATCATGGATGGAATTGAAGCGTCTTTTAATGTGCTTTGTTCTCTTGTGAAACCTGGATTCCTTCGCCAAGGCTATTGCTCCAGTGTTGTCACAAAATATTTTCATTGGACCCGATGCACTAGGTATTATACCTTGATCCGATATGAACTCCTTCATCCAGACTCCTTCATTTGCTGCTTCCGAAGCAGCTATGTATTCCGCTTCACACGTAGATCCCGCCACGACGCTCTGCTTGGAACTCCACCAACTGACAGCTCCACCGTTTAATAAAAATACATATCCGGTTTGTGACTTAGAGTCATCCGAAATTAGTGTCAAAGCTTGAATCGACGTAACCGTTTACGATGAGCTCTTTGTCACCTCCATACACGAGAAAAATATCATTTGTCCTTTTCAGGTACTTCATGATGTTCTTGACCGCTGTCCAGTGATCCACTCCTGGATTACTCTGGTACCTCCCTGCTAAACTTATAGCAAGGAACACATTAGGTCTGGTACACAACATTGCATACATGATAGATCCTATGGCTGAGGCATAGGGAATGACTTTTCATTTTCTCTCTATCTTTTTAAGTGGTCGGGCATTGAGTCTTACTCAACTTCACACCTTGTAACATAGGCAAGAACCCTTTCTTCAACTGGTCCATTTTGAACTTCTTCATAACTTTATAAAGGTATGTGCTTTGTGAAAGTCCAATTAAGAATCTTTATCTATCTCTATAGATCTTAATGCCTAATATGTAAGCAGATTCACCGAGGTCTTTCATTGAAAAATTCTTATTCAAGTATCCTTTTATGCTATCCAGAAATTCTATATCATTTCCAATCAACAATATGTCATCCACATATAATATCAGAAATGCTATAGAGCTCCCACTCACTTTCTTGTAAATATAGGCTTCTCCAAAAGTCTGTATAAAACCTTATGCTTTGATCACCTCATCAAAGCGTATATTCCAACTCCGAGATGCTTGCACCAATCCATAGATGGATCGCTGGAGCTTGCACACTTTGTTAGCACCTTTAGGATTGACAAAACCTTCTGGTTGCATCATATACAACTCTTCTTTGAGATATCCATTTAGGAATGCAGTTTTGACGTCCATTTGCCAGATTTCATAATCATAAAATGCGGCAATTGCTAACATGATTCGGACAAACTTAAGCATCACTACGGGTGAGAAAGTCTCATCGTAGTCAACTCCTTGAACTTGTCGAAAACCTTTCGCAACAAGTCGAGCTTTGTAAGCGGTAACATTACCGTCAGCGTCGGTCTTCCTCTTGAAGATCCATTTATTTTCGATGGCTTGCCGATCATCGAGCAAGTCAACCAAAGTCCATACTTTGTTCTCATACATGGATCCCATCTCAGATTCCATAAGGCATCGTCTCAACGGATTTAGATGGTGCCCTATTTAACGTGAATGCATCTGTCTCTAAAGCATAACCCCAAAATGATAGTGGTAAATCGATAAGAGAAATCATAGACCACACCATATCTAATAAAGTACGGTTACGACGTTCGGACACACCATTACGATGTGGTGTTCCGGGTGGCGTGAGTTGTTTAACTATTCCACATTGTTTCAAATGAAGACCAAACTCGTAACTCAAATATTCACCTCCACGATCTGATCATAGAGACTTTATTTTCTTGTTACGATGATCTCTACTTCACTCTGAAATTCTTTGAACTTTTCAGATGTTTCAGACTTGTGCTTCATCAAGTAGATATACCCATATCTGCTTAAATTATTAATGAAGGCGAGAAAATAACGATACCCGTCGCGAGCTTCAACACTCATCGGTCCACATACATCAGTATGTATGATTTCCAACAAATCTGTTGCTCGCTTCATTGTTCCGGAGAACGGAGTTTTAGTCATCTTGCCCATGAGGCATGGTTCGCGAGCACCATGTGATTCATAATCAAGTGATTCCAGAAGTCATCACTATGGAGTTTCTTCATGCGCTTTACACCAATATGACCTAAATGGTAGTACCACAAATAAGTTGCACTATCATTATTAACCATACATCTTTTGCCTTCAATATTATGAATATGTGTATCACTACTATCGAGATCCAATAAGAATAGACCACTCTTCAAGCGTGCATGACCATAAAAGATATTACTCATATAAATAGAACAACCATTATTCTCAGATTTAAATGAATAACTGTCTCGCAATAAACAAGATCCAGATATAATGTTCATGCTTAACGCTGGCACCAAATAACAATTATTCAGGTCTAAAACTAATCCCGAAGGTAGATGTAGAGGTAGCGTGCCGACGGCGATCACATCTACTCTGGAACCATTTCCCACGCGCATCGTCACCTCGTCCTTAGCCAATCTTCGTCTAATCCATAGTTCATGTTTCAAGTTACAAATATTAGCAACCGAACCGGTATCAAATACCCAGGTACTACTACGAGAATTATTAAGGTACACATCAATAACATGTATATCACATATACCTTTGTTCACCTTGCCATCCTTCTTATCCACCAAATACTTGGGGCAGTTCTGCTTCCAGTGTCCAGTCACTTTGCAGTAGAAGCACTCAGTTTCAGGCTTGGCTCCAGACTTGGGTTTCTTTGTGGGAGTTGCAATTGTCTTTCTATTCTTCTTGAAGTTCAACTTCTTTCCCTTGCCCTTTTTCTTGAAACCAGTGGTCTTGTTATCCATCAACACTTGATGCTCCTTTTTGATTTTTACCTCCGCAGCCTTGAGCATAGCGAAGAGCTCGGGAATAGTTTTCTGCATCCCTTGCATGTTATAGTTCATCAGACCGCGTCTGCCAGACGTTCAAAGCGTCTACATTAGCGAGAGGGGGCTTTTCACCTAGCGGTGCTTGAAGGACATAATTCTTTTGTGCAACAATGTGGATAATCCTCAAGTTACGGACCCAGTCCGTGTAATTGCTACCATCATCTTTCAACTTAGCTTTCTCTAGGAATGCATTAAAATTCAAAGGAACGGTAGCACATGCCATTGATCTACAACAACATAGATATGAAAAAACTATCAGGACTAAGTTCATGATAAATTAAAGTTCAATTATTCATATAACTTAAAGAACTCCCACTTAGATAGACATCCCTCTGGTCATCTAAATGATCACGTGATCCAAATCAACTAAACCATGTCTGATCATCACGTGAGATGGAGTAGTTTTCAATGGTGAACATCTTATGTTGATCATATCTACTATATGATTCACGCTCGACCTTTCGGTCTCCAGTGTTCCAAGGCCATGTCTGTACATGCTAGGCTCGTCAAGTTTAACACGAGTATTCTGTGTGTGCAAATCTGGCTTACACCCGTTGTATGTGAACGTAGAGCTTATCACACCCGATCATCACTTGGTGTCTCGGCACGACGAACTTTCGCAACGGTGCTTACTTAGGGAGAACACTTATACCTTGAAATTTAGTGAGAGATCATCTTATAATGCTATCGTCGTACTAAGCAAAATAAGAAGCATAATAAGATAAACTTCACATGCAATCAAAATATTTTACATGATATGGCCATCATCATCTTGTGCTTTTGATCTCCATCTCCAAGGCACCGTCATGATCACCATCGTCACCGGCGCGACACCTTGATCTCCATCGTAGCATCGTTGTCGTCTCGCCAACTATTGCTTCCACGACTATCGCTACCGCTTAGTGATAAAGTAAAGAAATTACATGGCGGCTGTATTTCATACAATAACGCGACAATCATGTGACTCCTGCCAGTTGCCGATAACTTTACAAAACATGATATTCTCATACAATAACATATTACTCATCATGTCTTGACCATATCACATCACAACATGCCCCGCAAAAACAAGTTAGACGTCCTCTACTTTGTTGTTGCAAGTTTTACGTGGTTGCTGGGGCTTAGCAAGAACCGTTCTTACCTACGCATACAAAAACCACGACGGTTTTTCGTCAAGTATGTGTTGTTTTTACCTTCACAAGGATCGGGCGTAGCCACACTCGATTCAGCTAAAATGAGAGAGACAGACACCCGCCGGTCATGTTTAAGCAACGAGTGCTCATAACGATGAAACCAGTCTCACATAAGCGTACGCGTAATGTACGTCTGGGCCGCTTCATCTCACAATACCGCCGAACCAAAGTAAGACATGCTGGTCAGCAGTATGACTATTATCGCCGACGACACATTGTGTTCTACTCGTGCATAACATCTACGCATAGACCTGGCTCTGATAACCACTGTTGGGGAACGTAGTATTTCAAAAAATCTATGATCACCCAACATCTATCTACTAGAAGCATAGCAATGAGAGGGGAGAGTGTGTCCACGTACCCTCGTAGATCGGGAGCGGAAGCGTCTAATGACGCGGTTGATATAGTCGAACTTTCTTCGCGATCCAACCGATCAAGCATCGAACGTACGGAGCCTCCGCGTTCAGCACACATTCATCTTGATAACGTCCCACGAGCTCTTGATCTAGTAAAATTTCGTGGGAGAGTTTCGTCAGCATGGCAGCGTGGTGACGGAGATGATGAAGCTACCGGCGCAGGGCTTCGCCTAAGCAATGCAACAATATGACTGAGGTGTGTTTTTGTGGAGGGGGGGCACCGCACACGGTTGGGAGAGATCAACTTGTGTGTCTAGAGGTGCCCCCTACCCCCGTATATAAAGGAGCAAGGGGGAGGCTGGCCGGCCCCTATGGCGCACCCTAGGAGGGCCACTCTCACTAGGAATAGGATCACAATCCTATTCCTAGTAGGAGTCCACCAAGAGAGAGAGGGGGAAGGAAGGAGAGGGAGAGGGAGAAGGAAAGGGGCGCCCCCCCTCCTTTCCTTGTCCAATTCATACCAAGGGGGAGGGGCGCGCGGCCCAGCCCAGGCCGGCCCTCTCTCTCTCCACTAAGGGCCCAAGTGGCCCATGAGTTCCCATGGGGTTACCGATACCCCTCCGGCACTCCGGTTTAATCCGAAACTTTTCCGGAACACTTCCGATTTCCGAATATAGTCGTCCAATATATCAATCTTTACGTATCGGACATTCCGAGACTCCTCGTCATGTCCGTGATCTCATCCGGGATTCCGAACTACCTTCGGTACGTCAAAACTCATAAACTCATAATACCGATTGTCATCAAACGTTAAGCGTGCGGACCCTACGAGTTCGAGAACTATGTAGACATGACTGAGACTCATCTCTGCTCAATAACCAATAGCGGAACCTGGATGCCCATATTGGCGCCTACATATTCTACGAAGATCTTTATCGGTCAAACCGCATAACAACATACTTTGTTCCCTTTGTCATCGGTATGTTACTTGCCCGAGATTTCGATCGTCGGTATCTCAATACCTAGTTCAATATCGTTACCGGCAAGTCTCTTTACTCGTACCGTAATACATCATCTCGTATCTAACTCCTTAGTCATTTGCTTGCAAGGCTTATTATGATGTGCATTACCGAGAGGGCCCAGAGATACCTCTCCGACACTCAGAGTGGCAAATCCTATTCTTGATCTATGCCAACACCAAGAACACTTTTGGAGAAACCTGTAGAGCATCTTTATAATCACCCAGTTACCTTATGACATTTGATAGCAGACAAGGCGTTCCTCCGGTATTCGGGAGTTGCATAATCTCATAGTCATAGGAACATGTATAAGTCATGAAGAAAGCAATAGCAGTAAAACTAAATGATCATAGTGCCAAGCTAACGGATGGGTCTAGTCCATCACATCATTCTCCTAATGATGTGATCCTTTTGATCAAATGACAACTCATGTCTATGGCTAGGAAACATAACCATCTTTGATCAATGAGCTAGTCTAGTAGAGGCATACTAGGGACATATTGTTTTGTCTATGTATTCACACATGTACTAAGTTTCCGGTTAATACAATTCTAGCATGAATAGAAGACATTTATCATGATATAAGGAAATACAAATAACATCTTTATTATTGCCTCTAGGGTATATTTCCTTCACTATTATTCTAACCTTATAAGAGTCATGGTGATCTTCACCTTTCCTTTTTACATTTTATCCTTTGACAAGCACATTGTGTTGGAAAGATCCTGACATATATACCCAATTGGATGTAAGCTATCATGATCTATTATTGTTGACATTACCTTTGAGGTAAAAGGTTGGGAGGCAACACTATAAGCCCCTATCTTCCTCTATGTCCGATTAAAACTCCATACCCATAAGTATTGCATGAGTGTGAGCAATTGTGAAAGACTAAATGATAGTTGAGTATGTGGACTTGCTGAAAAGCTCTTATTATGACTCTTTCCGATGTTACGATAAATTGCAATTGATTCAATGACTGAGATCATAGTTTGTTAGTTTTCAATGAAGTTTCTGATTCATACTTGACAATGTGAATAGATTGTTACTTTAGCATAAGAATCATATGAAAATATATATGTTGTTGTTATAAGAATGATCATGATGCCTACATGTCTGTATTTTATTTTATCGACACCTCTATCTCTAAACATGTGAACATATTTTTCGATATCGGCTTTTGCTTGACGACAAGCGAGGTCTAAGCTTGGGGGAGTTGATACGTCCATTTTGCATCATGCTTTTATGTTGATATTTATTGCACTATGGGCTGTTATTACACATTATGTCACAATACTTATGCCATTTTTCTCTTATTTTACAAGGTTTACATGAAGAGGGAGAATGCCGGCAGCTAGAATACTGGGCTGGAAAAGGAGCAAACATTGGTGACCTATTCTGCACAACTCAAAAAGCCCTGAAACTCCATGAAACTCCGTTTAAGAAAATATAAAAAATATCTGGCGGAAGAGGTACAGGAGGGGGCCACCCACTGTCCACGAGGGTGGGGGCGCACCCCCCGGCCTCGTGTGCCACCTGGTAGCCCCCCGATGCCCATCTTTTGCTATATGAGGTGTTTTGACCTGGAAAAAATCATAAGGATGCTTTTAGGACGAAGCGCCGCCATCTCGAGGCAGAACCTTGGCAGAACCAATCTAGGGCTCTGGCGGAGCTGTTCTGCCGGGGATACTTCCCTCCGGGGGGAGGAAATCGTCACCGCCGTCATCACCAACAACTCTCCCATCTTGGCGAGGGTTATCTTCATCAACATCTTCACTAGCACCATCTCCTCTCAAACCCTAGTTCATCTCTTGTATCCAATCTTTGTATCAAAGCCTTAGATTGGTACATGTAGGTTGCTAGTATTGTTGATTATTCCTTGTAGTTCATGCTAGTTGGTTAACTTGGTGGAAGATCATATGTTCAGATCCATTATGCATATTAATACCCCTCTGATCATGAACATGAATATCCTTTGTGAGTAGTTACGTTTGTTCTAGAGGACATGGGAGAAGTCTTGCTATAAGTAGTCATGTGAATTTGGTATTCGTTCGATATTTTGATGAGATGTATGTTGTCTATCCTCTAGTGGTGTCATGTGAACATCGACTACATAAAACTTCACCATTGTTTGGGCCCAGTGGAAGGCATTGGGAAGTAATAATTAGATGATGAGTTGCTAGAGTGATAGAAGCTTAAACCCTAGTTTATGTGTTGCTTCGTAAGGGGCTGATTTGGATCCATATGTTTCATGCTATGGTTAGGTTTACCTTAATACTTCTTTTGTAGTTGCGGATGCTTGCAATAGAGGTTAATCATAAGTGGGTTGCTTGTCTGAGTAAGGGCAGCACCCAAGCACCAGTCCACCCACATACCAAATTATCAAAGTAACGAATGTGAATCATATGAATGTGATGAAAACTAGCTCGACGATAATTCCCATGTGTCCTCGGGAGCGCTTTCCTTCATATAAGAGTTTGTCCAGGCTTGTCCTTTGCTACAAAAAGGATTGGGCCATCTTGATGCACCGTAATTACTTTTACTATTTGTCACTTGTTACCAATTATCTTATCACAAAACTATCTGTTACCGATAATTTCAGTGCTTGCAGAAAATACCTTACTGAAAACTGCCTATCATTTCCTTCTGCTCCTTGTTGGGTTCGACACTCTTACTTATCGAAAGGACTACGATAGATCCACTACACTTGTGGGTCATCATGGCATACGAAGGGACGTGGGTGCCTCCACTTACCCACGTCACCTCAGCAACTGCCCAGACTGACAAAAGGCCTAATGCGTGCTACAGGACCATCATTAGCCCAGTGTGCACCTGCCTTCCGCCCCTTCCTTCCTCATGCCTTGTCCACCGGACCTCTTGCCGCCTCCATCTTGCTACGCCCCCATGGCTGCCAAGTGGAAGAGGAGTAGGGCCGCGACGGCGGTGGACCGCCAGACAAGGCCGGGACCCGCCCAGGGCCAGTCCATGGTGCTCAATCTCGAAGGGCTAGACAAACACTACTGCAGGATGCTGCTAATGCGACACTATGATCAGAGACCCTTTGACAAAACCATGTGCGATGCATTAATCGCAAACGAGGATGTAAAGAAACCATCGAAAAGATGCAAAACGTTTGCAATGGCAGAGACATCAAACACGGTTCAGATTTTCGTTATGTGTGCGATGCGGGGCATACGGTTGATCCATACGAACTATTTGCGATTAGACAGAACAACAGAATCGCACAGCCATATCAGTGTATGTGCAATATACGACATACAATTCGCTCCAATGAACTATTTGCTATTAGGGAATAAATAGAAAGGGTCAGGCAGATCAAGGTGTGTGTGATATACGGCATACGGTTCACTCGGACGAACTATTTTCGATTAGGGAAAACAACAGAAACGGTTCAACTTAACAAGATGCGTGTGATATGAGGCAGACCGTTCACATAGATGAACTGTTTGCGATGAGCCAAAAAAACACAAACGATTCGTGTAAACAAGATGTGTGTGATACGCGTCAAACAACCCACTCGGATGAACTGTTTGCGATGAGAAAATATAACACACATGGTTACTAGAGTTAATTCGTGTTCGATTATGTGTGTACTAAAAACTATGAAAATGCATACTAGTTTCTTGCGATGGCTAGGAGTATCGGATGATAACCCACAAGTGTAGGGGATCGCAACAGTTTTCGAGGGTAGAGTATTCAACCCAAATTTATTGATTCGACACAAGGGGAGCCAAAGAATACTCTCAAGTATTAGCAGTTGAGTTGTCAATTCAACCACACCTGGAAGACTTAATATCCGCAGCAGAGTATTTAGTAGCAAAGTAGTATGGAAATAACGGTAACAGTGGCAAAAGTAGCGATAGTAGTTTTGTAGTGATTGTAACAGTAGCGGCGGAAAAGTAAATAAGCAGCAAGCAATATGTGAAAAGCTCATAGGCATTGGATCAGTGATGGATAATTATGTCGGATGCAATTCCTAATGTAATAGTTATAACCTAGGGTGACACAGAACTAGCTCCAATTCATCAATGTAATGTAGGCATGTATTCCAAATATAGTCGTGCGTGCTTATGGAAAAGAACTTGCATGGCATCTTTTGTCCTACCCTCCCGTGGCAGCGAGGTCCTATTGGAAACTAAGGGATATTAAGGCCTCCTTTTAATAGAGTACCGGACCAAAGCATTAACACATAGTGAATACATGAACTCCTCAAAATACGGTCACCACCTGGAGTGGTCCTGATTATTGTCACTTCGGGGTTGCCCGATCATAACACATAGTAGGTGACTAATGACTTGCAAGATAGGATCAAAAACTCACATATATTCATGAAAACATAATAGGTTCATATCTGACATCATGGCACTCGGGCCCTAGTGACAAGCATTAAGCATGGCAAAGTCATATCAACATCAATCTTAGAACATAATGGATACTAGGGATCAAACCCTACCAAAACTAACTCGATTACATGGTAAATCTTATCCAACCCATCACGGTCTAGCAAGCCTATGATGGGATTACTCACGCTCGGCGGTGAGCATCATGGAATTGGTGATGGAGGAAGGTTGATGATGACGATGCCGATCATCTCCACTCTCCCGAGCCCCGAACGGACCCTAGATCAGCCCTCCCGAGAGAGATTAGGGCTTGGCGGCGGCTCCATATCATAAAACGTGATGAATCCTTCTCTCTGATTTTTTTCTCTCCGAATGTGAATATATGGAGTTGGAGCTGAGGTCGGTGGAGCATTAAGAGGCCCACGAGGCAGGGGCACGCTTAGGGGGGCGCCCCCACCCTCGTGGACAGGGTGTGGGCCCCCTCGTCTGGTTTCTTCCGCTGGTATTTTTTATATATTCCAAAATAATTCTCCGTTGATTTTCAGGTCATTCCGTGAAATTTTATTTCTACACAAAAACAACACCATGGCAGTCCTGCTGAAAACAGCTTCTGTCCGGGTTAGTTCCATTCAAATAATGCAAGTTAGAGTCCAAAACAAGGGCAAAAGTGTTAGGAAAAGTAGATACGTTGGAGACATATCATCGGACACGATGTGTGTGTCAGTACTCGTGTGCGATTATTAATAAGTTACACATACATTTCCTTATGTTAACACGTGTCCGATAATACGTTACACCACATATGGTTGTCGGGTTGTGTGCTAAAGTCTTCCTGCGCTCCAGTGAAGGATTCCCGCGCTCCAGCGAAGGCTTCCCGCGCTCCAGAGGGGGGAATTTTAAAATCCCAAATCCCCTAACCAGGTGCTAGCTATAAATAACCACAACAATGGCCGCCGGCGGCGACTCGCTACTGATCCAGTTGCTAGCTAGTAACCCACACATACCGGCATACCCCCAACGGCCGACGACATGATGGAGTTGCGCGATGGGAACGGACGCCGGAGATCATAGTTTAGGTTAATTAATTATACCTCCAGAGCCGTCTGATTCCGGCTATGCAGGTATAATTAATTAACATAATCTAGGATCAAATAACTAAAGCTTCCCCAAGCGCTAGGAGAGCGCGCGCGGAGGGACGACACGACCCGAGCGAGACTTGGCGCCTAAACTGCGAGCAGCGTGCGTAGAGGAACGTGACCCAAGGGTGCCTAAATGACGAGTAGAGCGTGCGGAGGCATGCGAGCAGAGCGCGTCGCAGCTGCCTAAATGGTGAGCGAGCACATGCATAGTTATTGCATATAGCAGATGAACATAGTCGGGAATAGTCGTCCAACAATATTATTTTTGTTGGCGTGCATTAATATATTCTTAGTTAAATCTAAGTTCAAAGTTTGGTACTACAAAATACGAAGGGGGCCAATAAAGAATAAACCATGACATAGGTGGTACCTATAGGAACACAGACGCCTAGTATGAAAGAGAATGTGGGTAGAAACCATAGTTGAAAAGGGCAACAATGTCTAATTGCAGCTTACAAAAGGTACAAAAGCACGAGGATTAATTGTTCATCAGGTTTACACATAACCTGGATTGAACATGGCAATAACATCTAACTCAACCAAAGTTTTTGGCAGTTAAAATCAAATGGATCGGTCCGCTCCATAAAATCAAGATCCCGGTACAAAAGATCTACTGGTCCATGATGACGACAAGTTGTTGTAAATATAAGCCGAGCACAATCAGAAGCCCTTACGTCCACCTGAAACTTCTTTTTATGTTGTTCCACATATAGTTTCGTGAGAAATTTCCTGTTGAAAAACTTAATCCTCACGGACAATAGCGCCCTCGCATTCAACATGAAGAATGTGACAAAGCTAGTGTTTGCACTGTTGGATGCATATCCTTCCAGCATTACTGTCTTCAAACGAATGTCATGAGATATGAGAAAATCCCGGTGCTTCTTGAACCATCGATTTGTTATACCTTTTTATCCATGTGTTAGTGCCTAAATAGAGATGAAGATTGAAAATAGTTAATGTCTAAAAATGATTATGTTGAAAGGGTGATAGCTGAACGATTAATTATAGTACATTATATATGGGCTTACAATGTGCGTGAAATCATCACCTTTATATACAAATTCTCCAAACATGGAAAGCATCGCCGCAAGGGAATAATGATGTTGATATCAAAACACCACATACCAATATATAAGGTCTTGATAGAATCCACCACCACTGATAGGATGGACAAGCTCTTCACTGAGAATAGAGCATAATATTAGCAGTGAAAGTGTACTCCAAGATGATACTTAACTTATGCGCGCAAGTGAAAAATGTAATTTACAAATGTGTGCATTAATAATATACATTACCTCAATAGGTGTGGAGGCAAACACCATCTCGGACCATTTAAGCGGATCACGAATTGCACCCAAGGTCTCCAGATTAGGTGCTGAGACCACAATTATTTGCGAAGCTTTATAACAACAATCAAGGAGCAACCTTTGAAGTGAAGGGGCATCTTCGATGATGAGCTCATGTCCTTCAAAACGAATTCCAATGCTTACAAGATTAGATGACTTTATATTGAGACAAGGGATATGGGTTCCATTTCCAAAAACAAGTACGAAACACTCTAGGGCAGGGCAACTGGAGTGGATGATGCTGTGCAGTGAGGCCTCCGACAGATGAACCAACACAAGCGCAAGTTTTTTCAGCAGTGGTAGTCGAAACATTTGTACCAGATTGTCTGCTAGATGGCACTGGGTCAAGGTGGCGGTGTGGAGAGAGGAGGAAAACCATGATATGGGCATCGGTGGTAGGGCACAGATGCGGCTATTGGTGGTAACCTATCGTTGTAGTAATGGTAGAACTCAAGCTACTGGAGTTTATCGAATTGACGGGAAGTCAGCCAGGCGGCCACCGTGCAGGGTATGTCTAGCAGGTAGCATGCCGGGATGCAGATGTGTTGAATGAAGCCCTGGTTGGAGGAGATGATGGCTCTGGGGAGTTCAGAATCATCATCGACAGATAGCTGACGACAGTCGAGATTAAGAGGCACGACACACAACAGAGTGCGCCACTAAGATGCGAGGACTTGTGTGCGGCAGCCATCCTTGGTTGGGAGAAGGGAGATGATATCCCCATGGATTCCATCTGGGAGATCGCTGATGCAGTCCGCCGGAGATTCTACTGGTTCCTCAGGTCCAGGGGGCGTGGCCGCTTCTGGCCGCGTAGGCGGGTCCAAGATCCACATCCGGCGACAGCGCTGGCCGGAGCCTCATGTGTGTACATGCCAATCTGAAATAAAAAATGGCAGAAACATACATGTAGGACATTCAAAATCAATTCTCAAGATCTCGAAGGAAAAAGGCACAAACATATATCTAAGACATTGATACGTCCATTTTGCATCATGTTCTCTTAATGTTATTTATAATGTATTTATGCATAATAATACCTTTTTGAGTAATTCTAATGCCTTTTATCTCATAATATGCAAGGTTTATATCAAGAGGGAGAATACCTGTAGCTTGAAATCTGGACCTGAAAAAGCAACGTCAGGCTACCTATTCTACACAACTCCAAATGAGTTGAAACTGCATGAATATTTTGTATGGAATATATAAGAATTATTGGAGCAAATAACTACCAGAGGGGCCCGACCAGGTGGGCACAACCCACCTGGGCGCGATAGGGAGCCCAAGCGCTCCCTGGTGGGTTGTGCCCTCCTCGTCCCACCTCCGGTGACCATCTTGTGGTATATAAGTCATTTTGACATAAAATAATTAAGGATGTGACTTTCGGGATGGAGCGCTGCCGTCTCGAGGCGAAACTTGGGCAGGAGCACTTTTGCCCTCTAGTGGAGCGATTCCGTCGGGGGAACTTCCCTCCTCGAGGTGGAAATCATCGTCATCATCATCACCAACAACTCTCCCATCATGGGGAGGGAAAACTCCATCAACATCTTCAACAACACCATCTCCTCTCAAACCCTACTTCATCTCTTGTGTTCAATCTTTGTACCGGAACTTTAGATTGGTGCTTGTGGGTGATTAGTAGTGTTGATTACATCTTGTAGTTGATTACTATATGGTTTGTTTAGTGGAAGATTATATGTTCAGATCCATTATACTATTCAATACCCCTCTGGTCATGAACATGTTTATCACTTGTGAGTAGTTACTTTTGTTCTTGAGGTCACGTGAGAAATATTGTTCCAAGTAATCATGTGAACTTGATATGTGTACGATATTTTTATGATATGTATATTGTGATTCCCTTAGTGGTGTCATGTGAACGTCGACTACATGAGACTTCACCTTATGTGGTCCTAAGGGAATGCATTGTGGAGTAGTTATTAGATGATGGATTGCTAGAGTGATAGAAGCTTAAACCCTAGTTTATGCGCTACTTCGTAAGGGACCGATTTGGATCCAAATGATTAATGCTATGGTTAGATTTTATATTAATACTTTTCTCGTAATTGTGGATGCTTGTGAGGGTGTTAATCATAAGTATGATGTTTGTTTAAGTAAGAACAACAACTAAGCACCTATCCACACACATATCAAATTATCAAAGTAGTGAACACTAATCAAGCCAATATGGTGAAAGTGACTAGATGAAACTCCCGTGTGCCCTCAAGACTGTCCTTTGCCACAAAAGGATTGGGCTACCTTGCTGCATACTATTTGCCATTATTGTTACTTGCTTGTTACAAATTATCCTGCTCTCAAACTATCTGCTACTTACAATTCTAGTGCTTGCAGACATTACCTTGCTGAAAACCACTTGTCATTTCCTTCTGCTCCTCGTTGGGTTCGACACTCTTACTTATTGACAGGACTAAGATTGATCACCCATACTTGTGGGTCATCAAGGCTCTTTTCTAGCGCCGTTGCCGGGGAGTGAAGCGCTCTTGGTAAGTGAAAATTGGTAAGGAATTTTTTTTACTACGTGCTGAAATTTATTGTCACTTGTTACTATGGAGAACAATCCTTTGAGGGGTCTCTTCGGGGTATCTTCACCTCGACATGAACCACAATTAGTTGCCCCTCAACCTACTGCACCTACTGAAAATACTGAATATGAAATTCCTTCGGGTATGATAGAACAACCGCAAGCTAATCCTTATGCAGGAGATGGAACCGAACATCCTGGTATGCATTTGATATGTGTGGATGAAATTTGTGGATTATTTAAGCTTGCGGGTTTAGCCGAAGATGAAGCTAAGAAGAAGTTTTTTCCTTTATCTTTGAAGGAAAAGGCATTGACATGGTATAGGCTATGTGATGATATTGGATCTTGGAATTGGAATCGTTTGCAACTAGAATTTCACAATTTTTTTATCCTATGCATCTAGTTCATTGTGATTAGAATTATATATATATATAATGTCGGCCTCGTGAAGGAGAAAGTATTGCTCTAGCTTGGGGGATGCTTAAATCAATGTTATATTCATGCCCCAATCATGAGCTCTCGAGAGAAATTATCATTCAGAACTTCTATGCTTGGCTTTCTAATAATGATCGATCCATGCCTGATACTTCTTGTGCCGGTTCTTTTATGAAGAAGACTATTGAATTCAGGTGGGATCAGAATTTGATAACCCACAAGTATAGGGAATCGCAACAGTTTTCGAGGGTAGAGTATTCAACCCAAATTTATAGATTCTACACAAGGGGAGCCAAAGAATATTTTTAAGTACTAGCAGCTGAGTTGTCAATTCGACCACACATGCAGGTTAATTATCTGCAGCGAAGTGATCAGTAGCACAGTAATATGATAGTTTTGATAGAAGTGGTAGTAGCAATAGTAATGGTAACGGTAACAGTGATAGCAATAGTCTTGTAGCAAGTGCAACAATAACGATAGCAGTGGTAACTTAACAAGAACAATATAAAAGAAATTCGTAGGCATCAGTGCGGCAATTTGTTGTATGATATTCATCATGTGATAGTTAAACCTAGGGCGATACGACACTAGCTCCAGTTCATAAATATAACATAGGCATGTATTCCGTAAATAGTCATACATGCTTATGGACAGAACTTACATGACATCTTTTGTCTTACCCTCCCGTGACAGCGGGGTCCAATTGGAAACAATGGGATATTAAGGCCTCCTTTTAATAAAGACCAGAACAAAGATTTAACACACGGTGAATACATGAACTTCTCAAACTACGGTCATCACCGGGAGTGGTCCCGACTATTGTCACTCTGGGGTTGCCGGATCATAAGACGTAGTAGGTGACTATAACTTCAAAATTGGATCTAGAAATGGATATAATGGTGATAACATAAACGGTTCAGATCTGAAATCATGGCACCCGGGCCCAAAGTGACAAGCATTAAGCATGGCAAGGTCATAGCAACATCAATCTCAAAACATAGTGGATACTAGGGACCGGCCCTAACAAAACTAACTAGATTACATGATGAATCTCATCCAACTCCTCATCGACAAGCAATCCTATGAAGGAATTACTCACTCCCGGTGGGGAGCATCATGGAATTGGCGATGGAGAAGGGTTGGTGATGATGAAGAATGAACACCCCCCTCTTCGGAGCCCCAAACGGACTCCAGATCTGGCCTCCCAATGAAGAACATCAGGTGGAGGCGGCTCCGCCTCGTGGAACGCGATAATTATTTCTCCTCTATTTGTTCCTGGAAAAATAGGATTTTCTAGCATCGGTTTTAGGGTCTGCGGGGCCACCAGGTCGGGACAACCCACCTGGGCGCGCCTGGGCGGCAGGCGCGCCCTAGTGGGTTGTTCCCACCCAGGTGCCCCCCTTCGGTGGTTCTCAGCTCCATAAGTTCTTTTTATTTCTACAAAAAATCCTCACCAAGTTGCATTCCATTTCGAGAACTTTTATTTCTGCACAAAAACAAGACCATGGTAGTTCTGCTGAAAACAGTGTCAGTTCGGGTTCAGTTTCATTCGAATCGCGCAAATTAGAGTCCAAAACAAGGGGAAAAGCATTAGGAAAAGTAGATACATTGGAGACATATCAACTCCCCCAAGCTTAAACCTTTGCTTGTCCTCAAGCAATTCAGTTGATAAACTGAAAGTGAGAAAAAAAACTTTGACGAACTCTTTTGCTCTTGTTTGCATAAATATGCTTAATCAGCACCTATGTTTTCAGCCAATATTATAACTAACCATGTCGACAATAACTCTTAAAACATTATATTAACTCATATCAATGACATAATCAACTAGCAAGCAATAATAAGATATCTCAAACAGCAAAATGTTATCAAAATAACTTTGATATAATATGACAGTAGTGGTATCTCGCTAGCCGTTTCTTGGACCGCAAAACATAAATGCAGAGCACCTCTAAAGCTCGAGTAGCGACTAGACATTATAATTCATGGTAGAAAAGTCATGATGCACCCAACATTAGCTACACACAATGCATTAACATGACAGCAGTGCTCTCGGGTTCTGGCGCTTATTTTAGAAGGTGATGACACAACATAAAAAATAGATAGTCCCTTCACAGAGGGAAGCAGTGATTTGCAGAGGTGCCAAAGCTCAAGTTTTTAAAACAGAGGTAAATGATATTTTGAGACATGCACCCTTCTCATTTACTTCACGACTATCAGTTATCTATATCTTCCATGCTAAACACGCTAGTGGCGGTTCCCATGCGGAAAAGTAAAGGTTCTGACTCCATTGGGAGTTTTTGTTTTATTATTTCAGAGATCAATTCTTTTTGCAGTTTGGGACTGGGCATCCCTTTTACTGTCCTTTCATGTGATGGCGAGTGAATAAACACTCGACCTGAGAATAACCCGCTTAGCATGGAAGATACTTACTACCTCTTGTCGTTCCATGAATGATCCAGGCACACAAAAGGATAATTATTTGAAGTATTTAGAGATGGAACATGCAAATTTATTTAGGACATCAGGGTAATATCGCATATAGGTAGGTATGCTGGACTCATCTGGAATAACTTGGGTTCAAGGTTTTTGATTTACAAGCAGAATTCCCACTTAGTACAAACGAAGGCTAGCAAATAGATTGAGAAGCGGCGAACTAGAGAGCCACAACGGTCAAGAACATGCATTATGCATAAATAACATTGGACACTAGCATGCGTAGGATATGAACACCATGAACATAAATATCATAGAGGCTATTTTGGTTTTGATTCAACTACATGCATGAACATGTGCCAAGTCAAGCCACTGGAACATTCAGAGGAGGATACCATATCATCATACTATATCATAATCATTTTAACGTAATGTTGATATCCAAGATAAATCATTATCCACTCCTAGCTATTTATGCATGTCATGAGAAACTATAATCTCTAATTGTCACTGCAAACATGTTTAATCGTAATGGGCTGAATCATGTATACTAGGTTAAACATATTTACAAAAACAGATCAAGTCATGTTCATACCCATTTCTCTCTGCCATGGCCAATTCATCGAATGTCAACATTATTGCCTTTCATTTGCACGACCGAGCAATATGAAAATAATAATAGTGCAAGAGTGCCGTGGACCAAGCTAAAATCTGCAAACATTTTATTCAACAGGAGAAGACAAGGTAAAATTGGCTCTTTGTTAGATCAACAATTATGCATATGAGAGCCACTCGTCATTTCATCATGGTCTTCTCCTTGGCACGACTCAATAAAAAGGAAAAGAAATTCAGAGAATAACACCGAAATATTTTGGAGTTTTTGGTTTTCTTGAACAAGCGGATAAAAGAGAAAAGCAAAAATGAGAAAACCTATTTACAAGGGAAAGCTCGCAATAGGTAAAAGAAGAACAAGGAAATCATTTCGAGTTTTCTTTTTAGTGCCACAACTAACTTTTCTAGAAAGAAAAGCAAAAAGAAGCAGGAAATATTTTTGTATTTTCTCAAGTTTTTCAAACACACAAGAAGAAAGCAAGAAAATAGAATTAAGCATGGATAATACAATGAAACAGTGTGAACACCAACAACTGAAATGTGTGAACATGAATGTAAAGTCGATGACAAACACGTACTCCCCCAAGCTTAGGCTTTTGGCCTAGCTTGGTAATCAATGAGTAGCCTACGTAATGATTGGAGTGGTAGCTCACAAAGGCTCTTGGTACGGATGCCTCAGCCTACCATGTAGCCACAACCGCCGCGTTGTGGGCTCGGGCCTCGCTCTCAAGAACAAAATATCTTCCCCTCCTATCATAATCAAAGAGAGCGGGTGCAGGCAAATATGTGTATACGATCGACCCTTGATTAAATAACAATTTCTAGGTGAAATTATTAGGTTTACCCTTATGGATCTTATGACGCTTCATAGCATCAAAGTATAAACTCTGCGTAGGCAAAATAGTGTCACATGGAAAAGGTTAAACACCAAGCTCTCTTGCTAAGCGTGTGGAGAAATTCCGCTATAAAAACAACCATTATTAGCGTTGTGTTGCACACTACATGCAACAATCGCTCCAGGATTATAGCTTTTGTCACCGGTGAGAGCGGCGCGTGATACGTTTCCAACGTATCTATAATTTTTGATTGTTACATGATGTTATATTATCATTCTTGGATGTTTTACAATAATTTTATATCATTTTTGGTAATAACCTATTGACATAGTGCCAAGTGCCAGTTGTTGTTTTCTGCATTTTTTTACATCGCATGAAATCAATATCAAACGTAGCCCAAACACCGCGAAACTTTTTGGAGATTTTTTATGGGCCAGAAGACACCCAATGGGCTAGAGTTGTACCTGGGGGGGTGCCCCGAGGGGAGCACAATCGACCAGGACGCAGCAGGCCCCCCTGGCGCGCCTAGGTGAGTTGTGCCCACCTCAGTGGCCTCCCAGATTGTGACGCCCCTGATTTGACCGTACACTAATCATGCACGCAAATGTGTACGACCAAGATCAGGGACTCACGGGAAGATATCACAACACAACTCTAGACACAAATAAAATAATACAAGCTTCATATTACAAGCCAGGGGCCTCGAGGGCTCGAATACAGAAGCTCGAAAGCAACAGAGTTAGCGGAAGCAAGAATATCTGAGTACAGACATAAGTTAATCAAATTTTGCCTTAAGAAGGCTAGCACAAACATCAACGATCCAAGAGGCAAGGCCTCCTGCCTGGGACCTCCTAACTACTCCTGGTCGTCATTGGTCTCCACGTAGTAGTAGGCTCCGTCGGGGTAGTAGTAGTCGACTGGGGTGGCATCTGGCTCCTGGGATCCGCCATCTGGTTGCAACAACCAGAAAGAAGGAAGAAGGGGCGAAAGGGGGAGCAAAGCAACCGTGATTACTCATCCAAAGTACTCGCAAGTATCAGATCTATACTAAGTATGCTTTAGTATCAATGGAATAAGCTGTATATGTGGACTGGACTGCGGAATGCCAGAAGAGGAGGGGAAAAGCTTAGCCTATCGAAGACTAGCATCTTCAAGCATCTTTTGGGAAGCACCATCTTGCAGCAATAGAATGAAATACAGAATAGCAGTTTATAATTAACAAGCATGTTGTAGCAATAACGGCCTAGAGGTCCTTCCTCGACTCCCTGCGACAAAGTAATCTCGCAGCCACATATCCATCACATATCTCAAGTATCCATTTCTAGTTATAATAGATCAAGATATAAGACTGAACGTCTGTTACCATGGACACGGCTATTCAAATAGTTAACTTCCCTGCAGGGGTGCACCACGTTACCCTCACGCTCGATCATCTCTGGCCGGACACACCTTTCTGTGTCAATGCCCGGCCTCGAAAGATCAACACGTCGCAGCCCTACCTAGGCTCAGCAGAAAGGTCCCTGCTGGTCTACATCCTAAGCACTCTGGGACATGGGCCATCGCCCGTTGCACTCCGGGTCGTTGCGAGCAGGGAGGACCAGGCACCGCCTCTATACTGGATGGCGCCGGCCCAGCCGTGCCGCAATGCTGAAATGGACGTCTGACAAAGCTTTGGCTGATACCACGACGCCGAGGCCCATAACTATTCTCGCATGGCGGTTAGTGCGTAAAGTCCAGAGGCCAACTCAGAACAAATACCCAAATCAGTTAGTGCATTATTAACAGAAGTGACGGCTGTCTGGACAAGTCCGGAGCTATCACCCCTCCTGGGTGATCCGCTAAACAGCCAGCCGCCACCGTAAGAACTCCCGCGTGTGCTCACCGGGCCCGCCTGCCTTTCACAAAGGTCTCAAGTAAAGTCCATGTAACCATGTGTCCAAAAACACCAAGGTGGAAAACCCAAGGAATCACCCCCGACGAATTCCACTCGATGTGTCCGTCAAGGCGAACTATGAGGAATCACCCCCGAGGTCCACACTTGAGGGGTTGCACGACAGAGTCGTATCGGGAATGGAGAAAGAGAATCACCCTCGATGACCACGACCTAATAGCTACACTATAGAGAAAGAGGTTTCACCCTCGGCACCTGATCGTACCTCTGCAGAGTCGAGCAACAAAGGGGGTGTGATGTGATGTGAAGTGTCGGGCTCCGGTCTTCAATCAAGTTGTTTGAGTCATCGATGATGAAGCAGGGGCAACAAGGACAGTCGGGCTTCGGTCTTCGATCACATTGCTCGAGTCGTCGATGATGAAGCAGGGGCAACAATGACAAGGTAGGGGCCACTGTTGGATCACTATCCAACCTATACTAAGCAGTTTAGCATAGCATGTAGGTAACAATAGCAGGTACAAAAGCAGGATATGCATGAGAATAGGATCAATCAATAACAGTAGCAAAATCTAATGCAAGCATGAGAGAGAATGGAATGGGCGATATCGGGATGATCAAAGGGGGGCTTTCCTGGAAGCTCTGCTGAAACGGAAGGAGGGTCGTCATCGACGTAGTCGATCACAAGGGCATCAGCAGCCGTCTCAGAGTCTACCGGAGAAGAAGAGGGGGAATAAACAATAAAGACATAGCACAAAGATGCAATACAGATGCACGACATGACAACAAGCGGTGCTAGGGGTGTGCTAACGCAGTACTACACGATACCGGCAAAGGGGGGAAATACCCGGGAAAGCATTCCTGGTGTTAGGAATTTTCGGACAGGCGAACCGGAGGAGGAATGTTGCATGTTCGGTATGCTAGGGATGTGTGGCGGACGAACGGACCGCGTATCCGGGTTCATCTCGAAATTCTAAGAAACTTTCATATATAAATCTTTTTCATCCGAGTTACGGATTATTTTACATGATTTTTCAAAGATTTAACAATATTTTGGAATTCTTTTAATTCGAAAATGAAACAGAAATTAGTTTTGTCACCTAGTGCTATTCTAGCCATAGTGTATGACGCGTGGGGCCAGTGGGGTGGGTTGACCCAGTCAAAGGTTGAATGGTCTAAGGAAGAATAGTGTAGACGGGTCCCATATGTCATTATCTATGGTTAACTAGACTTTTATTAAATTAGGTTAATTAGCAATGGGGGCCACTTTCATTGGCTAGCAATTAAACTAATGTAGTAATTATCCCCTAAGCTAAATTGTACGGGCCAACCAGTGGTGGCTGTACACATACACGCACTCCACACTCCACACACCCGGAGTGCACACACAACACACAACCACAATGATGTGATGGCATTTTGTGATTTTTATAGGATTTAATCCTTGCATCAAATGGATTTGTTCTAGTGGGATAAAATGGAGTTTTTCAAGTATACTTTCTACTCATATTATTTTTCCTCCTGTTAGTAGTTGTTTAGTCCCTGTTTAAGGACTGTTTAGAGAGTTAGTCATTGTAGATTTATAAAAGCTAGCTAGCAGCTACACTAGAGCTTCAGTTAGCATTGGTAGTAGCCGATGAGTATCAAGCAGTAGCAGCAGAGGAGTAGCAAGCAGTAGCAGGTAGGCATGCCGGCGCGTGTGCACGCACAAGGCACGACCAGCGCGGGGAGCGGCGGCTGCCCCGGACCGGACAAGAGCGAGGCTCGACGCGCGCGGGGTGGCTCGGCCGGGAATGAGTGACGGCGACATGCACGGCAGGAAACGGTGAGGGTGCGTGAGTGCGCGCTGGACGACGTGAGGGAGCAGCGGTCAGGGGTGCGCTAGACGCGTTGGTGGCGGCGGCCCCGCTGTTGCACTAGCAGCAAGCCGCAACGAGCCTGGCAGGGGCGCGGCCATGTCTTGCAGTCAGGAGAAGCAGCACGGACGACTGCACACGTGCACGGATATGGAGCTCCAAGCCTCCAACTATGGCGAGCAGCGGCGACATTCGGCGCGGATCAAGACCAGGAATGGGGGGATTCTGAAGAGAAGCTCACTGCGGGTCTCCTGGCGGCCGCGAGGAGGTTTGGGGAGGACCGGAGCCTGCGAGACAGCGGCGAGATGTGGCGGCCATGGCATAGAAGACCGACGAAGGCGACGGCTGCCGTGGCATCCCTACTCGATTCGTTGCAGGGGGAGGCGAGGTAGAGGGTGGCGGTGCTACTGGAGATCCCCTCCCGCAACGGCGACGATGATGGTCGTGGCAATGGCGACGACGCGCGGCGTCAAGGACGGGCGACAGGCGCGATGACTCTGGGTGCGAGCGGCGCGTAGAGGGGAAAGGGGCGCGCGAGGGGTGGAAGTGGGGAACTGCTAGGGTTTGTGGGAGCGAGGGCCGGCCTTATAGTCGCCGGGGTCGCTGGGGGCGCCCCCAGATGGCTGCCACGGCGACCGCCGCGGCCGTGGCCGCCATCGGGCGTGGCCACGACTCCCGCCCCTGTAGCAGGCGAGTGGGGAGGGTTAGCTGGGCCGGTGTGGTGGCCTAGTGGGCCCAAAGCCCAAGGGGGAGGCCGGTTCCTTTTTGTTTTTGTTTTGTTTTGTTTTCCCCTTATTTATTTTTCTGTTTTACATTTATTATTTTGTTTTTGCATTTTGTTTTAGCTAACAAATCTAACTTGTAAAATGTGGGACTCGGCCGCATAAATAACTTGCATCATCTAGCACTTCCACAAGCTAGTTTGGGAAGCTTTTGAGTTTTTTTGAATTTTGCATAAATGGAAAGGCATTTAAATATTTGTTAACGCCACTATTTTAATTATTTTAGTGCAACTAAACCTTTTATAAAAAGTTGGTTTCCTCACCAATATTACCTATGAATTATTTGTCACATTTTGTATTTTCTTAGTGTTGACATTTGAAAACTTTTATTTTTGACTTTATTTTAAATTTGAATTTGAACCGGTTTCGAACCAACGCGAGTTTAACAACAATAACCATGGTGATGTGGCATCATTAGTAGAGAATTACTGTAGCTTAATTATCCGGGCGTTACAAATCTCCTCCACTACAAGAAATCTCGTCCCGAGATTTTAGGAGGTAGAAGGAAACAAAACGGGGTATTCATCACGAAGACGATCCTCACGTCCCCAAGTGGCTTCGTCTTCAGAAGGATTTGACCACTGAAATTTTAAAAATTTGATAACCCTCAGGTGGGTGTGACGTTCAACTTGAACGAGAACGCGGATTGGATGCTCTCTATAAGTGAGATCAACTTGCAGGGGTTGGGCTTTCTACGCCATGTGATTGTTGCAATAAGACTTGCGACTCGGGGCATTGGCCATTGTATTAGCCTTTCTAAGGGTATAAGAAATACCGTAGTCATAGTCTATAATTGTCTCCATACATCGCTGCTTTTGGAGATCTAGATCTAGCTGAGTACACAGATACTTCAGACTTTGATGATCGGTGAAGATGTCTCAACGATTACCAAGAAGGAATTGTCGACACAACCTTGGTGCAAATTCAACTGCAGTAAGTTCAAAGTCATGGGTTGGGTAGTTCTTTTGGAAAGACATCTTGGAATTTCTCAAATGATTGGAATGTTTTTTTTCTCGCAAGAGGAGAAGCGTTTACGCGTTCAAGGAATAAATCGTGCTTCGGCACTTCGAACAAGATGATCATGGTAGCTTACTATCTCATTCGAAGGATGTAGTAGGTGGACTGTTTTTAGTGGCACAAATGATAGAAGCGGTATGTGTTTTCAACCATTCCATTCCCAGAATGAGGTCAATATTGGATGACTTTGAAACAATCTGGGGAAACATGGAATTCCAACCATCAATTTCAACGGGGTCGTTATGACTAACCATGCATGGTGGTTCGACATTGGCCCGCGGAATGCACCTTGGAATTCGGGCCAACTGATGGTAGTTCCAACAGGTAAGGAACGCCCGTGGCTTTCCTACCATTGAGCAGCAGGACCTTTTAGGTAATAAGCCGTTGAGGCAACATAGTTGGCAGGGGCTACATCAGTAGAAGACATCTCAAAAGTGATGTCACGGAGCCAGTCATCATCATCAAGGGGCTGGGTTGAGCTGCGGTAGTTGACATGGTTGAGACGTGCAAAGTCGTTGGGGTTGTATGTTGATCCATATTGGGACACGGGAACTGAGCCATGGCTCCTTTCATGAACCGGCGATTTAGCTCAACTGCTTTACCATTCCGGACATCTATTTGGGCATGGTGGAGCGTTGCCACCACGGCCACAACTAGCGGGTCAGACCACCCTGCTGAAAAGCAACAGGGGCTAGCTTAGCAACGGGTGGAGCAAGTGTATGGAGTCATTCATGATGTAACATGAACAATGAGCAAAGTCATTGTATGTACAAAGCAGTAGTCATTGAAGACATACATATACATATACGGGGCCAATTACACGATGTTCGTATGAGTCCGGACAAGAGAAACATCATAGACATACTGGGCGGCAAGTATGCACGCGATGGAGGGATACAACAACGAGACATAGCAAAGGCCACATCAACGTCGGAGAAAATCACTTGAGCGAGGAATTAGCAAGTCATGACGCAAGGTGCCCTCGATGAAAGGATCACGCGGTCAGTGAACATTGTGAAGGAGAACTTGGCCCTTATTTCAAGAAAGGCGTAATGCAAATTCTCAGGTGGATGTGATCACGAGATCCTAATGTTAGATTTATCAAAATCATTTAACCCGAATAGAAGAGTGGTGAGAGTCCCAGAGTATAGATGACGAGTAAAAGATCCTAATACCACCCAATTGGCGACGTGGGCCCTTAATCCACACAACCATTTTAGTAAATTAGTTTTCCAAAGGCTAGACTCAACTTCGGCGAAGCAGTTGGAAAGGGGAATCCTCCAGGCAGTCGGCTCTGATACCAACTTGTGACGCCCCCGATTTGACCGTACACTAATCATGCATGCAAATGTGTACGACCAAGATCAGAGACTCACGGGAAGATATCACAACACAACTCTAGACACAAATAAAATAATACATGCTTCATATTACAAGCCAGGGGCCTCGAGGGCTCGAATACAGAAGCTCGAAGCAACAGAGTTAGTGGAAGCAACAATATCTGAGTACACACATAAGTTAAACAAGTTTTGCCTTAAGAAGGCTAGCACAAACATCAATGATTGAAGAGGCAAGGCCTCCTTCCTGGGACCTCCTAACTACTCCTGGTCATCATTGGTCTACACGTAGTAGTAGGCTCCGTCGGGGTAGTAGTAGTAGTCGACTAGGGTGGCATCTGGCTCCTGGGATCCGCCATCTGGTTGCAACAACCAGAAAGAAGGAAGAAGGGGGGAAAGGGGGAGCAAAGCAACCGTGAGTACTCATCTAAAGTACTCGCAAGCATCAGATCTATACTAAGTATGCATCAATATCAAAGGAATAAGCTGTATATGTGGACTGAACTGCAGAATGCCAGAAGAGGAGGGGAAAAGCCTAGCCTATCGAAGACTAGCATCTTCAAGCATCTTCTGGGAAGCACCATCTTGTAGCAGTAGAAGGAAGTACAGAATAGCAGTTTATAATTAACAAGCATGTTGTAGGAATAACGGCCTAGAGAACCTTCCTCGACTCCCTGCGAGAATGTAATCTCGTAGCCACATATCCATCACATATCTCAAGTATCCATTTCTAGTTATAATAGATCAAGATATAAGACTGAACATCCGTTACCGTGGACACGGCTATTCAAATAGTTAACTTCCCTACAAGGGTGCACCACGTTACCCTCACGCTCGATCATCTCTGGCCGGACACACCTTTCTGGGTCAATGCCCGGCCTCGGAAGATCAACACGTCGCAGCCCTACCTATGCTCAGCAGAGAGGTCCCCTCCGGTCTACATCCTAAGCACTCCGGGGTCATGGGCCATCGCCCGTTGCACTCCGGGTCGTTGCGAGCAGGGCGGACCAGGCACCACCTCTATACTGGATGGCGCCGGCCCAGCCGTGCCGCAATGCTGAAATGGACGGCTGACAAAGCTTCGGCTGATACCACGACGCCGAGGCCCATAACTATTCTCGTGTGGCGATTAGTGCGTAAAGGCCAGAGGCGAACTCAGAAAAAATACCCAAATCTGTTAGTGCATTATTGACAAAAGTGATGGCTGTCGGGACAAGTCCGGAGCTATCACCCCTCCTTGGTGATACCGCTAAACAGCCAACCGCCACCGTAAGAACTCCCGCGGGTGCTCACCAGACCCGCCCACCTTTCACAAAGGTCTCAAGTAAAGTCCATATAACCGTGTGTCCAAAAACACCAAGGTGGAAAACCCGAGGAATCACCCCCAAGGAATTCCACTCGATGTGTCCGTCAAGGCGAAGTATGAGGAATCACCCCCGAGGTTCATACTTGAGGGGTTGCACGATAGAGTCGTATCGGGAATGGAGAAAGAGGAATCACCCTCGATGACCACGACCAAATAGCTACACTATAGAGTTATCATCATGAGTGCGTTACGAGGTTTCACCCTCGGCACCCGGTAGTACCTCTGCAGAGTCGAGCAACAAAGTGGGTGTGATGTGATGTGAAGTGTCGGGCTCCGGTCTTCGATCACGTTGCTCGAGTCATCGATGATGAAGCAGGGGCAACAAGGACAGTCGAGCTTTGGTCTTTGATCACGTTGCTCGAGTCGTCGATGATGAAGCAGGGGCACCAAGGACAAGGTGGGGGTCATTGTTGGATCACTATACAACCTATACTAAGCAGTTTAGCATAGCATGTAGGTAACAATAGCAGGTACAAAAGCAGGCTATGCATCAGAATAGGATCAATCAATAATAGTAGCAAAATCTAATGCAAGCATGAGAGATAATGGAATGGGCGATATCGGGATGATCAAAGGGGGGCTTGCCTGGAAGCTCTGCTGAAACGGAAGGAGGGTCGTCATCGACGTAGTCGATCACAGGGGCATCAGCAGCCATCTCGGAGTCTACCGGAGAAGAAGAGGGGGAAGAAACAATAAATACATAGCACACAGATGCAATACAGATGCACGACATGACAACAAGCGGTGCTAGGGGTGTTCTAACGTATTACTACACGATACCGGCAAAGGGGGGAAACATCCGGCAAAGCATTCCCGGTGTTAGGCATTTTCGGACAGGCGAACCGAAGGAGGAATGTTGCATGTTCGGTATGCTAGGGATGTGTGGCGGACGAACCGACCGTGTGTCTGGGTTCGTCTCGAAATTCTGAGCAACATTCATATATAAATCTTTTTCATCCGAGTTACGGATTATTTTACATGATTTTTCAATGATTTAACAATATTTTGGAATTCTTTTAATACGAAAATAAAACAGAAATTAGTTTTGTCACATAGTGCTATTCTAGCCATAGTGTATGATACATGGGGCCAGTTGGGTGGGTTGACCCAGTCAAAGGTTGAATGGTCTAAGGATGAATAGTGTAGACGGGTCCCATATGTCAATATCTATGGTTAACTAGACTTTTATTAAATTAGGTTAATTAACAATGGGGGCCACTATCATTAGCTAGCAATTAAACTAATGTAGTAATTATCCCCTAAGCTAAATTGTATGGGCCGGCCAATGGTGGCTGTACACATACAAGCACAACACACAACACACACCCGGAGCGCACACACACAGCACACAACCACAATGCTGTGATAGCATTTTGTGATTTTTACAGGATTTAATCCTTGCATCAAATGGATTTGTTCTAGTGGAATAAAATGGAGTTTGTCAAGTATACTTTCTACTCATATTATTTTTCCTGCTGTTAGCAGTTGTTTAGTCCCTTTTTAGGGACTGTCTAGAGAGTTAGTCATTGTATATTTAGAAAAGCTAGCTAGCGGCTACAGTAGAGCTTCAGTTAGCATTGGTAGTAGCCGATGAGTAGCAAGCAGTAGCAGCAGAGGAGTAGCAAGCGGCAGCAGGTAGGCACGCCGGCGCGTGTGCACACGCAAGGCACGACCAGCGCGGGGAGCGGCGGCTGCCGCAGACCGGACCAGAGCGAGGCGAGACGCGCGCGGGGTGGCTCGGCCGGGAACGAGCAACGGCGACAGGCACGGCAGGAAGCGGCGCGGGTGTGTGAGCGCGCGCTGGACGACGCGAGGGAGCAGGGTCAGGGGTACGTCAGGTGCGTCGGTGGCGGCGGCCCCGCTGTTGCACTAGCAGCAAGCCGCAACGAGCCAGGCAGGGGCGCGGCCATGTCTTGCAGACAGGAGAAGCAGCACGGATAACTGCACACGTGCACGGATATGGTGCTCCAAGCCTCCAACTATGGCGAGCAGCGTCGACATTCGGCGTGGATCGAGACCGGGAAAGGGGGGATTCGAAAGAGAAGCTCATTGCGGGTCTCCTAGCGGTCGCGAGGAGGTTCGGGGAGGACCGGAGCCTGCGGGGTGACGGCGAGATGTGGCAGCCGTGGCGTAGAAGACCGACGAAGGCGACGGCTGCCATGGCATCCCTACTCAATTCGTTGCAGGGAGGAGGCAAGGTAGAGGGTGGCGGTGCTGCTGGAGATCCCCTCCCGCGACGGCGTCGGCGATGGTCGTGGCAATGGCGATGACGCGCGGCGTCAAGGACGGGCGACGGGGGCGATGACTCTGGGTGCAAGCGGCGCGTAGAGGGGCAAGGGGCGCGCGAGGGGTGGAAGTGGGGAACTGCTAGGGTTTGTGGGAAGAAAGACCGGCCTTATAGGCGCCGGGATCGCCGGGGGCGCCGCCGGATGGCTGCCACGACCCCCGCCCCTGTAGCAGGCGAGTGGGGAGGGTTAGCTGGGCCGGTGTGGTGGCCTAGGTGGCCCAAGGCCCAAGGGGGAGGCCTGTTCCTTTTTGTTTTTGTTTTGTTTTGTTTTGCCCTTATTTATTTTTCTGTTTTACATTTATTATTTTCTTTTTGCAATTTGTATTAGCTAACAAATGTAACTTGTAAAATGTGGGACTTGGCCACGTAAATAACTTGCATCATCTAGCACTTCCACAAGCTAGTTTGGGAAGCTTTTGAGTTTTTTTGAATTTTTCATAAATGGAAAGGCATTTAATTATTTGGTAACGCCACTGTTTTAATTATTTTAGTGCAACTAAACCTTTTATAAAAATATGGTTTCTTCACCAATATTACCTATGAATTATTTGTCACGTTTTGTATTTTTTAATATTGACATTTGAAAACTTTTATTTTTGACTCTATTTTAAATTTGAATTTGAACCGGTTTCGAACCAACGCGAGTTTAACAACAGTAACCGTGGTGAAGTGGCATCGTTAGTAGAGGATTACTGTAGCTTAATTATCCGGGCGTTACACGTATCCCCTCTTTACCCTATAAATTTACATATATTCCGAAAACCCTTGGGGTGAACCTAGATCAGAAGTTCCGCCGCCGCAAGGCTTCGTAGTCCACGAGATCTAATCTAGATCCCTTTCTGCCACTCCGCCAGAGGGGGAAACCATCACCGGTGGCCATCTTCATCATCCCGGAGGCCACCATGGAGAGGAGGAAGTAGTCCACCCTCGGGGCTGAGTGTTTGTTCCTGTAGCTACGTGTTTAATCTCTCTCTCTCTCTCTCTCTCTCTCTCTCTCTCTCTCTCTCTCTCTCTCTCTCGACCCATCTCGAGATGTCACGATCTTGATATATCATGGGCTTTGTTAACATAGATGGATAATATGATGTTTCTCCCCTCTCTACTCTTGTTGTGATGAATTGAATCTTTACCCTTTGAAGTTTTGTCATGTCAGATTGAATGTTCAGATTTGAGAACACATGATGTATGTCTTGCAATTGAATACTTGTAGTGACAATGGGCTATCATATTGATTCACTTGATGTATGTTATGGCACTCAACTTGCGGATTCCCGCGGTGACATTGGGGTAATATATGAATAGGGGTTGATGCATGTTTTTATTATCTTTTCTCCTATAGAAACTTTGGGGTCTCCTTGTTGTTCTTTGTGTGGACTCAATATTATGATCATGAAGTTGTTTGATGCATAACGTAGAATCAACTCATGGATATTTGTGGTAACATTGGAATACCTAGGTGATATTAGAGTTGGTTGAAGTGTGTTATATGGTGTTATTTTAGTACGGACTCTTGGTTAGATTGATCGGAAAGAATAGTGATGTCTACTACACAACCTTCTTCGTGTAGACGTTGTTGGGCCTCCAAGTGCAGAGGTTTGTAGGACAGTAGCAAATTTCCCTCAAGTGGATGACCTAAGGTTTATCAGTCCGTGGGAAGTGTAGGATGAAGATGGTCTCTCTGAAGCAACCCTGCAACCAAATAACAAACAGTCTCTTGTGTCCCCAACACACCTAATACAATGGTAAATTGTATAGGCGCAATAGTTCGGCGAAGAGATGGTGATACAAGTGCAATATGGATAGTAGATATAGGTTTTTCTAATCTGAAAATATAAAAACAGCAAGGTAACTAAAGATAAAAGTGAGCATAAACGGTGTTGCAATGATAGGAAACAAGGCCTAGGGTTCATACTTTCACTAGTGCAAGTTCTCTCAACAAGGATAACATAATTGGATCATATTACTAGCCCTCAACATGCAACAAAGAGTCACTCCAAAGTAACTAATAGGGGAGAACAAACAAAGAGATTATGGTAGGGTACGAAACCACCTCAAAGTTATCCTTTCTGATTGATCTATTCAAGAGTCCATAGTAAAATAACACGAAGCTATTCTTTTCGTTCGATCTATCATAGAGTTCGTAGTAGAATAACACCTTAAGATACAAATCAACCAAAACCCTAATGTCACCTAGATACTCCATTGTCACCTCAAGTATCCATGGGTATGATTATACGATATGCATGACACAATCTCAGATTCATCTATTCAACCAACACAAAGTACTTCAAAGAGTGCCCCAAAGTTTCTATCGGAGAGTCAAGACGAAAACGTGTGCCAACCACTATGCATAGATTCCCAAGGTCACGAAACCCGCAAGTTGATCACAAACCATACATCAAATAGATCACGTGATATCCCATTGTCACCACAGATAAGCACATGCAAGACATACATCAAGTGCTCTCAAATCCTTAAAGACTCAATCCGATAAGATAACTTCAAAGGGAAAACTCAATTCATCACAAGAGATTAGAGGGGGAGAAACATCATAAGATCCAACTATAATAGCAAAGCTCGCGATACATCAAGATCGTGCCATCTCAAGAACATGAGAGAGAGAGAGAGAGAAAAAGATCAAACACATAGCTACTGATACATACCCTCAGCCCCGAGGGTGGACTACTCCCTCCTCGTCATGGAGAGCGCCGGGATGATGAAGATGGCCACCAGAGAGAGATTCCCCCTCCGGCAGGGTGCTAGAACGGGTCTAGATTGGTTTTCGGTGGCAACAGAGGCTTTCGGTGGCGGAACTCCCGATCTAGGTTATTTTCCGAAGGTTTCAGTATATATAGGAGGTGTTGGAGTCGGGGGCAAGTAAAGGGGGTCTCCGGGCTGTCCACGAGGCAGGGGGCTTGCCTCCCACCCTTGTGGGAAGCCCATGGACCTTCTGGTCCTCCTCCGGTACTCTCTAGTCTTCTTTTGGTCCAAAAACGTCCTCCGTTGAGTTTCAGGTCAATTGGGCTCCGTTTGATATTCCTTTTCTGCGATACTCTAAAACAGGAGAAAAACAGAAACTGGCACTAGGCTCTAGGTTAATAGGTTAGTCCCATAAATCATATAGAAGTGTATATAAAAGCCCATAAAACATCCTAGAAGGATAATATAATAGCATGGAACAATAAAAAATTATAGATACATTGGAGACGTATCAAGCATGCCCAAGCTTAATTCCTGCTCGTCCTCGAGTAGGTAAATGCTAAAAACAGAATTTCTTATGTGGAATGCTACCCAACATAATTCTCAATGTAATTTCTTTGTTGTGGCATGAATGTTCAGATCTGAAAGATTCAAGACAAAAGTCTGTATTGACTTAAGAATAATAATACTTCAAGCATACTAACAAAGCAATCATATTTTCTCAAAATAACACGGCCAAAGAAAGTTACCCCAACAAAATCATTTAGTCTGGCTATGCTCCCTCTTCATCACACAAAATATTCATATCATGCACAACCCCAGTTTCAGCCAAGCAATTGTTTCACACTTTAATTTTTCAAACCTTTCAATTTTCACGCAATACATGAGCGTGAGCCATGGATATAGCACTATAGGTGGAATAGAGTGTTGGTTGTGGAGAAGACAAAAAGGAGGAAGATATTCTCACATCAACTAGGTGTATCAATAGGCTATGGAGATGCCCATCAATAGATATCAATGTGAGTGAGTAGGGATTGCCATGCAACGGATGCACTAGAGCTATAAGTGTATGAAAGCTCAACAATAGAAACTAAGTGGGTGTGCATCCAACTTGCTTGCTCATGAAGACCTAGGGCATTTGAGGGAGCCCATCATTGGAATTTACAAGCCAAGTTCTATAATGAAAATTCCCACTAGTATATGAAAGTGACAAAACTATAGACTCTCTATCATGAAGATCATGGTGCTACTTTGAAGCACAAGTGTGGAAAAGGATAGTAGCATTGTCCCTTCTCTCTTTTCTCTCTATTTTTTGGAGGGGATTTTCCTTTTTTTAGCCCCTCTCTATTTTTGTTTGGGCCAGCTTTTTTTTATTTGGCCTTTATCTTGTTTTCCTCACACGAGACAATGCTCTAATAATGAAGATCATCACACTTTTATTTACTTACAACTCAAAGATTACAACTCGAAGCTAGAACAAGATATGACTCTAAGTGAATGCCTCCGGCGGTGTACCGGGATGTGCAATGAATCAAGAGTGACATGTATGACTGAATTGTGAATGACGGCTTTGCCACAAATACGATGTCAACTACATGATCATGCATGGCAATATGACAATATGAAGCGTTTCATATGAACGGAACGGTGGAAAGTTGCATGGCAATATATGTCGGAATGGCTATGGAAATGACATGATAGGTAGGTATGGTGGCTGTTTTTAGGAAGGTGTATGGTGGGTTTATGGTACCGGCGAGAGTTGTGCGGTACAAGAGAGGCTAGCAATGGTGGAAGGGTGCGAGTGCGTATAATCCATGGACTCAACATTAGTCATAAAGAACTCATATACTTATTGCAAAAATCAAAGATTCATCAAAACAAAGTATTCAACGCATGCTCCTAGGGCAAGGGTTGGTAGGAGTTAACCATCGCACGATCCCGACCTCCACACAAAGGATGACAATCAATAAATACCTCTAACTTCGTCACATAGCGGTTCACCATACGTGCATGCTACGGGAATCACAAACTTTAACACAAGTAATTCTTGAATTCATAATTACCCTGCTAGCATAACTCCAATATCACCATCCTCATATCTCAAAACAATCATCAAGTATCAAACTTCTCATAATATTCAATGCACTTGTATGAAAGTTTTCACTATACCCAACTTGGATGACTATCATATTAGGACTAGTTTTATAACCAAAGCACATTACCATGCTGTTCTAAAAGACTCTCAAAATAATATAAGTGAAGCATGAGAGTTCATCTATTTCTTCAAAATAAAACCACCGACGTGCTCTAAAAAGATATAAGTGAAGCACTAGAGCAACCAACAAACTACTCCAAAAGATAAAAGTGAAGATCAATGAGTAGTTGAATAATTATGCAACTATGTGAAGACTCTCTAACATTCAAAAAATTCGAATCTTGGGATATTATTCAAATAGCAAGCCAAAAAAAAAAGTAGATTGACGCTCCAAGCAAAACACATATCAAGTGGTGAATAAAAATATAGCATCAAGTAAAGTTACCGATGAACTAAGACGAAAGAGGGGATGCCTTCCCGGGGCATCCCCAAGCTTAGGCTTTTGGTTGCCCTTGAATTTTACCTTGGGGTGCCTTGGGCATCCCCAAGTTAGCCTCTTGCCACTCCTTATTCCATAGTCCATCGAATCTTTACCCAAAACTTGAAAACTTCACATCACAAAACTTAATAGAAAACTCATAAGCTCCGTTAGTATAGAAAATAAAACCACCACTTAGGTACTGTTGTGATCTCATTTTAAATTCATATTTGTGTAACCTCTACTGAATTCCAACCTCTATATGGTTCATACCCTACGATACTACTCATAGATTAATCAAAATAAGCAAGCAACACATAGAAAACAGAATCTGTCAAAAACAGAACATTATGTAACAATCTGTAACTTTCGAATACTTCTGTAACTCTAAAAATTCTGAAATAAACTGGTGGACGTGAGGAATTTGTATATTAATCATTTGCAAAATTAATCAACTCAAAAGAACTCTTATGTAAAAAATGGTAGCTAATATCGTGAGTGCTAAAGTTTCTGCTTTTTACACCATAATCGCATAAACTTCACACAAGTCTTCCCAAAGGTTCTACTTCGCACAAATACTAATTAGAACACAAAACCACATCTAAACAGAAGCTAGATGCAATATTTATTCCTAAACATAAGCAAAAAGCAAAGAACAAAAATAAAGTTGGGTTGCCTCCCAACAGGCGCTATTGTTTAACGCCCGTAGCTAGGCACGATGATTTCAATGATGCTCACATAAAATATAAGAATTGAAACATAAAGGGAGCATCATGAAGAATATGACTAGCACATTTAAGTCTGTAACATCCCAAAATTCTAAATTTTGGAATGTTATAATAAATAGATAGGTTTGATTGTTGTTTGATGTGCTGAGTGAAATTGAGTGAATTTCAAACTTTGAAAGTTAAATGAGAGGGAATAAAATGACTTTCCCAAAACTTTCGCTTTGCTTTTGATCTCCGAGGGAATTCAAATTCTTTTCAACACAAAAGCCTAGAGTGAAGATAAAATGACTTCTTCCATTTATTTTAAATGATAAAGGGTTTGAATGGATTATGAATTTCATCCTCGCAATATTTTCAATTCAGAGTCTTTAAGCAACTCAATGATTTTCCCGAGAGAAGATAAAATGACTTCTTCAAATTATAGGAAATATGAGTTGGAAGTTTTCTGAAATTTTCTGGAACTCAATTTCAAATATTGAGTTATTTGGTTTTTATTCAAATTATTTTCTCCAAAAATAAATTTCATGGAAAATAGGGTAACATGATTCCCTATAGCAGAAAATTGGAGAAAAATAAATTTGGAGTCATTTTGGTATTTTAAGAAAGATTTTATTGGTTTTTATTTGCATTAGTAGGACCTTTTGATTTATTAGATTTTGTGGGCATTTTATTTGACAGTAGTAAAATGTTCATGTTGTAGGGCTTATTTTTCTGCAAATTTTGATATATTATATGCCTATAGGATATTATTAGTTATTCTGCTTTTATTTGTTTTCATGTCTGTTTAAAAACAAAATAGTCCCCCGCCGTACTGGGCCGGCCCAGCTCCCGCCAGGTCGCGGCCCAGCTCGCCACCGCCCCCATCTCCGAGCTCGGGACGATGTCCGAGCCAGTACGCCGCCGCTGCCGCCGTGCCATGGCAGGACTCCGCGCCGCCCTTGCCCCTTCCGCACGGCACTCCCTTCACCTCCGCCTATATAATCCGCCGCCGCCGCCCCTTTCTCTCCCCTCCTCTCGCATCGCCGCCGCCGCCCCGCACTTCACGCGCCGCCATCGCCGCTGCAGATCGCCACCGCCGCCGCTGGCTGCTGCTGCGTCTCGCCCTGCGCTGCCTCTCGCCCCGCGCTGCCCCTCGCCTTTGCCTCGCTCGCCGCAGCTCGCGCAGCCGCACTGCGCCGCGCCCGACGCCCAGCCACTCGCCTGTGCCGCGCCGGAGTTCGCCACCGGCCGGTCCATTTTTCGGATCTGCCCGAACCGCGCCGAACCGCCGGTTTTCTTCGAACCGGCCGAAACGGTAATAAACCGCCCGGCTTTCTGTTTAAACCCTAGATCTGGTTTTGTTTTTTTTAGTTAATTAGAGGTCGTTCGCTGTATAGGTTTCAGTAGTGAACGTTCATTCTTTAGTTTTTCCTTTTCTGTTTAGTAGTCAGGGACCTAGTTGGAGTATCTTCTTTTTACAGATTAGCCCCTAAACTTCAAACGGCCCTAACTTTTTGCTCGTTGTTCCAACTCCAACGAAACCAACGCCCACGTCTTCGTTACGAACCCCTCTCTCCAGTAATACAACTTAAACAAGTTTTTGAAAATTTGAAAAATTTGAATTCAACTAGTTTTAGATTCAAACTTCGTTTGATCATAACTTGAGTTTCGTAACTCCGTTTCAGTTGATTCTTTTTGCAAATCGAAGCTCTTGACCTAAACTTTCTGATCAGGCCAAATTTACATAACTTTGGTACTGTTGGATTTTTTTTATGTTTCAAGAGACATTCGTTTGTTTTCGAAGTTTTCCGAAATGTTTATTCGTTCTCTCCGATCTTTCTGAGTGATTGCTTATGTGTGGTTACTATTGCTTGCTTACGATAGATTGACCGGAGTGTGACGAGTAGATCTATCAAGAGTTTTGAGTGCGAATCATCTTCATCAACATTGCAGGCAAGTTCACACTTTGATCATACTTTCCAATTACCAAGTTTTCATTGCATTAGTCCAACCCTCACACATTGCATTAGTAGGATCAATTAATTTGTGGGACTGGGAAGTAGATTGAGGTAGTACCTATTACCTGCATTACATTCAAACCTTTGGGAGTTACTTCTACGTTTGCTGTTAGGGCATGATATGCTCGTAGACGTGGATTGGGTGAGTGAAATCCATGATAGATGTGAGTTGGTTAATTAATGGTTCAACTTAAGGTGGCAACATTAATACACATCTGGGTGGATTGAGGCATCTGGGTATTCCAGTAATTGCCTATTTTTCTTTTGGACCGCCACCCATGCTCAAAGGGATCATGAGATTATTCATACTAGAAACTTCCGTATGCAGCCACAATGCTATTATGGGCTCTAGCATAGTATGAGTAAGTTGTGCGAACTCTTAAAGTGGTGGATTAGCAGATGTAGGGGATGTAGGTTGGTACGGTCCGCCCGATCGTAAGGTGCTAGCGCTTCTGAAAGACTATGTCTCGGTCATCCATTTCTCAAACACCATGCAGTGCGAGAAACCAAACGGAGGCGATCGAGTCTCATGGGAAAAGTGCACAAACCTCTGCAGAGTGTACAAACTGATCATGATTAGCCGTGTCCCCGGTTATGGACGTCTTGAGTATCTAGTACTTGGATTTTCATGTGCATCTCATCATGTTACTCTAATTTAATACTGCTGGGTTTAATGATTATTTTAATTGGGGTTGAGAGGATGTCTATCTTCTCTACAATGTTTCAACTACCATGATAGTTAATTAAAATCTATTCCTTTGAAGTAGGGAAAAATTGACTTTATGCAAAAACTTTAACCTTACAGCCTCCACCAGCCAAATTTGCATGTAGTTGTAGGTTTTGTTCATCATTATCATTACAGTGTGAATTTGCCAGTACATTCAATGTACTGACCCTTTGTGGCTGCAACGTCTCATGTTGCAGGATTATCTTACGACGAGTAAGTGATACGTTAGGGTTACGGTTTCTACAGTCAACTTTGCCGTTGGTGTTGATGGGAATCCACAACCTTTGTTGCTTCCGCTATTTTGGATTGAGGTAATAGTATTTACGTTACTTAATACATGTGATTTACCTCTGTTATAAATCCTCGAGTACTGTGTGTGTCAGCATACCGATCCAGGGATGACACAGAACATAGAGACTTCATTCCATTCGGATCGTGGTTGCTACAAGATGATATCAGAGCACATGTTGACTGTAGGACGTGACCCTAGAAACTGGCAAGACCACAGGAAAAGTTTTCTCTAAAACTATCTCTTTCAAAAGACTCTTATCTCTCTTATTTTCAGAGCTTGGTCAAATCTTCCCTTTGACCTTAAATAGTTAGACAATACCTTTTGCCATTTGGACCACTTCGGAGTAAAGAGGATTTTACCATGCATTGGTAGTGTTGAAGCTACAACAATGGATACTCCGAAGATGTGAAGAGTTGACAACTTTGAAGAGATGATGACCTTTAGAAGACCAAACCCCTGTTATGTGCTTACGTTAGCTGCGACGATTGTGACCCGCCATTTGTTTGATGTTTTCTGACGGCCAGAAACTAAAACCGTCTTTTCAAAACCATTGTTTGTATTGAGTGTATCTCTCTCCATCTCCCGAATCTCATCCCAAAACCCTTGGACCCAATAGAGGATGAATGAAGATAGCCTTGTATTCTCTGGACCGATGACCCAGCCGGAGGCAGAGTTATGGATCAAAACATGGAGGATCACTTCAGGAAAAATTTGGTTGCAAGGAAGTATGAAGTTCAATACGTTCTCCAGTACTTTACAAAAAGTGCTGCAACATGGTGGAAGATTGCATCAAGACATACAAGGATGCAATAGAGCAGAAAATTGGGAAGAATTCAAGAAGTCCCTGTTAGGATCCCGTCTCATCCGCAAACGTGCTGACAACCCGAAGAAGAAACATTGTGCCTGCAGGATTTGTGGAGAAATAGGACACACCCAGGAGGAGCACAAGGATGAATGCCCTAATTGTGAAGGAAGTCACCTAGCTGAAGAATGCCCAACTAGGCAGATTACTTGTTTCTTGTGTGAAGGAACCACCGACTACCCTGCACAGTGTCACATTTACCCCATGGTGCAACGAACAATCCAGTAGAAGAAAGAAGCAATGGAAGAAGCCCTCAAGGAAACCTTAAAGGATTCCACGATGGAGGAAGATATTGACGACCCTGGTGGAGAAGGCCTAAACAGATATTACTCCCGTGCTTGCTACTCATGTGGAGAGAAAGAACATCTTTCACAGTATTGCACGAAGGAAAACCAAGAGTATCTGGGATACTTCCCGACAGAAGAAGTCGAGTTTGATCCTCAAAAGATAGAAGGATTGATAGGAACGAAGAAGTCAAGTAATAGGAAGAACATGTGTCCCCAGAAGAACCCAACTTCTACGGAAAAGGACCTGAGTAACATCACTTGTTATCGGTGCAAGGATTTAGGTCATTATGCTAGCAACTGCCCAACCAGGAAGCGAAGAAACCAGCGAATCATGGATAGTCACCATGAAGCCCTTAGATCTGTCTTATGACATTAGTTTACACTACAAGGAAGTAGAGGATTTTGCCAAGAGAATGTTCAGACCAGAGGAAATATTGAGAAGAGTAGTTCAGATTTTGATATTAGAATGAAGCATGTAGCTAAAAGTGGAACACCCTTTTACAATGTTGAGTTGAGTATGGAAATAACATTGTAATAGTTCGTGAAGCAATAGAAATTGATATTTTGGAGTCTAAGAAGGAAATGTTATGAGTTGTTGGATGATTGTGAGTGCCTCTCTTGCTATCTCACCCAGACCAAAAACCTAGAACCCATGGAGAAGCTGACCCCAAACCTTTCTCGGACAAAAGACCCCATTTTTCCCAAGGATGTCCGTATGGTGACCTAAGAACCCCTTTTATCTTATACCTACAGATGACAACCCTTTACGACTCTTTTCTCAAAGGCCCGGAAACCATCATGACCCTGACTAGCGATCAGGATTATCCCAAGATCCTGAAGGACATGATGAAGCATATTCACCTAGAAGGAGATGCAGTTTACAAGGGTTATCCCTTCATGGAGAATGGAGTTGAACTTTGGTACGTGGAGGTACACGTCCATCGTGTGAAAAGAGTTTGCCCAAAGACTATGGGTCAATACTTTTTCATCTCCCGAGTACCACGAACAACATTCATCGATTCTGTTCGTGAAGCTGCTATGGAGGCCATACGTCAGATTGGAGAAATACTTGAAGCAAGACTTCGTTATACCTAGGAAAGCCTGAGTAAGGTGCAGGCAGAGATGATGGAGATGAAACACACGACCAATAGGACGAAGCAAAAGATTGATGATTTTAAGAATCACGTTGCACAATTCCAGTGGGATTGAAGCACCTTTAGCTAGGACAAAGGAATAAAGGTGGGAGGAATGTTTGACCATACCCCACTATGTGGATGGCAACATTTGTAGTGAAGCACCTTTGTAATTGGAGTGATGAATAATGGTTCAGGATATACAAAGAGATTTGATATGAGGAGAATATGGAATACGGATGAACCAGTGCATTTTGTTTAGTTGAACCTTACTGAGTGAACCCTGAACCAATAGAAAGGAAAGCGTTGCTCCAAGGAGTAGAGTTTGCACAAATAAGTTGGAGTTTATTTTGATATGAGGCTTACCCCAAGAGTATGAAGGAAAGAAGTACAATTGGATTTTTAAGAGGGTGTAAGACTGGAGTATGGAACTATAGTGACCCCAAGGATTGAGTTATGGATACACAAGTTCTGACGTGGACCCTTTAGCCGAGGACCTAAAGGAGGCTATGTAATTATAAGGGAACCACGAGACTTGTCAGAAGTAATATGTTCCTGCTGTAGTAAAGCAGTGCATTTTGCTATAGATTGTACCAAGAATAAGGAGTTTTGTGCTCAGTATTGGAGTTGAAGCATGCAATGGAAATGCAGTAAAATGTAGTAAAATGAGAACCAATAAAGTTGGCATCATGGTATTGATTTTGGATATTATAAGTGGGTACTATAAAAGGTGACGAGTGAAGACATGATGCATGGAAGGAGATTTTGAATAAACTAGTGTTATTCATTTTAAGTGTGGTAGAACCCAACACTATTACCCGAATACACTAGCTAGTGGTTAGATACGTCTGACTTGGAAAGGACTGCCCAAGGATGAGTGTGAGTAATTACACTCAGTTTTGTACCCAAAGAAGTAAGGGATACCAAACAAATTGTATGAATTTAAGAGAACCAAGGAAGTTGGATGTTGGAAGTATGACCAGCTGTAGCCCAATTATGAGACCAAGTGATGCTAGTGATGAGATGAGCCATAACCCACAGGCCCCAGGACCTGTCAAGAAAGCAAGCACATTCTTGCTGAAGGAAAAACCCTGGTAGAAGTTACGACCTTTGACAATAGACGATCCTATAGGTGGTTACGTTAAACCCGAGGGTTGTGAAGAAACGTTAGATGTTTTGTTTGGCTTGCAGAATCAATGGATTTCTCCGAACTCAGTTCGTCGACAAGAGAAATTCTGCAATGCTTGAGAGGATGACCGAGTGTTAGAATACGAGATTCACTAAACCATATACAAGGTAATGATTTGGGTGCGGGATGGATTGATCACCATACCGACTTACTCTTATTATTCACCTCTGTTGTACGGGATGGTAAATCTGAGTGACTTACCTATAGTAGAGAGACGACGATGTCAAAACTTTGTTTAAACCTTAGAATGGTATAGAATTTTTTCCCTTGTACACGGCTTGTTGTTGCCAACCGTAGGATATACGGTGAGGATGAAGCCCAGACCCGTTTTCTGCAGGGACCCTATTAATTTGGTTGATGACCACCATGAGAGATCGATATTTGTGTAGTATTGGCGCCAGACCTATCAGCTAAAAGAACTACTCACAGAAAGAGCCTCACCAAGATGAAAGAACACAAGGAATTGAGGACAAATGTCATGCCATTACCGAAAGAGCCCAGAGAAAGAATTATCCCGAAGATTTGAGAAGACCGACGTCGTCAACCCAAAGGATGGAGTACCTGAGTTTTGATGGAACCGTAACCATCATTCTAAGTGTGGTAGCACACTAGGCCACACCAATCATGGATTTGTTAGCACACTAGGCCACCCTAACCTATTTCTTGCTAGCCTATCCGAATCTCGAGGACGAGATTCATTTTAAGTGTGGTAGGTTTGTAACATCCCAAAATTCTAAATTTTGGAATGTTATAATAAATAGATAGATTTGATTGTTGTTTGATGTGCTGAGTGAAATTGAGTGAATTTGAAACTTTGAAAGTTAAATGAGAGGGAATAAAATGACTTTCTCAAAACTTTCGCTTTGCTTTTGATCTCCGAGGGAATTCAAATTCTTTTCAAAACAAAACCCTAGAGTGAAGATAAAATGACTTCTTCCATTTATTTTAAATGATAAAGGGATTGAAAGGATTATTAATTTCATCCTCACAATATTTTCAATTCAGAGACTTTAAGCAACTCAATGATTTTCCCGAGAGAAGATAAAATGACTTCTTCAAATTATAGGAATTATGAGTTGGAAGTTTTCTGAAATTTTCTGGAACTCAATTTCAAATATTGAGTTATTTGGTTTTTATTCAAATTATTTTCTCCAAAAATAAATTTCATGGAATATAGGGTAACATGATTCCCTACAGCAGAAAATTGGAGAAAAATAAATTTGAAGTCATTTTGGTATTTTAAGAAAGATTTTATTGGTTTTTATTTGCATTAGTAGGACCTTTTGATTTCTTAGATTTTGTGGGCATTTTATTTGACAGTAGTAAAATGTTCATGTTGTAGGGCTTATTTTTCTGCAAATTTTGATATATTATATGCCTATAGGATATTATTAGTTATTCTGCTTTTATTTGTTTTCTTGTCTGTTTAAAAAAAAATTGTCCCCCGCCGTACAGGGCCGGCCCAGCTCCCGCCAGGTCGCGGCCCAGCTCGCCACGGCCCCCATCTCCGAGCTCGGGACGATGTCCCTAGCCAGTACGCCGCCGCCGCCGCCATGCCATGGGAGGACTCCGCGCCGCCCTTGCCCCTTCCGCACGGCACTCCCTTCCCCTTCGCCTATATAATCCGCCGCCACCGCCCCTTTCTCTCCCCTCCTCTCGCATCGCCGCCGCTGCCCCGCACTTCACGCGCCGCCGTCGCCGCTGTAGATCGCCGCCGCCGCCGCTGGCTGCTGCTGCCTCTCGCCCTGCGCTGCCTCTCGCCCCGCGCTGCACCTCGCCTTCGCCTCGCTCGCCGCAGCTCGCGCAGCCGCACTGCGCTGCGCCCGACGCCCCGCCACTCGCCGGTGCCACACCGGAGTTCGCCGCCGACCGGTCCGTTTTTCGGATCCGCCCGAACCACGCCGAACTGCCGGTTTTCTACGAACCGGCCGAAACGGTAATAAACCGCCCGGCTTTCTGTTAGGTTTTTCTGTTAAAACCTTAGATCTAGTTTTGTTTTTTTAGTTAATTAGAGGTCGTTCGCTGTATAGGTTTCAGTAGTGAACATTCATTCTTTAGTTTTTCCTTTTCTGTTTAGTAGTCACGGACCTAGTTGGAGTTTCTTCTTTTTACAAATTAGCCCCTAAACTTCAAACGGCCCTAACTTTTTGCTCGTTGGTCCAAATCCAACGAAACCAACGCCCACGTCTTCGTTACGAACCCCTCTCTCCAGTAATACAACTTAAACAAGTTTTTGAAAATTTTAAAAATTTGAATTCAACTAGTTTTAGATTCAAACTTCGTTTGATCATAACTTGAGTTTCGTAACTCCGTTTCAGTTGATTCTTTTTGCAAATCGAAGCTCTTGGCCTAAACTTTCTGATCAAGCCAAATTTACATAATTTTGGTACTGTTGGAAATTTTTTTATGTTTCAAGAGACATTCGTTTGTTTTCGAAGTTTTCCGAAGTGTTTATTCGTTCTGTCCGATCTTTCTGAGTGATTGCTTTTGTGTGGTTACTATTGCTTGCTTACGATAGATTGACCGGAGTGTGACGAGTAGATCTATCAAGAATTTTGAGTGCGAGTCATCTTCATCAACATTGCAGGCAAGTTCACACTTTGATCATACTTTCCAATTATCCAGTTTTCATTGCATTAGTCCAACCCTCACACATTGCATGAGTAGGATCAATTAATTTGTGGGACTGGGAAGTTGATTGAGGTAGTACCTATTACCTGCATTACATTTAAACCTTCTGGAGTTACTTCTACGTTTGCTGTTAGGACATGCTATGCTCGTAGACGTGGATTGGGTGAGTGAAATCCATGACAGATGTGAGTTTGTTAATTAATGGTTCAACTTAAGGTGTCCACATTAATACACATCTGGGTGGATAGAGGCATCTGGGTATTCCAGTGATTGCCTGTTTTTCTTTTGGACCGCCACGCAGGCTCAAAGGGATCATGAGATTATTCATACTATAAACTTCCGTGTGCAGCCACAATGCTATTATGGGCTCTAGCATAGTATGAGTAAGTCGTGCGAACTCTTATAGTGGTGGACTAGCAGATGTAGGGGGTGTAGGTTGGTACGGTCCGCCTGATCGTAAGGTGCTAGCGCTTCTGAAAGACTATGTCTCGGTCATCCGTTTCTCAAACACCATGCAGTGCGAGAAACCAAACGGAGGCAATCGAGTCTTGTGGGAAAAGTGCACAACCCTCTGCAGAGTGTACAAACTGATCATGATTAGCCATTTCCCCGGTTATGGACGTCTTGAGTATCTAGTACTTGGATTTTCATGTGCATCTCATCATGTTACTCTAATTTAATACTGTTGGGTTTAATGATTAATTTAATTCGGGTTGAGAGGATGTCTATCTTCTCAACGATGTTTCAACTACCATGATAGTTAATTAAAATCTATTACTTTGGAGTAGGGAAAAATTGGCTTTACGCAAAAACTTTAACCTTACAGCCTCCACCAGCCAAATATGCGTGTAGTTGTAGGTTTTGTTCATCATTATCATTAAAGTGTGAATTTGCCAGTACATTCAATGTACTGACCCTTTGTGGCTGCAACGTCTCCTGTTGCAGGATTATCTTACGACGAGTAAGTGATACGTTAGGGTTACGGTTTCTACACTCAACTTTGCCGTTGGTGTTGATGGGAATCCACAACCTTTGTTGCTTCCGCTATTTTGGATTGAGGTAATAGTATTTACGTTACTTAATACATGTGATTTACCTCTGTTATAAATCCTCGAGTACTGTGTGTGTCAGCATACCGATCCAGGGATGACACAGAACACAGAGACTTCGGTCCATTCGGATCGTGGTCGCTACAAAGTCTAACCACTTCCTATGCATAGGGATTTTGTGAGCAAACAACTTATGGGAACAATAATCAACTAGCATAGGAAAGCAAAACAAGTATAGCTTCAAAACTTCAAGCACATAGGGAGGAAATTTGATTTTATTGCAATATGTAGAAGCATATGATCCTCTCTCATAATAATTTTCAGTAGCACATGAATGAATTCAACCATATAACCAGCACATAAAGCATTCTTTTCATGATCTACTTGAATAGAAATTTTACTACTCTCCGCATAAGCAAATTTATTCTCATCAATAGTAGTGGGAGCAAACTCAACAAAATAACTATTATGTGAAGCATAATCCAATTGAAAATTAAAATCACGATGACAAGTTTCATGGTTATCATTAATCTTTATAGCATACATGTCATCACAATAATCATCATAAGTAGAAACGTTATTCTCATAATCAATTGGAACCTCTTCCGAAATAGTTGATTCATCACTAAATAAAGTCATGACCTCTCCAAATCTACTTTCATCAATATAATCATCATAAATAGGAGGCATGGTTTCATCATAATAAATTTTCTCATCAAAACTTTGGGGACAAAAAGTATCATCTTCATCAAACATAGCATCCCCAATCTTGTGGCTTTGCATATCATTACCAACATGAGTATTCAAAGAATTCATACTAACAACATTGCAATCATGCTCATCATGCACATATTTTATGCCAAGCATTCTATGTAATTCTTCTTCTATTACTTGAGCACAATTTTCCTTCCCATCATTTTCACACAAGATATTAAAAAGATGAAGCATATGAGGTAACCTTAATTCCATTTTTTTTGTAATTTTCTTTTATAAACTAAACTAGTGATAAAACAAGAAACTAAAAGATTCGATTGTAAGATCTAAAGATATACCTTCAAGCACTAACCTCCCTGGCAACGGCGCCAAAAAAGAGCTTGACATCTACTACACAACCTTCTTCTTGTAGACGTTGTTGGGCCTCCAGGTGTAGAGGTTTGTAGGACAGTAGCAAATTTCCCTCAAGTGGATGACATAAGGTTTATCAATCAGTGGGAGGTGTAGGATGAAGATGGTCTCTCTCAAGCAACCCAGCAACCAAATAACAAAGAGTCTCTTGTGTGCCCAACACACCCAATACAATTGTAAATTGTATGGATGCAGTAGTTCGGAGAAGAGATGGTGATACAAGTGCAATATGGATAGTAGATATAGGTTTTTATAATCTGAAAATATAAAAACAGCAAGGTAATTAAAGATAAAAGTGAGCATAAACGGTGTTGCAATGATAGGAAACAAGGCCTAGGGTTCATACTTTCACTAGTGCAAGTTCTCTCAACAAGGATAACATAATTGGATCATATTACTAGCCCTCAACATGAAACAAAGAGTCACTCCAAAGTAACTAATATCGGAGAACAAACAAAGAGAATATGGTAGGGTACGAAACCACCTCAAAGTTATCCTTTCTGATCGATCTATTCATGAGTCTGTAGTAAAATAACACGAAGCTATTCTTTCCATTCGATCTATCATAGAGTTCATACTAGAATAACACCTTAAGATACAAATCAACCAAAACCCTAATGTCACCTAGATACTCCATTGTCACCTCAAGTATCCTTGGGTATGATTATAAGATATGCATCACACAATCTCAGATTCATCTATTCAACCAACACAAAGTACTTCAAAGAGTGCCCCAAAGTTTCTATCGGAGAGTCAAGACAAAAACGTGTGCCAACTCCTTATGCATAGATTCCCAAGGTCACGGAACCCGCAAGTTGATCACCAAAACATACATCAAGTAGATCACGTGATATCCCATTGTCACCATAGATAAACACATGCAAGACATACATCAAGTGCTCTCAAATCCTTAAAGACTCAATCCGAAAAGATAACTTCAAAGGGAAAACTCAATTAATCACAAGAGAGTAGAGGGGGAGAAACATCATAAGATCCAACTATAATAGCAAAGCTCGCAATACATCAAGATCATGCCATCTCAAGAACACGAGAGGAGAGAGATCAAACACATAGCTACAGATACATACCCTTAGCCCCGAGGGTGGACTACTCCCTCCTCATCATGGAGAGCGCCGAGATGATGAAGATGGCCACCGGAGAGGGATTCCCCCCTCTTGCAGGGTGCCAGAATGGGTCTAGATTGGTTTTCGGTGGCAACAGAGGCTTTCCGCGGCGGAACTCCCAATCTAGGTTATTTTTCGGAGGTTTCGGTATATATAGGATGTGTTGGAGTCAGGGGCAAGTAAAGGGGGTCTCCAGGCTGTCCACAAGGCAGGGGAGCGCGCCCAGGGAGAGGGGGCGCGCCCCCCACCTTCGTGGGCAGCCCGTGGACCTTCTGGTCCTCCTCTGGTACTCTCTGGTCTTCTTTTGGTCCAAAAACGTCCTCCGTTGAGTTTCATGTCAATTGGGCTCCGTTTGATATTCCTTTTTTGCGATAATCTAAAACAGGAGAAAAAGAGAAACTTGCACTGGGCTCTGGGTTAATAGGTTAGTCCCAAAAATCATATAAAAGTGTATATAAAAGCCCATAAAACATCCTAGAAGGATAATATAATAGCATGGAACAATCAAAAATTATAGATACGTTGGAGAAGTATCAAATTTCTTTGTGTTTCTTTTGTACGAACTCTAGGATAGATTGATCGAAGAGAATAGCTTTGAGGTGGTTTCGTACCCTACAAACAATTTCTATCTTTTGTTGTCCGCTAATAGGAACTCGGGAGAGATTCTTTATTGCACTTTGAGGGATAATCATATGATCCAACTATGTTAGCATTGTTGAGAGATTGCACTAGTGAAAGTATGCACCCTAGGCCTCATTTTCCATCATTGCAATACCGTTTGTGCTCCTCTTTACTATTTACTACCGTGTTGTTTTTTATTGTTCGCACTACAAAAACTCATATCTACTATCCATATTACACTTGTATCACCATCTCTTCGCCGAACTAGTGCACCTATACAATTTGCCATTGTATTTGGTGTGTTTGGGACACAAGAGACTTTTTATTATCTGGTTGCAGGGTTGCTTGAGGGAGACCATCTTCATCCTACACCTCCCATGATAAACATTAGGTCATCCACTTGAGGGAAATTTGCTACCGTCCTACAAAACTCTGTGCTTGGAGGCCCAACACGAGTCTACAAGAACAAGTTGTGTAGTAGACATCCAACTTTTTTCTGGCGCCATTGCTGGGGAGGTGAGTGCTTGAAGGTATATCTTTAGATCACGCAATCGAATCTTTTAGTTTCTTGTTTCACAATTAGTTTGGTTTTGTAAAAGAAAACAAAAAATGGAATTGAGGTTGCATCATATTATTGATCATCTTTATAATATCTTTCGTGAAAATGTTGGAAAAGAAAATTGTGCTCAATTGTTAGAAGAATAATGCTATAAAATGTTTGGCATAAATTATGAGCACGATTGCAATGTTGCTAGTATGAATTCTTTCAATATCCATGATGCTAGTGATATGCAAAGCCATAAGCTTGGGGATGCTATATTTGATGAAGATGATATTTTTTGTCCCCCAAGTTATGATGAGAAAATTTATTATGATGATTGCATGCCTCCTATTTATAATGATTAAATTGATGAAAGTGGATTTGGAGAGGTCATGACTTTGTTTAGTGATGAATCCACTACTTTGGAGGATGTTTCAATTGACTATGATAACAAAGTTGCTATCTATGATGATTATGGTGATGACATGTATGCTATCTCATGAATTTAATTTTCTATCTCATGATAGTTATTTTTTTGAGTTTGCTCCCACCACTATTCATGAGAATAAATTTGCTTATGTGGAGAGTAGCAAAATTTCTATGCTTTTGCATCATGAAAAGAATGATTTATGTGATGGCTATATTGTTGAATTCATTCATGATGCTACTAAAAATTACTATGAGAGAGGAACATATGCTTGTACGTATTGCAATAATATCAAGTTTCCTCTCTATGTGTTGAAAGTTTTGATGTTTTGCTTGTTTTGCCTTCCAATGCTTGTTGATTCGTGCTCCCACAAATTGTTTGCTCACAAAATCCCTATGCATAGGAAGTGGATTAGACTTAAATGTGCTAGTCATATGCTTCATGATGCTCTCCTTGCGTTTCAATTCATATCTTTCATGGGAGCATGTCGGTGTACTAAGATAGGGGTACCTTAGTACCCCAACTTGTGCACGGGCAGTAGCAGCTTCCCGCGGCAGGGTCTACCACGTGCTTGCCGGAGACCTCTCTGATCCTTATTTAAGCCATTCAAAAACAAAGTATACAAGACAGAAGATCAAGGCCCCGGCAAGTGGAGCTTGCCGGGAAGGCCTTCCCAGGCTCAAGATTACCTCGTTAGCTCAAGACCCTGGCAAGAGGAGCTTGCCAGGAAGATCAGAAGATTGCCTCTTAGAAGACACGCCTCGGCGCACCCTGCGCCCCGGCAAGACCCGGGGAGCGACAAGCTTCCCGGCCCGACAAGATCAAGACCCCGGCAAGGTGCTTGCCGGGGGAAGCCTGCGCTGTGTGTCTGCGCTCCAGCTCATCGGCCCACGCGTCGCCCTGGGGCCCGTCCAGGGACGCGTGGCGGATGGCTGTGCAGCCTGGGGGACACGGTGGCCCTCCACGGTGACGAGGCTATCGCCGTGGCGAACGGAGACGCAAGGGCGGGTGCTTTTGGGGTCGACGGCGACGGGCATTTAATGCCCTTGTCCCCCACTGTCAAAGTAGGTGATGAACACTGTTCATGCACTGTTCATCCACTATTCCCGCACTGTTACAACTACCACCGCAATTACATTTTTGCCCTTTTCTTCTACGTTGACACCTGTCGGTGACCCCTTGAGCTATAAAAGGAGGCCCATGCACAACGTAGAAAGGGTTCGGAACCTAGACAGCTCTTTCGCTCGGTGAAGCTTGTTCTTCAAGCTCCCGAGCTCCAACACTCAATACAAACGAAGCAGGAGTAGGGTTTTACGCGTCCGTCGCGGCCCGAACCTGGGTAAACTGCCCGCGTGCTCTCCACGATCCGCTCTTCGTGCTCCCTCCGCTCCCTTACCGCACGAACAAGGGGCTCCGGTCCCATAGGTGCTCGTGGTGGACAGTTTCCCCCGACATCTTTGGCGCGCCAGGTAGGGGGACGTCGAGGTTGTGCGAATCTGATCCGGCGTTCACGCGGGCGCATTCTTCATCAACTTCACCAGCAACAGCGACATGGCCCCGAAGAAGAAGGCTTCGGAGGTCGGAGGCCCGTCTGCGTCTGTTCCACCGCCGCCAGAACCAACGGTGGGTGGTGGAGACGCCGGCGGAGGGGTGGTTGCCGGCGAGGAAACTCGCGGCACCGCCAAATCCAAGGACAAGACGGACGACCGAGCCTCGGTGTCCGTAGATGCACCTCGTCCATCGCAGCAGACGACAACCCAGCAGCGCCGTGGTACAGGAGGTACCATCCGCTTGCTGGGCCAAGGGCAAACTGGAGGTTCGCGGGACGCTCCGGGCCATCGTCCTGGCACGAGCAAAGTGCGGTCGCCGGGGCGGGAAACTGCTCCTTCTAACCCTGTTAGGAGTCCGAGCATATCCCGCTCCTCGCACCGATCGCCCCCGATCCCCTCCTCTCCAGCAGAAGCGCTCGCGAGAGCGCAATTGCTCCTCGATTTCCCTCCAGCGGCAGACAAGGCCGAAGACTGGAGGGCAACAATCCAGAGCCTCATCGCCTTCGCCAACAACGACATGCCGCAACAGCCGGCGACGTCGCGGCCGCGGCAAGTCGAGAAGGCGAAGGCCGACGGCGACAAGACCGCCGGGGGTGCGACAACCGTGCACTCCCCGCCGCGGAAGCAGAAGACGCCACCCCGCCGGATTAACATCGACGACGACTCTACGGCGTCGTCGGATCCGCGGGCCCATCGGGACCAGCGCCAGGTCCTTGACGATCGGCGGCAAGAAGACGCTCGGACGACGATCGAGCGCCGCCGAGAAGCTCGGCGACAATCAGATCAGCGAGCTAGGACCGCTGTTGATACGCACGCGCCCGGTGAACCAGGCGACTTGCCGTACGCGGCAGGTTGCCCTGCGTTTACCCGTGAGCTGCGGCGTGTCCAGTGGCCCAGCATGAAGAACTTCAAGCCTGACGTACCGGAGAAGTACGACGGCAAAACGCACCCCTCGGAGTTCCTCAGCATATACACCATCGCGGTGCAGGCTGCCGGGGGGCGCGACGAGAAGATACTGGCGAACTACTTCCCGCTAGTGCTTAAGCCAAACGTTCGTTCTTGGCTTATGCACTTGCCGGAAGGCTCCATTTCTTCATGGGCGGATCTTTGCCACCAGTTTGTTGGCGCCTTCACGGGCGGCCACAAACCCCACGGCCAGGAGAGTGATCTCCACATTTTGGCCCAGAAGGAAGGAGAACCTCTGCGCAAGTACATCCAGCAATTCAGCCGCGTGCAGCACAACATCCCCGACGTCCACCCTGCTGCGGTTATCAGCGCGTTCCACCAGAACGTGCGTAACCGCCGCATGCGGGAAGAAATGGCCATGACCAAGATACGGGATGTGAGCGAGCTCTATGCTCTAGCTGATAAGTGCGCGCGCGCCGAAGAGGGGAGGAGACTCCCCGGAGAGGATGCTGACGCAGGGGGAAGCGACAGCGAGGATGCCGTCTCGGCAAAGAAGAGCCGGCGGCGGAACAATAGAAGAAAGAAGAACAAGGAAGTGCTTGCCGTCGAGAAGTCCGGCAAGGAGGCTCCCGCCAAGCAAGCACAGGCTGGCGGCTCCGGCAAGGAGCCTGCCCCTGTAGCGGCAGCCAACAAGCAGGACGGCTCCGACAAGCAATACTGCAAGATCCACCGCACCAAGGGCCACGACCTCTCCAACTGCAAACGCGTCGAATACCTCGTCGAGCAGCAGAAAGCTGAGTACGAGCGGCGTGACAAGGAGAAGGCCCAAGGTGGCGGAGGAGAGCCAAGCAAGAAGCGGCCATTCAACGGCCGGGGAGGACGCCGCGGCAAGGCCAAGCAGCGGCAAGGTGACCGGCCTCCCCGGGGCCGCGACAAGGATGAAGAAGACGACGAAGATGACATGGAGGAAGAAGATAACAGCGAGCAGGAGTTCCAGAAGACCACGGAAGTCCTGTGCGTCGACGGCGGCGCCTCTCTGCATACTTCCCACCGTCAACTCAAGCAGTGGGTGCGGGAAGTGAATGCAGCTGAGCCGCCCGTGGAGTCGCGCAGGCTCCTCAAATGGTCCAGCACGCCCATCATTTTTGATCTTGAGGATCACCCTGACCGCACCACTGCGGTCGGGTGCTTGCCGATGTTGGTCTCACCAACCATCCACAACCTCAAGGTCACCAAAATGTTGGTTGACGGCGGGGCCGGCCTGAACTTGATCTCCTCGGCTGTGATCAAGAAACTCCAAATCCCAGACGGCGAGCTCGAAGAGACCGGTTCGTTCCAAGGAATAAACCCGGGGAGGAGCAAGCCCAAGGGGAAGATTACTCTGCCAGTGACCTTTGGCGGGGAGCTGAACTTCAGGACGGAGAGGATAACCTTCGATGTTGCCGATATCCCATTGCCATACAATGGGATACTTGGACGTCCTGCCCTCGCCAAGTTCATGGCAGCTTCCCACTACGCCTACAATGTACTCAAGATGCCGGGGCCGATAAGCGTCATCTCTGTCCATGGCGACAAGAAGGACGCGCTTATCTGCGCCGACAGGATCTACCGGGATGCAGCAGCTGCGGCGGAGAGCAGCCCACTTGCCGCTGAAGCTCCCGAGGGGAAGAAGACCAAGACCAAGTCCGGCAAGTGCTCTGGGACCCACTCCGGCAACCGCACCTCTTCGGAGTGCTGCGCTGCCGTCAAGGACGTTCCATCGAGCTCCACCGGCAAGTGCAAGAAGGGGATGGCCGCTCCACCAGCAACCAAGAAGGTGTCCGCCAAGGAGGACGGCACTGGTGGTACTTTCACCATCAGTGCTACGCTTGACAGCAAATAGGAAAGCGCGCTCGTTGCCTTCCTGCGGGCGAATGTCGATGTGTTTGCCTGGCAACCATCTGACATCCCCGGTGTTCCCAGGAAGGTAATTGAGCACAAGCTTGCTGTTTGTCCTCATGCGCGGCCCGTCAAGCAGAAGGTCAGGAAGCAAGCCGTGGAGCGCCAAGAATTCATTGCCGAAGAAATCAAGAAGCTAGAAGCAGCAGGCCTGGTTAGAGGCGTGATCCATCCGACGTGGTTAGCAAATCCAGTTGTCGTGCGTAAGGCCAACGGGAAGTGGAGACTGTGTATAGACTTCACCGATGTCAATAAAGCATGTCCCAAGGATCCATTTCCCTTGCCGCGCATTGACCAGATTGTTGACTCCACTGCTGGATGTGAGCTGCTCTCTTTCCTTGATGCATATTCAGGCTACCACCAGATTTTCATGGCCAAGGAAGATGAAGAGAAGACTGCATTCATTACTCCATGTGGCACATATTGCTTCATTCGCATGCCCTTCGGATTGAAGAATGCAGGATCGACATTTGCAAGGGTGGTATACACTGCTTTTGAGCCACAGATCCACAGAAATGTAGAGGCTTACATGGATGATATCGTGGTCAAGAGCAAGAGCAAGGATACACTGATCCAAGATTTGGAAGAGACATTTGAAAACCTGCGCAAGATCCAGCTTAAGTTGAACCCCGAGAAGTGCGTCTTTGGAGTCCCCTCCGGCAAGCTTCTCGGGTTCTTTGTGTCACAGAGGGGGATTGAAGCCAACCCCGACAAGATAAAAGCCATCGAGCAGATCGAAGCCCCGAAGCGCGTCAAGGACGTAAGGAGACTTGCAGGTTGTGTAGCCGCCCTCAGTAGGTTCATTTCAAAGTCTGCAGAACGCGCCCTACCTTTCTTCAAAATCTTGAAGAAGGCAGGTCCTATGAAATGGACTCCGGAAGCGCTGCAAGACTTGAAAGGGTACCTATCCTCCACTCCAATACTTGTCGCACCTAGGCCACAAGAGAAGTTGTTGCTGTACTTAGCGGCAACCAATCAAGTGGTTAGTGCTGCGTTAGTAGCGGAGAGGGAGGCCGACGAGGAGTCTACACCACCGGCAAGCGAATCCAGCGACAAGCAGGGGGCTACTCCGGCAAGCTCTGGCCCCGACAAGGACAACTCTGCGCAGGAACAATTAGAAGTGCGAAGAAAGATGGTGCAGCGCCCGGTGTATTTTGTGAGTTCCCTCTTGCAGGGGGCTAGATCAAGATACTCCGGGGTGCAGAAGTTGCTTTTCGGCCTCCTCATGGCCTCGAGAAAGCTGCGCCATTACTTCCAAGCACATGAGATAACAGTGGTCACTCGCTTTCCGCTGAAGAGGATATTGCACAATCCAGAAGCAACAGGCAGGATCGTCGAGTGGGCACTGGAGCTGTCAAGCTTTGGTCTCAAGTTTGAGAGTACTTCAACTATCCAGAGCCGAGCTTTGGCAGAATTCATAGCTGAATGGACCCCAACGCCCGATGAAGAAGTTCCAGAGACAAGTGTACCCGTACGAGAAGCGACGAGTGAATGGGTAATGTACTTTGATGGTGCCTTCTCGCTGCAAGGCGCCGGTGCCGGCGTGGTACTCATAGCGCCCACCGGAGAGCACCTCAAGTATGTTATCCAGATGCACTTTCCCAGGGAGCAAGCGACAAACAATACTGCTGAGTATGAAGGCTTGCTTGCCGGCCTCAGGATTGCGGCCGAACTTGGGATCAGAAAGCTAATTGTGCGGGGAGATTCTCAGTTAGTGGTCCGACAAGTCAACAAGAGTTACCAGAGCCCTTTGATGGAAGCTTATGTAGATGAAGTGAGGAAGCTTGAAGAGCATTTTGAAGGTCTGCAAATGGAGCACGTCCCGAGAGCTCAGAATGATATTGCAGATGGCCTTTCAAAGTGTGCTGCAATGAAGTTACCTGTGGAACCAGGGACCTTCCTGCTCAAGCTGACTCAGCCATCCGTTACACCATCTATTGGGCAGCACAAGAAGAGAAAGTTGGTCTCCGGCGACTACTTGCCGGCGGATCTCCCCGAGGCCGCCGCCAAGGTCCCCAAGATCAACGATCAGAACGCTGAGGAACAATTTGCTCCTGCAGATCCAAGGGTCTGTACAGTTGAAGCAAGCGTTCCCGACAAGCCTCGCCCCGGCGAGCTTGCCGGGGAACCGTCAGCTCCGGCAGAACCCGAGGTTCTTGCCGTAGAAGCTGAGGTTCCCGCAGCGGTCCTCATGCCTTTAGTCCTTGCCGTTGAGCCTCAGGCTCCGGCATGGGCACAGCAGATTGTCCGTTTTCTGCAAACTGGAGAACTTCCCGACGACCCAGAAGAGATAGAGAAGATAACCAGGCAGTCAAGTATGTACCAGTTCGTGGATAACGAACTGTACAGAAGGAGACTCAATGGTGTCAGGTTGAAGTGCATTTCCAGAGAAGATGGACAGAAGCTGTTAGCAGAGATACACGGAGGCATATGTGGCCACCACATTGACGCAAGGGCACTTGCCGGGAAGACGTTCCGGCAAGGGTTCTTCTGGCCAGAAGTCCTCCAAGATGCAACTGCACAAGTAACCAAGTGTGAAGCGTGCCAGTACCATGCCAAACAAATTCATCAGCCAGCTCAAGCTCTCCAGACGATCCCTTTGTCCTGGCCCTTCTCGGTCTGGGGGCTCGATATCCTCGGCCCCTTCCCCCGAGCTGTCGGGGGCTTTGAGTACTTGTACGTTGCAATCGACAAGTTCACAAAGTGGCCAGAAGTGGAGCCGGTGAGAAAGATGACAGCACAGTCAGCGGTCAGGTTCTTCAGGTCGATTGTTTGCCGTTTCGGAATCCCTAACATGATCATCACCGACAACGGTACACAATTTACTAGTCGCACCTTCATGCAATACGTCCAAGACCTTGGCGCCAAGGTCTGTTTCGCTTCTGTTGCTCACCCGAGGAGCAATGGTCAAGCGGAGAGGGCCAATGCTGAAGTGCTGCGCGGACTCAAGACAAGGACCTTTGACAGGCTGCGCAAGTGCGGAAGAAACTGGATAGAGGAGTTGTCGGCGGCTCTTTGGTCAATCAGAACGACACCAAATCGAGCCACCGGACAAACACCCTTTGCTCTAGTCTATGGAGCAGAGGCAGTTCTCCCCACGGAACTCGTATACGGATCTCCTCGAGTGCTCGCTTATGATGAGCTCGAGCAAGAGCAACTGCGACAAGATGATGCATTGCTCCGCGAGGAGGAACGTCTCCAGGCTGCTGTACGAGCTGCTCGATACCAGCAAGCCTTGCGCCGCTATCATAGCCGCAAGGTCAAGGCCAGGAGTCTCGAGGAAGGCGACCTTGTTCTTCGGCGTGTTCAGTCCGCCAAGAATTCCAACAAGTTGATGCCAAAGTGGGAAGGCCCTTATCGGGTGAGACAAGTAACAAGGCCCGGCGCTGTACGCCTTGAGACCGAAGAAGGCTTACCGGTGAGCAACTCCTGGAACATAGAGCATCTTCGAAAGTTTCACCCATAAGGCACGGTTGCCGTGATCCGCTCCGGCAACCACCTTTTGTACAAGTCTTGCCGCTGTCGCATGTAATCCTTTGTACAAAGCCGGGCGCAGATCCCGTGGATCAGTAAAGCTTTTGTGTTTTGCACTATTTGCCTTTTCCATGCTTTTCTTCGCTATTTGCATGCATTGTTTGGCATCATGTGCAACACACGTACCCGGTAAGCATTAGCACGCCGAAAGGCCCTATACTTGTTTTCCCTCCTCTTTTTCTTTCCCTCTTAAGCAGAAGGAATGTTCCTCGCGCACAAGTTTGCCGGGGGGGAAGGAGATGGAGGATGAACCAAGTGCTGTTCAAGAAAGAGAAGTCTTGTCGGGGAAGCAAGCAATATACGAAAGCTAAGTTACCAGAATTTGAGCAGTTCAAATTTTTAAATTTTAGTTATCTTCCTTGAACAACCACACTTTGTATGGAAAACCTGTGCGCGGAGGAACCTACCCGTGACTAGCCGCACCCTTATCTTGTTTTCGAGTACGCTCAACGACTTAAGTGAGCTGCGACAAGTGTCGCGCCCTTGCTTCGTTTTCGAGTTCGCTCAGCAAGCTAAGTGCGTTGCGACTAGCTGCGGCAAGGTTACTTGCCGGTAAGACCTTGGCCAGCAGGCTGCTCAGAGTCCAGCACTCAGCGCTCGCGGCAAAGGCCCCTTGCCGGCAAGTCCCCTAGAAGCGTAGGGTTAAAAGCATACAAAGTAAAGGACCAAATCAAGGGAGATAACACTGCATCGATTGCTCAAAATAAGATAATATATTACAAGGGATAACTTGTCGCAATCACTAATTAATTCATGTCCATGGCACACTTTGCAGCAGCAAAAGAAATAAAAAGAAAGAGGCCTAATCTACGCGGTCGCCTTCACGCCTGGAGATCTTGTTCACCTTGGCGATGATGTGGGCGACCTGCGCCTTCAGTGCCTCCTGATCTGCGTCGGCCGGCAAGCTACGGAGGACGTTGACAAGATTTATACCAGGGTTGCGGTAGACAATCTTGGTCAAGACGCGCTCCAGGGTTCCCGCGCAGAGTTGGCGCGACTCCTCGGCCAGCTGCGCGGGGAGTTTCTGCTGCAGACGTGCGAGCGCCGGCGCGATCCCCCTGAAGAAAAGACTGAGCTTGGCGCTGTGAGGGAGATTTGGATCCGAAGAGTATATGAGGTGTTCCACCCTCAGCGCCATCAGCTCCTTGTCGATGTTGCCAGCAGTAGCCACCAGATCTTCAGTCCATATCTCGACGGTCTGGCGGAAGTTGTTAGCTGAAGTAACGGCGCTCTCCACCAGGCCTCGCTCCTTGCGGAGCTCGTCCTTCAGCTTGGTTTCGCGGTCCCGGACGGCGTCGAGTGAATCTTTCAGCGTAGAGACTTTCAGCTCCAGATCTGCAATTGAGTCCTTGGCGGCCTTGAGCTCGTCGCCCTGCTTGGAGAGGCGTACCTGGAGTTCCGAGTTGGTATGGGCGTCCTTCTCGCGCTCTATGTTGAGCGCGGTGACCCTCTCCATGCTCGCCTTCAGGTACTCCTCCAGCTGCACCACCTTAGCTTCAAGGTCCTTCTTGGCGGTCTCCGCGGTGGCTGCAGCGGCCTTCGCTTCCTTCAGCTCTCCGCCAAGGGCCTGCTCCCGGGCGGTAAGGTCTTCCTCGTGGGCATCGAGGTCGACCTTCCGCTGGGTGAGCTCTCCTTCTCGCCGGGACAGCTCTTCACCGACCAGACGCTGCTGCTCCTCGGCCTCAGCTTTCTCCAAGAGGAACTCCTGTTGCTCTCCGGCAAGCCTCTCGCGCTCCTCCGCCAAGTCACGGAGGGCCGCCTGGTTGGCGGCGCGGAGTTCAGCTGCGCGCTTCTCCAACTCTGCTGCAGCCTTGGCGGTGAGGACTTCCCGAGATTCCAGTTTCGCCTGCCTGGCCCGGTAAAGGGCCAGGAGCCGATGAAGCAGTTTCTCCTCCTCGGGCTCGTCGCTCCCGCCAGGCGCTTCGACGATCTTCAACCCCGCGGAGGCGAGGACCTCTCCATCAAAGGTCTCTCCCTCCTCGGGGGCTCGCGACGAGGGTCCCCACGGCACTTGTATGAAGACGCCATTGGGAGCCTCAAGGTAGAAGCCCGACTGCTCCTTGCCGGCGGAGGGATCGGCGGCCGGCGCAGCGCTAGACGCTCCTGCCGCCTCCGGGCCGGCAGTGTGGCCGCCGTCCCCCTCCCCGGCCGCTGCGTCGGCAGTCGGGGCAGTCTCCTCAGCCGCAGGCTCGTCGGCTCCTGCCATGTCTTCGACGACAGGGGCGTTGCCGTCGTCGCCCTGCGCGCCCTCCTCGCCGAAGACCTCGGTCTCCATCCGGTCCGGCGCGGGAGGATCTAGAAGCAGAAGAAAAAGGAAAGAAAAAGTTCAAGCAAATATCCAAAAAAAGACAAGTCCAAGAAGACGAGGTTGCAAGACTTACCTTCGCGGATTTCGTCGACAACTGGCTCCCTCGCCGGGGAGTTCACCCTTGGCGGGGTGGCCACCCTCGCCGGGCTGCTCGTCCTTGGCGGGGTACTCGCCCTTGGTGGAGTACCCGCCCTTGGCGGAGCGCTCTCCCTCGCCGGAGAGTTCGTCCTTGGCGGGGACGGCGGGACCTGCGGCTCCTCGGGAGTAGTCTCCGGGCGCTCCTGCGGCTGTGGCTCCGTTTCTGCACAAGACAAGCAAGACAAACAGAGCAACGAGATGTTAGTACAAGGCAAAAACCTCATGCGCGCCCGACGAGCGGAAAGATCAAGCCCAGACTTACGCTGGGGGCTGCGATGGGGGCTGCTCCTCGGAGCAGCGCTTGGGTCCGGCAAGTTCGTCGCCGGCGCGTCCCCTGTCGCCGCGACGGGCGAGTCGTCCTCGACCTTGACTACGGGGACCTTGGCCTTCTTCGCCACTCGCTGGGCCAGGGTCCTGAAATCAAAGCAAGAAGCAAAATCAGAATCATCAAAGAAAGAATCAAGACAGAATCGAAGAAGCTACAAAATACAAGTGCTTACTCCTCTTCCTCGTCGTCGTCGTCGCTCAGAACGGAGAAGTCGAACTCCACCTGAGGCGCTTCCGCGCGAGGAGCAGGAGGAGAAGGCTCCCTTGGGCGCTTGGCGGTCCCCGGGGCTGGGGGCTGCGAAGACCCAGCCTCTGTTGGCGCCGGGGCCCGGGGAGCAGGCGGGGCAGCCGCCCCGCTCTGGGAGGATCCTCCTCCGCTTGGCGCTGGTACGCGGGGCGCCTCCGTCGCGGTTTGGCTCGCTCTGGTGGCGCGCGCCGCGTGGCGAGCGGGCTGCTGTCGGGGCGCCTGCGTCCTCGTCGCCGTAGCCGCCTTGCGGAGGCGCTTCGGCGGTGTCCGCTTGGGACTTGCCCGGGGCGGGGAGCTCTCCGAGGACGAGGAGACGTCGTCGTCGAGCCCCAGAGATCCGCCAGTATCCTCGTCGGCTCCGGCATCCTCCTCCTCCTCCTCCTCCTCGGTGGGCTCGCTGGGCCTAGCACCCTGCCCCGCGGCCTTGCTCCTTCCGGCGGCTCCGCTCCCTCCGGCACCTCTGCTTCCTCCGGCAACCTCGCCTCTTGCCGCGGCCTCGCTCACAACCCCGGGGATCCCGGCATGCCTCAGAGAAGGGACCCCGGCGAGCTCGTCGGGTGGAAGTTTGAGAAGTCTCCGGATCTCTGCCTCCTCGGCCTGGCACGACGCGTCCTCTGCCTCTGCCTCTTCAACGGTGAACCCGAAGTCTCCTACCGCTGCGGCTGCGGCGGCCTCTTCCACCCGGGTAGCAATATAAGCCATCTCTCGATCCGTGGTGGCCCGGGTGAGACCCTTGATCTCCTCGGAGTTCTTCGGCACCTCCACCAAGTTATCAAAGAAGCTCATGATGGCGTCCGGCGTGGGCACTATCCAAGTGGGGTCGACGCCGTGAGAGTCGCACGCGGGCATCATCGCGCGCAATGCGTCCCGGGCGGTGCTGTTGCATAGAGGTACTACTCCCCGGGGAGGTCTAAACCACTCCGGGTGGGCCGGGTCGTGCTTGAAAAGCTCCCGGAGCATCCCCTTCAGCTCCAGCGCCGTGAAGTTGTAATTCAGCCCCGGGCGCAACCTCATTATGTCCGCCGCATTGCCAAACTCCCATGCTGGCCTTTTCCTTTCTTGTAAAGGAGCGATGCGGCGGCGGAGGAAATCTGCTCCTACCTCAGCAATGGTCAACTTGGCTACCCGGAGACGAAGAATCATGACAAGGGCAGCGTTGAGCTTGATGTCATCCGCGGCCAAATTGCTCCAGTCCCTGCCGCGCACTATAGGTGTTGTGCGCGGCGCAGTGAAAGGCTGCGGCTCGTCCTCCACTATCCAGCACCAATCCGCGCGCCACTCCTCCCACTTGCCGCGGAGCTCCCCTTTCAGATAAGATTCCTTCTTGTTCAAACAGAAGACCCAAGAGATACCTCCGGAGAGGGGGGTGCCGGCCTCTGCTCTAGGCATGAAGAAATGCCTAAAGAGCGCTACCTTTGGATAGATCCCTATGTATTTTTCGCACAGATGTGCGAAAACCGCCATCGTGAGGATGGCGTTGGGGGTGAAGTCTAAGAGATGGAGGTTGTATGTATTCATGATATCGCAGAAAAATTCAGAGAATGGAGGACACAGGCCGCAGTGGAAGAAAACAGCAAAGAAGAAATACCCGCTGGGGTACAGATCTCTGGCGGCGGCCGGGTAGACTCGGGTGCGGGGATGTGCCTTGGTCTTCTTGGCCCAGAACAGATAGTACTTGTTCCAGAGCTCCCGCGCGCTGAGCCTCGGCGCGAAGACGACGTTCCTCTTCCGCAGGGCGACATGCTTCGCCGCCTGCTCGGATTTCTCCCTCTTGGTCTTCTCCGCTTTCGCCTTCTCGGCCTTCGGGGCCATGGCGGAGGCGGCGGAGGAAGGGGGCGAGAAGCTCGACGGCGCCGCGGATGCGGAAGAGGGCGGAGGAGATGAGAAGGCGGAGCGCAGAGGGGGATTTCTGGAGGTGGAAGAAGCAATGAAGACGAAGTAAGGTAACGGCCCCTGCTTCCTCTGCTTTTAAGGGGGAAGTGGGGGACGCTCCGCATTTCCCATTAAAGAACGTGGCCACGATCTCTCCCACCACGCCGCAATCGACGCGTGCCGTTAGGGAGGGATGCGGCGGATGCGGAAGGGGAATTACGGCTCGCCGTGGGCCGCGCGTGCCCGTGCACTGTTTTGGGCCTGGCCCAACAGCGCTGGGCACCGTGTGTGGCCCAGGCCCGGGGGCTCCTGTCGGTGTACTAAGATAGAGGTACCTTAGTACCCCAACTTGTGCACGGGCAGTAGCAGCTTCCCGCGGCAGGGTCTACCACGTGCTTGCCGGAGACCTCTCTGATCCTTATTTAAGCCATTCAAAACAAAGTATACAAGACAGAAGATCAAGGCCCCGGCAAGTGGAGCTTGCCGGGAAGGCCGTCCCAGGCTCAAGATTACCTCGTTAGCTCAAGACCCTGGCAAGAGGAGCTTGCCAGGAAGATCAGAAGATTGCCTCTTAGAAGACACGCCTCGGTGCACCCTGCGCCCCGGCAAGACCCGGGGAGCGACAAGCTTCCCGGCCCGACAAGATCAAGACCCCGGCAAGGTGCTTGCCGGGGGAAGCCTGCGCTGTGTGCCTGCGCTCCAGCTCATCGGCCCACCCGTCGCCCTGGGGCCCGTCCAGGGACGCGTGGCGGATGGATGTGCAGCCTGGGGGACACGGTGGCCCTCCACGGTGACGAGGCTATCGCCATGGCGAACGGAGACGCAAGGGCGGGTGCTTTTGGGGTCGACGGCGACGGGCATTTAATGCCCTTGTCCCCCACTGTCAAAGTAGGTGATGACCACTGTTCATGCACTGTTCATCCACTGTTCCCGCACTGTTACAACTACCACCGCAATTACATTTTTGCCCTTTTATTCTACGTTGACACCTGTCGGTGACCCCTTGAGCTATAAAAGGAGGCCCATGCACAACGTAGAAAGGGTTCGGAACCTAGACAGCTCTTTCGCTCGGTGTAGCTAGTTCTTCAAGCTCCCGAGCTCCAACACTCAATACAAACGAAGCAGGAGTAGGGTTTTACGCGTCCGTCGCGGCCCGAACCTGGGTAAACTGCCCGCGTGCTCTCCACGATCTGCTCTTCGTGCTCCCTCCGCTCCCTTACCGCACGAACAAGGGGCTCCGGTCCCATAGGTGCTCGTGGTGGACAGTTTCCCCCGACAGAGCATCATTGAAATCATCATGCCTAGCTAAAAGTCATTAAAGAAAAGCGCTTGTTGGGAGACAACCCAACACTTATACCTATTTTTTTGTGTTTTCACATGATTATGCTACTATAGTAATCATGTTTTATAGCTTTTGTTTCAATAAAATTCCAAGCAAAGCCTTAGGATCATGTTGGGTGATAATAGATTTGATCTTGCTAAAAAAACAGAAACTTTTGCTCTCACGGAAAAAATCTCATTTTTAACTGAAGAGTGTTTTCAAGTTGATTCTTTTCGTAGAAGATTAATATAAAAATTGCCCACGTGGCCCTATTTTTTCAAAAAAATTAGAGTCGTAGAAGTATGGTGAATGTTCAGATCATTACAGACTTTACTGTTTTTGACAGATTCTGTTTTCAATGCATAGTTTGCTTGTTTTCTAGTTTCTATGGCTTATATTGATAAATATAAATTGTAGAAATGATATGATACAGTAGGAATTGTGTGAGAACAATTATGAATCATGTCTTTGACGATACCCAAAGTGAATGATTTGTTTTATCATCCTAACTCATCTCACGAAGTTTTGTTAAGTTTTGTGTGATTGAAGTTTTCAAGTTTTGGGTGAGATATTGATATCAGGAGAACAAGGAGTTAAAATACCCTAAGCTTGTGGATTCCCAAGGCACCCCAAGGAAATATTCAAGGAATACCCAAGCAACTAAGCTTGGGGATGCCCTAGATGGCATCCCCTCTTTCGTCTCCAACATTATCGGTAACCTCACTTGAAGCTATACTTTTATTCGTCACATGATATGAGTTTTGCTTGGAGCGTCATTTTATTTTGTTAGGATTTGCTTTCTAGTATTTATAATAATGTTTTGTATCTTTTATTTCAATAGAAGTGTCAAGGATAACCTTTACCATGCTTATTTTGCAAGTCTACATGTTGCTGTTTGAAAGCAGAAAGTTTACCGATGTTGCAAAAAAATCCCTGAAAAAGTCAGAATGTGATAAAATGTTGAAACTTCTTGCAAAATAAGATCTGATAAATTTTCTAAAAGTGTGCTAGATTTTCATAACTTTTGGAGTTAGGGAAGTATTGATACTCTTGCATTATTTCCAGATTGTACTGTTTTTCCAGATTGCTGTTATGTTTGCATTTTTTGCATATGTTTGCTTGTTTAATAATTCTATTTGAGGATAGTTGTATTAGTATGCAATGTTGAATAATAATTTTAGTGATTTTCTACAGTAGAGAATGATAAGGTTTTTGCATTGGTTTATACTAACTTATCTCACGAGTGCTTGTTGAGTTTTGTGTGGATGAAGCTTTTGAGATTTAGGAAAACCATGATATGAGAAGAGTTCTGGAGACACAAAAGCTCAAGCTTGGGGATGCCCAAGGCACCCCAAGATGATATTTCAATAAGTCTCAAGCATCTAAGTTTGGGGATGCCCCGATAGGGATCCCACCTTTCTTCATAAACAATTATCGGTTAGTATCGGTTGATCCTAAGTTTTTGCTTCTTCACATGAGATGTGCTATTCTTGAAATGTCATTTTATTTTGTTTTCTTGCTTTTTTAATAAAATACTTAGATCCAAAAGGTTTTAAATAAAATAGAGCCCCCAAATAGTTGCCAGGAAGGCTAAGTAAGCGGCATTCACATCCCGTCAACGAAGCTCTTTTCTGGCGCCGTTGCTCTAGTGCTTTACTTATATCTTTTTTAGCATAGTGTGCTTTAGTATTTTTGAAGAAATTATCTCTTGCATCACTTAAATTAATTTGAGAGAAATAAATATGATGCTCATGTTCTTCACATATATTTGTTTGAGCTTATCAAAAGCAACACATGAAAATTAGTCCCAAAGTGGTAGATACCCAAGAATGATATAATAGAAACTTTCATGAAGATCATTGGACAAAATAAATTTGATTCCTTGTAATAGTTTTGAGACATGATGATATGATATGTGAGTCATGTTATTGAGTAATTATGCTTTAGTAAGAATATTAGTGTTGAAGTTTGTGATTCCTTATGCAAGCACAACAGTCAATAATCATGCAATGAAAATACATCCTACTTGTGGTGCATTATTCGATGTTATTTACGCTCAATGCTCACTTAGGAGATTATTTGTTTCATGGTTGGTCACTTCCGAGTCTTTTTCTAGCCTTCATTTTGCACTAAGTATGATCACTACGTGTGCAACCAAAATCCTTTATCCTGGTTTTTCCACATGACCCCACCATACCTACCTATATGCGGTATTGCCTTGCCGTTCTAAGAAAATTTGTATGTACCATGTCTAATTTTCAAAATAAATTTCCCTTTTGTGTGCCCGTACCGCTCGCGAGGCGGTGAGGGGTGGCCATTATTTTCCATGTTTGCTGTGTTATTCTCACGATGAGTGTTTATTCACCTGTCATTGCACGAGAGTAAGGCAAAGGTATCAGGGATGCCCAATCTCAAAATGAAAAACACATTTACTTTATGATGCCAAATAATAAATTCCTTGGAAAGTGTTGGTATGGAAGGCAACCGTGGATTCGGCTAGCCATGGCTTGTGAAAGTTTGGTGGAAAAGGAATAAACTTTATTTTATGTTTGGGAACCGCCTATGATATATCTAGCATGGAAAGTGTTGGGAACCTTAAGTCATTCTCGTTGGTGGGAAAAGTATGCCTCCCAAAATAATTTTATCTCTCAATTTAAGCTTTGAGCTCTGGCACCTCTACTAATCCGTACTTCCCCTCTGTGAAGGGCCTTTCTTTTACTTATGCAATTTTTATTTTTGAATTTGAGTCACCATCTTCTCTTATAAAGCACCAACTTGGAAACACTATGATCATACTTGAGCATTGGGTGTAACTAATATCCGAATGTGTTTCATGATGGCTAGGGATAACTTATTTTAGCATTGATATTTTGAAAGACATGGTTGCTTGTTGATATGTTTGAGTATTTAAATCTTATGTAAAAACTAGACTATTGCTTTGAACCATATAAATGTCCAAATGTCCATGCTATAAAGAAAAGAATATGATATGACATGATAGGCATCATTCCACAAAAAAAATCTGTTTTTATCATTTACCTACTCAAGGACGAGCAGGAATTAAGCTTGGGGATGCTGATACGTCTCCAACGTATCTATAATTTTGGGTTGTTCCATGCTATTATATTATCATTCCTGGATGTTGTACAATCATTTTATAGTCATTTTATATCATTTTTTGGTACTAACCTATTGACATAGTGCCAAGTGACAGTTGCTGTTTTCTGCATGTTTTTTACATCGCAGCAAATCAATATCAAACGGATTCCAAACACCATGAGACTTTTTGGAGGTTTCTTATGGGCCAGAACTTCACCTGAGGGGTGCCCCGAGGGGGGCACAACGCCACCAAGGCGACATAGTGCTAAGTGCCAGTTGCTGTTTTCTGCATGTTTTTTACATCGCAGCAAATCAATATCGAACGGAGTCCAAGCACCATGGAACTTTTTGGAGGTTTTTCATGGGCCAGAAGACACCCAATGGGCCAGAGCTATGCCTGAGGGGTGCCCCGTGGGGGGCACAACCCACCAGGGCGCGCTAGGACCCCTGGCGCGCCAAGGTGGGTTGTACCCACCTCGGTGGCCTCCCGCACCCCCTCTTTACCCTATAAATTCACAAATATTCTAAAAACATTGGGGTGAACCTAGATCAGAAGTTCCGCCGCCGCAAGGCTCTATAGTCCACGAGATCCAATCTAGAGCCCTTTCTGGCACTCCACCGGAGGGGGAAACCATCATCGATGGCCATCTTCATCATCCCAGAGGCCACGATGGTGAAGAGGGAGTAGTCCACCCTCGGGGCTGAGGGTTTGTACCAGTAGCTATGTGCTTAATCTCTCTTTCTCTCTCTCCCGTGATCTCGAGATTTCACGATCTTGATATATGATGGGCTTTGTTAACATAGATGGATCATATGATGTTTCTCCCCTCTCTACTCTTGTTGTGATGAATTGAATCTTTACCCTTTGAAGTTTTTTCATGCCGGATTGAATGTTCAGATTTGAGAACACATGATGTATGTCTTGCAATTGAATACTCGTGCTGACAATGGGGTATCATATTGATTCACTTGATGTATGTTATGGCACTCAACTTGAGGATTCCGGCGGTGATATTGGGGTAACAGTGGTGCGCGTCGGTCCTAAACAAACGGTTTAAAACCCCTTTCCGCGACGACATTTTGAATTGTCGCCAAGTGAGTGTGGGCGATAGGGGGGTCCATCCCACACGACCCAAAAACCGTCGGGGATATGCCCTCCTGGCACACACGTTCGGCAAAATGAGGTCGTGTGCGATTGGCGAGCACTCAAATACAGAAATACGTACAGTAGAGCACAAAATACAATTATAAGGCGACATTCTTTTCGGTCGCAAGTACATCCCACACAATCAGTCCCCGCTAAACATTTTCGTTCGTATACACATCCCACACAGTCGCGCCAAGGAAAACATTTTCATTCACAGGTACATCACACACAATTTTTCCCGTTAAATCGTTTGCGTTATTGAATGTATCACACATGGTCCATAGAAGAAATTGTGTGGCAAAGGCTGTCCATCACACACAATTTTTATGTGGTAAATGTTTGCGCAAGGTGGCCTAACGCAAACAGTTTTCAAGAGAAAGTCGTGTGTGATTGTTCATTGATCCAACACGGTTTATTCCTAGAAACTATGTGCGTTGCTTGAGGTCATCGCCCATGGTATTTTTTCAACAACCGTTTGCAATAGCAAAACACAATTATTAGCAGGCTAATTCACCATTAGCAGGTTGAGTATTCATAATCCATTTATTAATCCAATTGACATTTCATATTAAGCACATAATATATTTCATTTCCATATTAAGGAAGAAGAATTTCATAATTGAAATACATTAGAGTACAACATGATATAGCTTCAACACTCAGCTACCCCATTACACAACTGCACCAACAGCAAGTTTCACATGCTACATCTAGAACCTTTTGAAATTAGCATCATAGATGGTACATAGAGAGATGCATCTCATCTGGAAAACTGCTGAAGCGGAAGGCGAATATTGAGCCTTCATTCATGTTGAAGGTCTTTGCAACTTTAGGCCAGTGCCTGTGGATGATTGACCATCCATCCTTCGACCTCTTCAGGAATACTTCAATATTGAATCGTGGGTATTGTATGAAAACTTTCCTCGCCTCCTAACCACAGAGAGGGTTTGAGGGGTAATCATGAGTGAAGCCTGAAAACAAGGATGTGCATAAATATCTTCTCTATATTGGAAATGGGGCAAAGGAATAACAAAGGCAAGGTAAAATTGTTAGTACCATCTTGTAAACCTCAGTGCTTCACATTGTTTCCCTGCAACACATATAAAGTAGTTAGTCATCAGGTTAAGTAAGGGTTCGCATGCTATCAGTAAAATATGTTGATGATAAATAAGCACATTGTAGATTCATCAGATTAATTCAAGCCACATGGAAAAAAACCATTTATCCAAACCAAGCATGATTAAGAACTTGGAAATATAGCACTTGTACATGTTTCTCATGTATTAAGCGCAGCCAAATTCGATTTATTCCTCACATGGTATACAATAACAGAATTACAGCCACAACAATTGAACATCACATTGCAGAATTGAACCAAGCAGTTAACTAAACACCACAACAAATGAACATAACGTTAACTGAGCACCACATTGCACAATATAACATACTCCTAATAGAAGATCAGACAGTTAACCAAACCAAGCATGCTTGACAACTTGGAAATATAGAATTTGTAATTGTTTCTCATGTATTTAGTACACGCAAACTTGATTTATTCCTCACATGGTATACAATAACAGAATGCAGCCACAACAATTGAACATCGCATTGCAGAATTGAACCAAGCAGTTAACTAAACACCAAACAAATGAACCAAACGTTAACTGAGCACCATATTGCACAATAAAACATACTCCTAATAGAAGATCAGATAGTTAACCAAACCAAGCATGCTTAACAACTTGGAAATATAGCAATTGTATATGTTTCTCATGTATTTAGTAAAACCAAATTCGATTTATTCATTACATGGTATACAATAATAGAATGCAGCCACAACAATTGAAGATCGCATTGCAGAATTGAACCAAGCAGTTAAATAAACACCACAACAAGTGAACCAAGCCACAAAAAATGAACCAAGCAGTTAAGTAAACACCAATTGAACAATATAACATACTCCTAATAGAAGATCAGACAGTTAACCAAACCAAGCATGCTTAGCAACTTGGAAATATAGCAATTGTATTTGTTTCTCATGTATTTAGTACCGTCAAATTCGATTTATTCCTCAGATGATATACAATAAGAGAATGCAGCCACAGTAATTGAACATCGCATTGCAGAATTGAACCAAGCAGTTAACTAAACACCACAAGAAATGAACAAAACGTTAACTGAGCACCACATTGCACAATATAACATACTCCTAATAGAAGACCAGACAGTTAACCAAACCAAGCATGCTTAACAACTTGGAAATATCGCAATTGTATTTGTTTCTCATGTATTTAGTACATCCAAATTTGATTTATTCCTCACATGGTATACAATAACAGAATGCAGCCAGAACAATTGAACATCGCATTGCAGAATTGAGCCAAGCAGTTAACTAAACACCACAACAAGTGAACCAAGACACAAAAAATGAACCAAGCAGTTAAGTAAACACCAATTGAACAATATAACATACTCCTAATAGAAGATCAGATAGTTAACCAAACCAAGCATGCTTAATAACTTGGAAATATTGCACCCTGAAGAATTGAACATCACATTTGCAGAATTGAACCAAGCAGTTAATTGAACACCACATTGCACGACATATAGAACATATACACTATAGCAGAAGAGTGCATGGTGAAAGTAGATAGCACAATTCACTAGAATTTGTTATGGAAAGGCAGTAGCTAGCAAACTGAACGTGGTTCCTTATACTGAGCTACTAAGACAAGTTACTCCTCATTGTCGGAGATATCGATGATGATTGGCTCCTAGGACATGGAAGAGGGCGAGGCCTCCGCATCGTGGGTGCCCTCGTTGTAGTGGTGATTTGCCTGAGCCGCTCCGGGCACCAACCTTCTGGATCTCGGGATGATGTAAGCATGTGCACGCAAAGAAAACACCTCGGAGCCTTCGTCGAAGGCACCGATGGTGGCCTCGAGAAAACGCCACGAACTGTCGTTTAAAGCAGCCAACCGCGTCGAGGCATCAGCGCGTGAGGCATCAACGATGGCCTCGACGGCGAGGTGCTCGTCCAATATCTGGGGGTCGGCACGAATGGCAGCCATCGCGACCTCATCCGCGTGTGCGGCCGCGATTTGCTCCTTCGCTGCCAAATGCTCCTTGAGGTCCTGGCTATACTGCATGCACCATGGCTTAGGCCGGCGCTTATTTGGTGGAGGGGTCAGTGATTTGGGTAGAAGGTGTCGCGCTCGCGCCGACGGTCGGGGCATGTTGGATGTGGAAGGAGGAGGATGGGGGTCCGGTGTGGATTACCTGCCTGGACAGGCGAGGCCGAGCAGCGTGAAGGAGGGTCGCGGGCGAGGAGGCGGCGGCGCTACAAGCAAGGAGTGAAGGTTTCAACTTGGAAAGGAAGGCGGAAAGAGGGGAGATGTGTCTTTTGGTAAGGGGGATGGGGCGGGGAGGTAGATATTTCCATGAAAGCCAAAAATTTGGAATCTCTTCAGCCAAAAAACTGGGGGGCAAAGTGTCATCAGACACGGTCCCTTATTCAGACACGGTCCGAAGATATTTTGTGCTGCATTTCACACGGTTGATTATAATAAACTGTGGGGGATCTACTTGATTTTTGGTCTTGATTTGAATTACATAATGGGGTCACAGCGGCCATGGGCGGTGTTTCAATTGCTAGACCTTTTATCTGCAGTGACCATAAAAGAATTCAAATTATTCAGGGTTCGTTTGAATATTTTTATGCATTAAGTGAGTTTTCAATGCATTTATTTGCATAATTCAAATTTGAACTCCATGCGCATGCTCCAGTGCATATAGATTCGTTGAAAACTCAAATCTTTGTCCTTGGGTGCATGCTTAGGTCCCATGCAAGAAATGGGAATGAATTTCAAACACCATGTCACCGTTGATTGCCGGCAAAACATTGAGATGCCTAGTTTTTAAATTCTAGTAAATCCAAAACTCATCTGAAATTCATGAAACTTGGCATGCTATCATGGAGCGGCATTAACATGCCGTGGCACAAATTTTGTCCCATTTGGGGCAGGTTTGGGTATATGCTTCTCACAAATCGGAGCTTCTCACAACAACCATGATGGTTTTCGGTAGGGAACAACCCACCTTTGGGGACGAAACGATATCCATGGCCTCTTATTGCTTTCAAGTTTTTTTCTCGTGTCAACATAGAACAACAGGAGTGTTGTGTGAATTTTTTTGATTTTCTAGGATTTGTTTGGACATTTTATGCATTAAGTGAGTTTTCAATGCATTTATGTGCATAATTCAAATTTGAACTACATGCGCATGCTCCAGTGCATATAAATTTGTTGAAAAATCAAATATTTGTCCTTGGGTGCACGCTTAGGTATCATGCAAGAAATGGGAATGAATTTCAAACACCATGTCACCGTTGATTGCCGGCAAAACATTGAGATGCCTAGTTTTTAAATTCTAGTAAATCCAAAACTCGTCTGAAGTTCATGAAACTTGGCATGCTATCATGGAGCGGCATCAACATGCCGTGATACCAATTTTGTCCCATTTGGGTCAGGTTTGGGTATATGCTTCTCACAAACCGGAGGTTCTCACAACAAGCATGATGGTTTCGGTAGGGAACGTCCCACCTTTGGGGACGAAATGATATACATTGCCTCTTATTGCTTTCAAGTTTTTTCTCGTGTCAACATAGAACAACAGGAGTGTTGTGTGATTTTTTGTGATTTTTCGGAGTTCGTTTGGACATTTTTATGCAATAAGTGAGTTTTCAATGCATCTATGTGCATAATTCAAATTTGAACTACATGTGCATGCTCTAGTGCATATAAATTCGTTGGAAAATCAAATCTTTGTCCTTGGGAGCATGCTTAGGTCCCATGCAAGAAATGGGAATGAATTGCAAACACAGTGGCACCGTTGATTCCCGGCAAAACATTGAGATGCCTGGTTTTTAAATTCTAGTAAATCCAAAACTCGTCTGAAATTCATGAAACTTGGCATGTTATCATGGACCGGCATCAACATGCCGTGATACAAATTTTGTCCCATTTGCGGCAGGTTTGGGTATATGCTTCTGACAAACCGGAGCTTCTCACAACAAGCATGATGGTTTTCGGTAGGGAACATCCCACCTTTGGGGACGAAACGATATCCATTGCCTCTTAGTGCTTTCAATCTTTTTTGTCGTGTCAACATAGAACACCACGAGTGTTGTGTGATTTTTTGTGATTTTTCGTTGTTCGTTTGGACATTTTTATGCATTAAGTAAGTTATCAATGCATTTATGTGCATAATTCAAATTTGAACTACATGCGCATGCTCCATTGCATATAAATTCGTTGAAAAATCAAATCCTTGTCGTTGGGTGCATTCTTAGGTCCCATGCAAGAAATGAGAATGAATTTCAAACACCATGGCACCGTTGATTGCCGGCAAAACATTAAGATGCTTGGTTTTTAAATTCTAGTAAACCCAAAACTCGTCTGAAATTCATGAAACTCAACATGCTATCAAGGAGCGGCATCAACATGCCGTGGTATAATTTTTTTCCCATGTGGGGCAGGTTTGGGTATATGCTTCTCACAAATCGGAGCTTCTCACAGCAAGCATGATGGTTTTCGGTAGGGAATGTCCCACCTTTCGGGACGAAATGATATCCATTGCCTCTTATTGCTTTGAAGTTTTTTTCTCGTGTCAACATAGAACAACATGAGTGTTTTGTGATTTTTGTGATTTTTCGGGGTTTGTTTGAATTTTTTATGCATTAAGTGAGTTTTCAATGCATTTATGTGCATAATTCACATTTGAACTACATGCGCATGCTCCAGTGCATATAAATTCATTGAAAAATCAAATCTTTGTCCTTGGATGCATGCTTAGGATCCATGCAAGAAATGGGAATGAATTTCAAACATCATGGCACCGTTGATTGCCGGCAAAACATTGAGATACCTGGTTTTTAAATTCTAGTAAATCCAAAACTCGTTTGAAATTCATGAAACTTGGCATGCTATCATGGAGCGGCATCAACATGCCGTGGTACAAATTTTGTCCCATTTGGGGTAGGTTTGGGTATATGATTCTCACAAATTGGAGCTTGTCACAACAAGCATGATGGTTTTCGGTAGGGAACGTCCCACCTTTGGGGACGAAACGATATCCATTGCCTCTTACTGCTTTCAAGTTTTTTTTCTCATGTCAACATAGAACTACATGAGTGTTGTGTGTTTTTTTGTGATTTTTTGGGGTTCGTTTGGACATTTTTATGCATTAAGTGAGTTTTCAATGAATTTATGTGCATAAATCAAATTTGAACTACATGTGCATGCTCCAGTGCATATAAATTCATTGAAAATCAAATTGTAGTAAATCCAAAACTCGTCTAAAATTCATGAAACTTGGCATGCTATCATGGACCGGCATCAACATGTCGTGGTACAATTTTTGTCCCATTTGGGGCAGGTTAACCATTCACGTGACGCCACGTGTCTTGGTTTTAATGGATATAGGAAGTTTCGTGTGGACAGCTGCTTGACTGAACGGGAGGCGTGCGAGCGTAGTACGGTGTGCAGGCTCACCGGGAAGTGTACAAGCTGTTCAACGCAGGATCTGTGCATCTCTTCAACGAAAACGGTTCAGATTTGGGTATGCAAATTAAAGTCAGACTTCGGCGCTAAGCCAAGAGACACTGCAATTTGTGCAAATATGCAGCTAAAAATCAATATCACTATCTATTTTTTGCAACTAAAATTTAGTAATTAAGCATAGATTTCATTCATACTAGAGATTAAGCAGTCGTTCTCGTCGGGAAGTGAGACAGCCTTGGACCGCCACCCGCCTCGCTCCCGCTGGTCCATATTGATGGGCCACCGAGCGGCCGCACCCCCCATCCTCGCCACACACACAATTCCTCTCTCTCCGCCCGCATCCTCGATGCCGCTCTGAGTCCTCAAAGCCGTTAGTGTACGAGGATGCCGCTGAAGCACCCCATTGAAGGGAGTGGCGACGCCTTGGCTGCTGAAGCACCGGAGCACGACGTGAATATGGAGACAAAGGTTCCCGTTCCTGCCGACAAGGTGGAGAACGAGGTTGCCAACAAGCGGAGGCGGGTCGAGCAAGAACCGCAAGCGACTCCAGCACACCTAGACTTCATCAACAACCTCCCCGATGATATGTTAATAGTCATCATATCCCTCCTCCAATCAGAAATCGAGCGAGGACAGCCGCCGTTTCCTGGCGGTGGTGCACCCTATGGCTCCGCACCCCTGTCGACCTCCTCCACGCCTACAAGCTCTGCCATGGCTATCGCCAAAGCTTGGATGTGTTCTCCCAGATCCACGGCAGTCACCATGGCCCAATCAAAGGCCTTATCGCGGGCGAGTTCCAATCCAATGGCATGGAGCGAGCCAAGCTTGATGAGTGGTTCCGATTCCGTGCCATAGATAAGCTCGAGAAGCTAAGTTATAATGATGGGAATATGAGCTTGCTGCCAACGTCCGCGCTCCGCTTCGCGCCCATGCTGCGCCTCGCCAAGTTCATGAACTGCCATCCCCCTTAATGACGGACCCGCTCTTTTTCTACCACGACTGAAGCACCTCGACCTCGTCGCCGTTCGCATCCCAAAGGATGACAAGGAGCGTCTGCTCCGTGGAAGTACTACACTCAAGTTCCTTCGTCTTTGGGCGATGAATTGGTCGAGTACCTTGCACATCACCTACAGGACTCTCTGCACTATTTATGTGTGTTGCTGGTGGTGCAACGAGAGATCACAAAAGGTGGACCACAATATGGTCATCCAGGACACACATTCACTTGAGAGATTACTTGTAGTTGATCAACAAGGTCCAACAAGAATCAATGTCATTTCTGTGCCGAAATTGAAAGTGATGGGCAACTCGTCTGTCAAATACGACAACTTTCAGATACAACATTCACCCTATATACCTCCCCTTCTTGATATCAACGTTATTTCTAGTTTTGAAGATGTATCTTCGTCTGTCATCTAGGTAAGCTTCACCCTGACTCTGGGCACAGTGAATGTCTTGGCAGTAGAATCTATCGTCTCCAACCTGGACAAAGTTTTCAGTTGCCTGAGATGCTTTTCGTGCCTGAAGAAGCTGTATATCGAGGTGATGTTCCTTTCCTGTTAAATGTTAACCATAAGGGAGTTCAATTTTTTGCACCTTTTCCAAAGTTTACAATGACTATGTACTACAATGTCTGAAGGAATTTTGGAGGATTTTAGGGCATACACCCCCACCACATATTGGTTGCTTCATTCATATGGTTACAATCGTCCATAAGCATTTCTCCTTTGGATTCATCTGTACTAGTTTTCTTAGGGATTTTTCATCCAATCTAACCTCTTGTGAACAAGGCTACACGTTTCTAGATTGTAATCAAATTAATGCCCATGTTAATCATGACAGATCGAAGATGGCATGTTGGTGCATTTTACACATCCTGCAAACCAAATGGGCGTGTAGTAGTGTTCAAAACTGCATGTAGGCACTAACACGTCTCTTCTCTTGCAGTGCATATTAGACCCGGTGGAAGATGTTGATAATGACAATCAGATCGAGTGCCTGGATCTGCATCTCTCAAATATTACTTTGAACTCCTACCGAGGGACCCCACCGGAGATTACACTCGCCATGTTCTTTCTTACCGGAGCAAGGGTGCTGAGGGTATTGAGGTTGAACATGCATTTAATTAGGAATGATCAATGGTATGATTATCTAAGGCGGCTGGTACTGCAGAATGGAAGTGCCTCCAAAAATGCCAAACTTCGTATTGGAAGAGCAAATGGCAAATCAATTGGAAGTTATTGTGTCAAACCCATACGTGACTTGTCAGCGGCTGATCCCTTTTCATAAATGACGCAGCTTGCAATGTTTGAATTTGGGCATTGTAATCTTTGAACTTGAACCTTGCAATATTTATGGTATTTGTTATATTGAACCATTTTGTTTTCTTGTGTCAACGCAAACAGTTCATCTGGGTGAACCGCATGTCGTACATCGCACACACCTTGATCTGGCTGACCATTTCTGTTGTGTTGCCTAATCACAAACAATTCATCCGAGTGAACTGTACGCTGTACATCACACACACCATGATCTGGCTGATTGTTTCTTTTGTGTTGCCTAATCACAAACAGTTCATCCGAGTTAACCGAATGTTGTACATCGCACACATTCATCAGGCTGCCCGTTTCTTTTGTTCCGCCTCATCGCAAATGGTTCATCGGACTGAACCATAAGTCGTGCATCGCACACGCAACTAAAATCTGAACCGTGTTTGATGGCCCCGACATCGCAAACATTTTGAACCTTTTTTGACGGGTTTTTTACATCCCTGTTTGCGATTAATGCATTGCACACAGTTTCGTCAAAGGGTCTCTGATCGTATTGTCACGTTAGCAGCATCCTGCAGTAGTGTAATCTATGCATAGGGGTTGATGCATGTTTTTATTATATTTTCTCCTATAGAAACTTTGGGGTCTCCTTGTAGTTCTTTGTGTGGATTGAATATTATGATCATGAAGTTGTTTGATGCATATCGTAGAATCAACTCATGGATATTTGTGGTGACATTGGAATATCTAGGTGACATTAGAGTTGGTTGATGTGTGTCATTTGGTGTTATTTTAGTACGAACTCTTGCTAAGATTGATTGAAAATAATAGCTTTGTGTTATTTTAGTACGAACTCTAGGATAGATTGATCGGAAAGAATAGCTTTGAGGTCGTTTCGTACCCTACAAACAATTTCTATTTTTTGTTCTCCAATAGGAACTCTGTAACATCCCAAAATTCTAAATATTGGAATGTTATATTAAGTAGATAGTTTTGATTGCTTGTTTGATGTGCTGTGTGAAATTGAGTGAAATTTAAAACTTTTGAAAGTTAAATAAGAGGGAATGAAATGACTTTCCCAAACTTTGAACTTGCATTTTATGTCCCCCATGAATTCAAATTCATTTCATCACTAAACCCTAGAGTGAAGATGATATGACTTCTTTCATTGAAATAAATGAAAAGGGTTTTTGAAAGGATTTTGAATTTCATTCTTGAAATATTTTAAATTCATAAACTTTATGCAACTCAATGATTTTCCCGAGAGAAGATAAAATGACTTCTTCAATTTATAGGAAATATGAGTTGGAAGTTCCTTTGAAGTATTTTGAAATTTATTTTCAAATTTGAGTTATTTGGTTTTTTTTCAAATTATTTTTCTCCAAAAATAAAATATATGGAAAATTGTGTAAAATGATTCCCTACAGTAGAAAATTGGTGATAAATAAAATTGATATCATTTGGCTTTTTAAAAATGATTTTTATTAGTTTTTATTGCAACAGTACACTGTTTGATTTATTTAAATTTTTGTGGATTTTATTTGACTCTAGAAAAATGTTCATGTTGTAGGAAACGTTTTTCTCAAAACCCTGATATATAATATGCCTATATAAAATTTCCTCGGTTTTCGTTATTTAGTTTTTCTTTTCTGTTTCTATTAAAAAAACCGCGCGTGCGCCTTTATTTATCCGTCGCCCACGTGCGCAGCTTAATTAGTAGCAGCGGGTGCCTCATTTTTTTCCTTTCCTCCTAATGGGCCAAGCCGAGTCATTCATTATTTTTTTATTTTTCTTCCCTAATGTTTTTTTTTCTTTCGGCCGAAATTAAAAAAAAATGTACGCGTACATCGCGACCGGGGCCGAACCCTTTTAGCCCATACGGTTCTCCTAGTTTCGTTTATTTTATTTATGTTTAGTCCCACATTGCCTAGTCTTTGACCCGTAAGGCTTTATTCCAACTATAAATATAGACCCATAGAGCCTCCAAAAATCACCCGATTCGGGTTAAACTAATATTTTGATTTGACTAGGTTCACTTAAAAAAATCTCTCCGGCGGGAATTCTGGAAGTCGTCTCCTCTCTCCGAAGTCATATTTTCTCTACCTTATAAAACTATCTTTCTTTGTATTTTTTTTATATACTCCAGTAGCTTATTATTTCTAGACTAGTACAATAGAATAATTAGTTGTATAAACTAGCCCTGTATTTACACTTTAGACCTAGAATTCTTTTAGCCGTAGCTATTTTTCTTTCGTAAAACAGCTTGGCCCTGATTTTTCAATTACCCATAACTTTTTACTCGCTCATCCAAATTAGATCAAACCAATTCCTAGATTTTCGTCTTGATCTCACATATGCAGTGAACCTATCAATAAACTTTTTGCAACTTTCAAATTTCGAAATTTGTTCAAATTCATATTTAAACTTTTTTGATCATATCTTTTTAACCGTACCTCTGTTTGAGTTCATTCAATTTTTGTACTGTTATAAATTGTTTTCTATTCCAAGAGTTATTCGTTTTTTTTCGAAGCTTTCCGAATTGTTTTCTTCGTTCTTTCCGATTTTCTGAGTGATTGCTTATGTGTGGTTACTATTGTTTGCTTACGATTGATTGAATGGAGTGTGACGAATAGATCTATCACGAGTTATGAGTGCGAAGAATCTACATCAACAGTACAAGGAAAGTTCATACTTTGATCATACTTTCCAATACCCAGTTTTTATTGCATTAGTTCTATCCTCAAAGATTTGCATGAGTAGGACTTGGATACATGTGGGATTGCTTTGTAGTTCCTGAGGTAGGAACCCAATGAGTTGAGATCAACCCCGGGAATATACGCTTTATTACTTATTACTTAGCCATGCGTAGACGTGGATTGGTATGTGTGATTCATGAAATTGTTGAGAGAGATATTTAACTAAGGGAAACTTAAGGTGGAAACTTTAATACACATCTGGGTGGATTGGTTGGGGCACCCTGGAGCACCAAGTGGTTTGCCCGGGCACCTGGAGAAACCAGTGTTTGCCCTAGGGGATCCGGGAGGACCCGTGTGATCACCCTATGGAATGCCACCCAGGCTCAAATGGATCATATGATATTTTCATGCCTAGAAACTTCCATGTGCAGCCACATGCCATTATGGGCTCTCGCATAGTTGAGTATGTTGTGTGAGCTCTTTCAGTGGTGGACTAGCAGATGTAGGGGAAAGTAGGTGTATCGGTCCATCCAGGGTAAAGAGTAAATGATTCTGAAAGACTGTGTCTCGGTCATATGGTTCTCAAACACCATGGAGTGCGAGAAATTAAATGGAGGCGATCGAGTCTTGTGGGGAAGAGTGCACAAACCTCTGCAGAGTGTATAAACTATTAATGAGTAGCCGTGTCCACGGTTATGGACATCTTTGAGTATCTAGAAGTGGATTATTTTATTGATCTCATCACTCTATTTAATTTACTTGTTGGGTTATTAATGACTATGGTAAATTTGGGATTGAGATGGAGGAACCATTCTCAATATTGCATAACTAAACTGAGTAGTAAATAAAATCAATTCCTTTGTTGTAGGAAAAAATTAGCTTTATGCAAAAATAAACCTTACAGCCTCCACCGACCAAATATGCATGTAGTGATAGATATTGTTCATCGTTATTCTATGGTGTGAATTTGCCAGTACATTCAATGTACTGACCTACATGGTTGCAACGTCTCATGTTGCGGGAAGTATTCGACGAGTAAGTGTTACGTTAGGGTTGTGCTGTCCACACTCAACTTTGCCGTTGGTGTTGATGGCAATCCACAACCTTGTTGTTACTTCCGCTATATGAATTGAGGTAATAGTATTTACATTAATTTATACATGTGATTTACCTCTGTTATAAATCCTCGAGTACTGTGTTTGTGAGCATACCGATCCAGGGATGACACTTAAGCACAGAGACTTGATCCATTCGGGTCGGGTCGCTATAAGATGGTATCAGAGCAGATGTTGACTGTAGGACGTAACCCTAGAAACTGGCCAGCCCATAGGAAAGAATTTCTCTAAAACTTTCTTTTCAAAAAGATTCTTACCTCTCTTCTTTTCCGAGCTTTGTCCAAAAACTCCCCTTTTACCTTAGAGAGTTAGACAATACCCTTTTCCATTTTGACCACTTCGGAGTAAAGAGGATTTCCCCATACATTGGAAGTGTTGAAGCTACTACAGTGGATACTCAAAAGATTTGAAGAGTTGACGACTTTGAAGGAATATTAACCTTTAAAAGACCAAACCCCTGTTATGTACTTATGTTAGATGCGACGATTGTTAGCCGTCAATTGTTTGATGTTTTTTCGTCGGCCACAAAACAAAACCCGTCTTTTCAAAACTATTGTTTGTATTGAGTGTATCTCTCTCCACCTTATGAATCTCATCTCAAAACCCTTGGACCTAATAGAGGATGAATGAAGATAGACTTGAAGTCTCTGGACCGATGACCCAACCAGAGACAGATCTATGGATACAAAACATGGAGGATCACTTCAGGAAAAATTTGGTTGCAAGGAAGTATGAGGTTCAATACGCTCTTCAGTACTTTACAAAAAGTTCTGCAACATGGTGGAAAATGCATAAAGCCATACAAGGAAGTAATGGAGAAAAAAGTGGAGAGGAATTCAAGAAGACTCTGCCAAAATCCCGTCTCATCCGAAAGCGTGGTGACAACCCGAAGAAGAAGACTTGTGCCTGCAGGATTTGTGGAGAAATAGGACACACCCACGAGGAGCACAAAGATGAATGCCCCCATTGTGAAGAAAGTCACCCAGCTGAAGAATGCCCAACTAGGCATATTACTTGTTTCTTGTGTGAAGGGACTACCCACTACCCTGCTCAGTGTAACATCTACCCCATGGCGCAACGAACTATCCAGCAGAAGAAAGAAACAATGAAAGAAGCCCTCGAGGAAATTTCAAAGGAATCCGCGATGGAGGAAGATATTGACAACCCTGATGGAGAAGGCCTAAACAGGTATTACTCCCGTGCCTGCTACTCATGTGGGGAAAAAAGGACATCTTTCACAGTATTACACAAAGGAAAGCCAAGAGTATCTGGGAGACTTCCCGACAGAAGAAGTAGAGTTTGATCCACAAAAGATGGAAGAATTGATAGGAACGAAGAAGTCGAGGAAGGGAAAGAGCATGTGTCCCTAGAACAAACCAATTTATGTGGAAAAGGACCTGAGTCACATCACATGTTACAGGTGCAAGGATTTAGGTCATTACGCTAGCAACTGCCCAACAAGGGAGCCAAGAACCCAGTGAACCAAGATAGCCACCATGAAGTCCCTAAATTTGTCTAATGTCATTAGTTTACGCTGCAAGGAAGTAGGGCATTTTGCCAGAGAAGGTTCAGACCAGAGGAAAGATTGAGCAGAGTAGTTGAGATTTTTATATTGGAATAAAGCGTGTAAATAAATGTGGAATGCACTTTTCATTTGGATGTTGAGTTGAGTTATGGAAAGGACATTGTAATAGTTTGTGAAGCAATAGAAGTTGATATGATTGGAATCTCATATGAAATGTTATAAGCTGTTGGTTGAGTGTGAGTGCCTGTCTTCCTATCTCACCCAACCTAAAACCTAGAACCCATGGACCAGCTGACCCCAAGCCTTTCTCGGACAACCAACCACGTTTCACCCAAGGAAATACATACACTATCCTGAGTACGCCTTCTGTCTATTACCTATAGATGACAACCCTTTACGAGTCTTTTCTCAAAGGCCCGAAAACGATCATGACCCTGACTAGCTAGCAGGATTACCCAAGAATCCTGAAGGACATGATGAAGCATATTCACTTGGAAGGATATGCAGTTTACAAGGGTTATCCCTTCATGGAGAATGGTGTTGAACTTTGGTACGTGGAGGTACACCTCCACCGTGTGAAAGGAGTTTGCCCAAAAACTATGGGTCAATACCATTTCATCTCTCGAGTACCACGAACAACCTTCTCCGGCTCTGTTCATGAAGCTGTTATGGAGGCCATACGTCAGATTGGAGAAATACTCGAAGCAAGACTTCGTCACACTTAGGAATGCCTGAGTGGGGTGTATGCAGAGAAGAGGGAGATGAAGCACACGACCACCATCCTGAAGCAAAAGGTCGATGATTTCAAGAATCACATTGCAAAATTCCAGTGGGACTGAAGCATCCTCAGCTAGGACAAAGGAATAAAGATGGAAGGATTGCTCGACCATGCCAAGCTATGTGGATGGCAGCATTTGTAGTGAAGCACCCTTGAAATTGGAGTGATGAATAGTGGTTCGGGATGTAATAAAGGATTTGATATGAAGAGAATATGAATTTCGGATGAACAAGTGCATTTAGTTTTTGGGGGGCGATACTTTTCTATGTGAACATTGGACCAATGGAAAAGAAACTGTTGCCCCAAAGAGTGGAGTTTGCACAAAGTAAGTTGAGAATCAATACAGTTAGCATCATGGCATTGATTTTGGATTTTTCGAGTTGTTACCATATAAGCAATAAGTGAAATCATGCTACCTGCAATAAGATTTGGAAGAAACTAGTGTTTTCATTTTAAGGGTGGTAGAATCCAGCACCGTTACCCGAATACAAGAGTTAGTTACATCAGACCTTGGACTGGAGAAGACAAAGATGAGTCTAAGTAATTAAATCTTAGTTTGTACCAACAGAAGGAAGGGAAACCGTACAATTGGATGGATTTAAGAATGCTAGGAAGCTTGATGTTTGAAGAATGATCAGTGGCAACCCGATGATGAGACCAAGTGTTACTAGTGACAAGTTGGAGATGAGCCATAACCCACAGGCCCCGGGACCTGTCAAGAAGCAAGCACACTATTGCTGAAGGAAAACCCCTGGTAGAAGTTACGACTTTGTCAACAGACAATCTTATAGTTGTCTACACTAAACCCTAGAGTTGTGAAGAACGATAGAGGTTTTGTTCAGCTTGCAGAAGTAATGGATTTTATCCGAACTTAGTTCGTTGACAAGAGAAATTCTGCAATGCTTGTGAGGATGATCGAGTGTTAGAATTCGAGATTCACTAAACCACATACAAGGTAATGATTTGGGTGCGGATTCGCCTCTGTTATACGGGATGGTAAATCTGAGTGACTTACCTATAGTAGAGAGACGGCGATATAAAAAGTTTGTTTAAACCTTATAATGGTATGGCAATTTTTTTCCATGTACAAGGCAACTGTTACCAACCGTAGGTCATACCGTGAGAATGAAGCCCATACCCGTTTTCTATAGGGACCCAGCTAATTTTGTTTGATGGCCACCATGAAATATCGATAGTTGTTTAGTATTAGCGCCAAATCTGTCAAGAAGAACCAGTCTCGGAAGAACCTTACCAAGATGAAAGGAAACAATAATTGAGGACAAAGGTTATGCCACTACCGGAAGAGCCCAGCGAAGGAATTATACCGAAGATTTGAGAAGACCGACTCTGTCGGCAAAGGATGGAGTACTTGAGTTTTGATAGAACAATAAGCATGCTTCTAAGTGAGGTAGCACAATAGATCATACCGATCAATGGATTTGTTAGGAGACCCCGGATCCCAACCTATTTCTTGCTAGCCTCTCCGAATCTCGAGGACGAGATTCATTTTAAGTGTGGTAGATTTGCAACATCCCAAAATTCTAAATTTTGGAATGTTATATTAAATAGATAGTTTTGATTGCTTTTTTGATGTGCTGTGTGAAATTGAATGAAATTCGAAACTTTTGAAAGTTAAATGAGAGGGAATGAAATTACTTTCCCAAACTTTCACCTTGCATTTTATGTCCCCCATGAATTCAAATTCATTTCATCACTAAACCCTAGAGTGAAGATGATATGACTTCCTTCATTTAAGTAAATGAAAAGGGTTTTTGAAAGGATTTTGAATTCCATTCTTGAAATATTTTAAATTCAAAAACTTTATGCAAATCAATGATTTTCCCGAGAGAAGATAAAATGAGTTCTTCAATTTATAGGAAATATGAGTTGAAAGTTCCTTTGAAGTATTTTGAAATTTATTTTCAAATTTGAGTTATTTGGTTTTTATTCAAATTATTTTTCTCCAAACATAAAATATATGGAAAATAGGGCAAAATGATTCCCTACAGTAGAAAATTGGGGATAAATAAATTTGATATCATTTTGGCTTTTTAAAAATGATTTTTATTGGTTTTTATTGCAAAAGTAGCACTGTTTGATTTATTTAAATTTTTGTGGATTTTATTTGACTCTGGAAAAATGTTCATGTTGTAGGAAATCGTCTTCTGAAAATCTGATATATAATATGCCTATATAAAAGTTTCCTTTGTTTTCTTTATTTAGTTTTTCTTGTCTGTTTCTATTAAAAAATTTGCACGTGCACCTTTATTTCTCTGTCGCCCACGTGCACAGCTTAGTAGCAGCGGGCGCCTCATTTTTTTCCTTTCCTCCTAATGGGCCAAGCCCAGTCAGTCATATTTGTTCTTTTTCTTCCCTAATGTTTTTTCTCTTTCTTCTCTAAAATTTCTAGGCCTCTTACAAATCTTTTCAAAAGGATATTCCTTTTGTTTTGATGATGATCGTGTAGAAGACTTTGAAACACTCAAGAAAGCCTTAATTTTGCACCTATTGTTCAATAACTCGATTGGAACTTGCCTTTTGAAATTATGTGTGATGCTAGTGATTATGCTGTTGGTGTTGTTTTAGGACAAAGAGTTGATAAGAAACTGAATGTTATTCATTATACAAGTAAACTCTAGAGAGTGCACAAAGAAATTATGCTACTACTGAAAAAGAATTTCTAGCAGCTGTGTTTGCCTGTGCTAAATTTAGAGCCTATATTGTGGACTCAAAACTAATTTTTCACTATGATCCTGCAGCAATAAAATATCTTATGGAAAAGAAAGATGCTAAACCTAGACTCATTAGGGTGTTTCTCTTGCTACAAGAATTTGATTTACATATAACTGATAGGAAAGGAGCTGAGAACCTCGTGGCGGATAACTTGTCTCGGTTGGAGAATGTTCTTGTTGACCCACTACCTATTGATGATAGTTTTCCTGATGAGCAATTAGCTACAATACATGTCTCTAATAGCACACCTTGGTATGTGATACGTCCAAAACGTATCTATAATTTCTGCTTGCTCCATGCCTCTTTTGTGTGATATTGCTATGATATTTATGCACTTCCATACACTTTTGATCATATTTGGACTAACCTATTAACTCAGTGCACCCCAGTGCCAGTTTCTGTTTTCTGCTGTTTTGGTATTTCAGGTTTTCCCATTACGTAAACTGCCAGAAAAATTTCGGGAAACATATATAAAAAATCAGCGTTCCGGAAGCTTCCATGCGGCCAAAGTAGGGCCGGAGGGGGGCCACCAGGGCTCCAGGCGGCCAGAGGGCGCGCCCCCCCTCCTGGCCGCGCCGCCAGGGCGACTGGGCCCCCCTGGCCTCCTCTGACGCCCCCCTTTGGCATATATTTACACCGCATCCCGAAACCCTCGAGGACAGAACCCTTTTTCGCGATCTCATCTATGTTCCGCCGCCGCCACGCTTCCAAGATCGGGAGCACCAGGAGAACTCTTCCCGGCACCCTGTCGGAGGGGAGGATCACCACCGGGAGCCTCTCCACCACCATGGACGCCTCCCGGATGAGTTGTGAGTAGTCCCTTGGACCATGGGTCCATGACCAGTAGCTATGTGATGTTCTCCTCCCCTCTTTGTTCTTCACCGATTAGGCCTCGTGAGCTGCCCTACATGATCGAGGCACATATGTAATCCTTATGCTGTTGCTATGATGAGTTTGCTGGGATCCGATGGATTATGAGATTATGTTCAGATTGTGTGTGAGTAATATATTTGATTTACCTCTTTTGTATTTATGTTCTTGAGTAAATCTTGCATGTTCTCCATTGCTGTTTATTGCTTTGGCCAAGTAGTAGGTAGTAACTCCAAGAGGGAACGTTATGCTTGATTGTGGGTTCATGCCCCTCGATGACTAGCTTGAGTGATAGAAACATGAGTCTAGGGGATGTGCTGTTGCCACAAGGGGGAAAACAACCGTGCTTGTACTCGCGGGTGCAAGGATTGTTTACTTTACGCAAAGTTCTTTTAATGCAGTTGTCTGTTGCTTTGAGTTTACACTATGGGTGGGACTCGCAACTTAATACCAGCGAAATGTTCTGGATAGATATCTCAAGGTGGATGATTAGTAGTAGATGCAGATGGATTTCGGTCTACTTACCTTGGCGTACCACCCATGCTTTTGATCCTCTATCTTTCTTTGCAGCATAGTTAGCATTGGTTTGCGCACATAATCCTGTCAATTGCCCAGCTGTAATTCGTTTACCTCGCTTAGCTGTTTTATCGTCTTTTGGGAGAGTGATATCACTAGTGAACATCATGGGAACCCGGTCCATATTACCATCACTGATCACATCCGCTATTTACTTTCAGTTCTTGCTTACTAGTTGCAGTCATACCTATCACTATTATCTCTTGCGTTTGATCCTTTGTAAACGACAAGGCCGGAGGGATTGACAACCTCTCTGTACTCGTTGGGAGCAAAGTTATTTGTATTTGTGTGCAGGTCCGGTCGATCGCTAGTTGCGCCGCTAGCAGTTGACACCTTCTTGTTGAACCTCGGAGTCTCAAGGGATTTGATCCTTGGTATCTTTGCCAAGGGAAAACTACCGCTACACTGCATCTCAAACCTTCCACTTGGGGTAACCAACGAGGGGCGAGAAGCCATCAAGCAAAGTTTTCTGGCGCCGTCGCCGGGGACTCCACTCTTCAAGATAGGGGAGTTGCACGCTATCTTTTACCTTTGCTTTTTAGTCTTGTTAGTTTACCTTTCAGTTTTTGCTTTAGTATCCTTTATCAAAAATCACAAAAATAGTTATCTCATTCTTTAGTTGTCGTTATGTCTGGTCCTTTTGTCTTTGGTGAGGCAGAAGTTCTCACCTTTAAACAAAGATGTCGGTGTACTAAGGTAGGGGTACCTCAGTACCCCTACTTGTGCACGGGCAGTAGCAGCTCCCCGCGGCAGGGTCTACCACGTGCTTGCCGGAAACCTTTCCGATCCTCATTAAGCCATTCAAAAACAAAGTATACAAGACAGAAGATCAAGACCCCGGCAAGTGGAGCTTGCCGGGAAGGCCGTCCCAGGCTCAAGACTATAACATTAACACAAGACCCTGGCAAGAGGAGCTTGCCAGGAAGACCAGAAGACTGCATTTCAGAAGACACGCCTTGGCGCAGCATGCGCCTCGGCAGGGCCCGGGGAGCGACAACCTTGAGGGCCCGGCAAGCTCAAGGCCCCGGCAAGGTGCTTGCCGGGGGAAACTCACGCTGTGTGCCCGCGCTCCAGCGCATCGACCCACGCGTCGCCCTGGGACCCTTCCAGGGACGCGTGGCTGATGGCTGTGCAGCCTGGGGGAGACGGTGGCACTCCACGGTGACGAAGCTACCGCCGTGGCGAACGGAGACGCAAGGGCGGGCGCTTTTGGGGTCGACGGTGACGGGCATTTAATGCTCTTGTCCCCCACTGTCAAAGTAGGTGATGACCACTGTTCATCCACTGTTCACGCACTGTTCCCGCACTGTTACAACTACCACCAAAGTTACATTTCTGCCCTTTCTCCTACGTTGACACCTGTCGGTGACCCCTTGGGCTATAAAAGGAGGCCCATGCACAACGTAGAAAGGGTTCGGAACCTAGAAAACTCTCTCGCTCGGTGTAGCTAGTTCTCCGAGCTCCCGAGCTCCAACACTCAATACAATCTAAGCAGGAGTAGGGTTTTACGCGTCCGTCGCGGCCCGAACCTGGGTAAACTGCCCGCGTGCTCTCCTCGATCTGCTCTTCGTGCTCCCTCCGCTACCTTACCGCAACTACAAGGGGCTCCGGTCCCATAGGTGCTCGTGGTGGACAGTTTCCCCCGACATCTTTGGCGCGCCAGGTAGGGGGCATCGAGGTTGTGCGAACCTGATCCGGCGTTCACGCGGGCGCATTCTTCATCAACCTCTCCAGCCACATCGACTTCATCAGCAGCAACATGGCCCCGAAGAAGAAAGCTTCGGAGGTCGGAGGCCCGTCTGCGTCTGTTCCACCGCCACCAGAACCAACGGTGGGTGGAGGAGACGCCGGCGGAAGGGTGGTCGCCGGCGAGGAAACTCGCGGCGCCACCAAATCCAAGGACAAGACGGACGACCGAGCCTCGGTGTCCGTAGATGCGCCACGTCCATCGCAGCAGACGACAACCCAGCAGCGCCGTGGTACAGGAGGTACCATCCGCTTGCTGGGACAAGGCCAAACCGGAGGTTCGCGGGATGCTCAAGGCCACCGCCCTGGCACGAGCAAGGCGCGGTCGCCGGGGCGGGAAACTGCTCCTTCTAACCCTGTTAGGAGTCCGAGCATATCCCGCTCCTCGCACCGCTCGCCCCCGCTCCCCTCCTCTCCAGCAGAAGCACTCGCAAGAGCACAACTGCTCCTTGATTTCCGTCCAGCGGCAGACAAAGCCGAAGACTGGAGGGCGACAATCCAAAGCCTCATTGCCTTCGCCAACAACAACACGCCGCAGCAGCCGGAGACATCGCGGCCGCGGCAAGTCGAGAAGACGAAGGCCGACGGCGACAAGACCATCGGGGGTGCAACCACCGTGCACTCCCCGCCGCGGAAGCAGAAGACGCCTCCCCGCCGGATAAACGTCGACGACGACTCCACGGCGTCGTCAGATCCGCGGGCTCGTCGGGACCAGCGTCAAGTCCTTGACGACCGGCGACAAGAATACGCTCGGACGACAATCGAGCGCCGCCGAGAAGCTCGGCGACAATCAGATCTGCGCGCTGGGACCGCTGTTGACACACACGCGCCCGGTGAGCCAGGCGACTTGCCGTACGCGGCAGGTTGCCATGCGTTTACCCGTGAGCTGCGGCGTGTCCAGTGGCCCAGCGTGAAAAACTTCAGGCCCGACGTACCCGAGAAGTACGACGGCAAGACGCACCCCTCAGAGTTCCTCAGCATCTACACCATCGCGGTGCAGGCTGCCGGGGGACGCGACGAGAAGATACTGGCGAACTACTTCCTGCTGGTGCTTAAGCCAAACGTTCGTTCTTGGCTTATGCACTTGCCGGAAGGCTCCATTTCTTCATTGGCAGATCTGTGCCACCAATTTGTTGGCGCCTTCACGGGCGGCCACAAGCCCCACGGCCAGGAGAGTGATCTCCACATCTTGGCCCAGAAGGAAGGAGAACCTCTGCGCAAGTACATCCAACGATTCAGCCGCGTGCAGCACAACATTCCCGACGTCCACCCCGCCGCGGTTATCAGCGCGTTCCACCAAAACGTGCGTAACCGCCGCATGCGTGAGGAGATGGCCATGACGAAGATCCGGGACGTCAGCGAGCTCTACGCTCTGGCTGACAAGTGCGCGCGCGCCGAAGAGGGGAGGAGACTCCCCGGAGAGGATGCTGGCGCAGGGGGAAGCGACAGTGAGGATGCCGCCCCGGCAAAGAAGAGCCGGCGGCGGAACAATAGAAAGAAGAAAAGCAAGGAAGTGCTGGTCGTTGAGAAGTCAAGGCAAGGAGGCTCCCGCCAAGACAGCACAGGCTGGCGGCACCGGCAAGGAGCCTGCCCGTGTAGCGGCAGCCGACAAGCAGGACGGCTCCGACAAGCAATATTGCAAGATCCACCGCACCAAGGGTCACGACCTTTCGAACTGCAAGCGCGTCGAGTACCTCGTAGAGCAACAGAAAGCTGAATACGAGCGGCGCGACAAGGAGAAGGCCCAAGGTGGCGGAGGAGAGCCGAGCAAGAAGCGGCCATTCAATGGCCGGGGAGGACGCCGCGGCAAGGCCAAGCAGCGGCAAGGTGATCGACCTCCCCGGGGCCGCGACAAAGATGAAGAGGAAGAGGACGACGACGACATGGAGGAAGGTGATAACAGCGAGCAGGAGTTCCAGAAGGCCACAGAAGCGCTGTGCGTCGACGGAGGCGCCTCTCTGCACACTTCCCACCGCCAACTCAAGCAGTGGGTGCGGGAAGTAAACGCAGCAGAGCCGCCCATTGAATCGCGCAGGCTGCTGAAATGGTCCAGCACGCCCATCATTTTTGATCTTGAGGATCACCCTGACCGCACCACTACGGTTGGGTGCTTGCCGATGTTGGTCTCACCAACCATCCGCAACCTCAAGGTCACCAAAATGTTGGTTGACGGCGGGGCCGGGCTAAACTTGATCTCCTCAGCTGTGATCAAGAAACTCCAGATCCTAGATGGCGAGCTCGAAGAGACCGGTTCGTTCCAAGGAATAAACCCGGGAAGGAGCAAGCCCAAGGGGAAGATAACTCTGCCAGTGACCTTTGGCGGGGAGCTTAACTTCAGGACGGAGAGGATAACCTTTGATGTTGCCGATATCCCATTGCCATACAATGGGATACTTGGACGTCCTGCCCTCGCCAAGTTCATGGCAGCTTCCCACTACGCCTACAATGTACTCAAGATGCCGGGGCCGATAAGCGTCATATCTGTCCATGGCGACAAGAAGGACGCGCTTATCTGCGCCGACAAGATATACCGGGACGCAGCAGCCGCAGCGGAGAGCAACACACTTGCCGCTGAAGCTCCCGGGGGGAAGAAGACTAAGTCCAAGTCCGGCAAGTGCTCTGGGGCCCACTCCGGCAAACGCACCTCTTCGGAGTGCTGCGCTGCCGTCGAGGACGTTCCATCGAGCTCCACCAGCAAGTGCAAGAAGGGAATGGCCGCTCCACCGGCAACCAAGAAGGTGTCCGCCAAGGAGGACGGCACTGGTGGTACATTCACCATCAGTGCTACACTTGATAGCAAATAGGAAAGCGCGCTCATTGCCTTCCTGCGGGCGAATGTCGATGTGTTTGCGTGGCAACCATCTGACATCCCCGGCGTTCCCAGGAAGGTAATTGAGCACAAGCTTGCTGTTTGTCCTCATGCGCGGCCCGTCAAGCAGAAAGTCAGGAAGCAAGCCGTGGAGCGCCAAGAATTCATTGCCGAAGAAATCAAGAAGCTAGAAGCAGCAGGCCTGGTTAGAGGCGTGATCCATCCCACGTGGTTAGCAAATCCAGTTGTCGTGCGTAAGGCCAACGGGAAGTGGAGACTGTGTATAGACATCACCGATGTGAATAAAGCATGTCCCAAGGATCCATTTCCCTTGCCGCGCATTGACCAGATTGTTGACTCCACTGCCGGATGTGAGCTACTTTCCTTCCTTGATGCATATTCAGGCTACCACCAGATTTTCATGGCCAAGGAAGATGAAGAGAAGACTGCATTTATCACTCCATGCGGCACATATTGCTTCATACGCATGCCCTTTGGATTGAAGAATGCAGGCTCAACCTTTGCAAGGGTGGTGCACACTGCTTTTGAGCCACAGATCCACAGAAATGTAGAAGCATACATGGATGACATAGTGGTGAAGAGCAAGAGCAAGGATACCCTGATCCAAGATTTGGAAGAGACGTTTCAGAATCTGCGCAAGATCCAGCTTAAGTTGAACCCCGAGAAGTGCGTCTTCAGAGTTCCCTCCGGCAAGCTTCTCGGGTTCTTTGTGTCCCAAAGAGGGATTGAAGCTAATCCCGATAAGATAAAAGCCATTGAGCAGATCGAAGCCCCGAAGCGCGTCAAGGATGTCAGGAGACTTGCAGGTTGTGTAGCTGCCCTCAGTAGGTTCATTTCAAAGTCTGCAGAACGCGCCCTGCCTTTCTTCAAAATTTTGAAGAAGGCAGGTCCTATGAAATGGACTCCGGAAGCGGAGGCAGCGCTGCAAGACTTGAAACGATACCTATCCTCCACTCCAATACTTGTCGCACCTAGGCCACAAGAGAAGTTGCTGCTGTATTTAGCGGCAACCAATCAAGTGGTTAGTGCTGCATTGGTAGCGGAGAGGGAGGCAGAGGAAGAACCTACACCACCGGCAAGCGAATCCAGCGACAAGCAGGGGGCTGCTCCGACAAGCTCTGGCCCCGACAAGGACAACTTTGCGCAGGAACAAGGAGAAGTGCGAAGAAAGATGGTGCAGCGCCCGGTGTATTTTGTGAGTTCCCTCTTGCAGGGGGCTAGATCAAGATACTCCGGGGTGCAGAAGTTGCTTTTCGGCCTCCTCATGGCCTCGAGAAAGCTGCGCCATTACTTCCAAGCACATGAGATAACAGTGGTCACTCGCTTTCCGTTGAAGAGGATATTGCAGAATCCAGAAGCAACAGGCAGGATCGTCGAGTGGGCACTGGAACTGTCAAGCTTTGGTCTCAAGTTTGAGAGTACTTCAACTATCCAGAGCCGAGCTTTGGCAGAATTCATAGCTGAATGGACCCCAACGCCCGATGAAGAAGTTCCAGAGACAAGTGTTCCCGTACAAGAAGCGACAAGCGAATGGGTAATGTACTTTGATGGTGCTTTCTCGTTGCAAGGCGCCGATGCCGGCGTGGTACTCATAGCGCCCACCGGAGAGCACCTCAAGTATGTTATCCAGATGCACTTTCCTAGGGAGCAAGCGACAAACAATACTGCTGAGTATGAAGGCTTGCTTGCCGGCCTCAGGATTGCGGCCGAACTTGGGATCAAGAAGCTGATTGTGCGGGGAGATTCTCAGTTGGTGGTCCGACAAGTTAACAAGAGTTACCAGAGCCCTTTGATGGAAGCTTATGTAGATGAAGTGAGAAAGCTTGAAGAACACTTTGAAGGTCTGCAATGGGACCTTCCTGCTCAAGCTGACTCAGCCATCCGTTACACCATCAATTGGGCAGCCCAAGAAGAGAAAGTTGGTCTCCGGCGACTACTTGCCGGCGGATCTTCCCGAAGCCGCCGCCAAGGTTCCCAAGATCAACGACCAGAACGCTGAGGAACAGTTTGCTCCTGCGGATCCTAGGGTCTGTACAGTTGAAGCAAGCATTCCCGACAAGCCTCGCCCCGGCGAGCTTGCCGGGGGACCGTCAGCTCCGGCAGAACCGGAGGTTCTTGCCGAAGAAGCTGGGGTTCCCGCAGCGGCCCTCATGCCTTTAGTCCTTGCCGTTGAGCCTCGGGCTCCGGCATGGGCGCAGCAGATCGTCCGTTTTCTGCAAACTGGAGAACTTCCCGACGACCCAGAAGAGATAGAGAAGATAACCAGGCAGTCAAGTATGTACCAGTTCGTGGACAACGAACTGTACAGAAGAAGACTCAATGGTGTCAGGCTGAAGTGCATTTCCAGAGAAGATGGACAGAAGCTGTTGGCAGAGATACATGGAGGCATATGTGGTCACCACATAGGCGCAAGGGCACTTGCCGGGAAGGCGTTCCAGCAAGGGTTCTTCTAGCCAGAAGCCCTCCAAGATGCAACTGCACAAGTAACCAAGTGTGAAGCGTGCCTGTTCCATGCCAAGCAAATTCATCAGCCAGCTCAAGCTCTCCAGACGATCCCTTTGTCCTGGCCCTTCTCGGTCTAGGGGCTAGATATCCTCGGCCTCTTCCCCCGTGCTGTCGGGGGCTTTGAGTACTTGTACGTTGCAATCGACAAGTTCACAAAGTGGCCAGAAGTGGAACCGGTGAGAAAGGTGACAGCACAGTCAGCGGTCAGGTTCTTCAGGTCGATTGTTTGCCGTTTCGGAATCCCTAATAGGATCATCACCGACAACGGTACACAATTTACTAGTCGCACCTTCATGCAATACGTCCAAGACCTTGGCGCCAAGGTCTGCTTCGCTTCGGTTGCTCACCCGAGGAGCAACGGTCAAGCGGAAAGGGCAAATGATGAAGTGCTGCGCGGACTCAAGACAAGGACCTTTGACAGGCTGCACAAGTGCGGAAGAAACTGGATAGAGGAGTTGCCGGCGGCTCTTTGGTCAATCAGAACGACACCAAATCGAGCCACCGGACAGACACCCTTTGCTCTTGTCTATGGAGCAGAGGCAGTTCTCCCCACGGAACTCGTATACGGATCTCCTCGAGTGCTCGCTTATGATGAGCTCGAGTAAGAGCAACTGCGACAAGATGATGCATTCCTCTTTGAGGAGGAACGTCTCCAGGCTGCTATACGAGCTGCTCGATACCAGCAAGCCTTGCGCCGCTATCATAGCCGCAAGGTTAAGGCCAGGAGTCTCGAGGAAGGCGACCTTGTTCTTCGGCGTGTTCAGTCCGCCAAGAATTCCAACAAGTTGACGCCGAAGTGGGAAGGCCCTTATCGGGTGAGACAAGTCACAAGGCCCGGCGCTGTCCGCCTTGAGACCGAAGAAGGCTTACCGGTGAGCAACTCCTGGAACATAGAGCATCTTCGAAAGTTTCACCCATAAGGCGCGGTTGCCGTGATCCGCTCCGGCAACCACCTTTTGTACGAGTCTTGCCGCTGTTGCATGTAATCCTTTGTACAAAGCCGGGCGCAGATCCCGTGCATCAGTAAAGCTTTTGTGTTTTGCGCTATTTGCCGTTTCCATGCTTTTCTTCGTTATTTGCATGCATTGTTTGGCATTTTGTGCAACACACGTCTCCGGCAAGCACTAGCGCGCCGAAAGACCCTATACTCGTTTTCCCTCCTCTTTTTCTTTCCCTCTTAAGCAGAAGGAATGTTCCTCGCGCACAAGTTTGCCGGGGGGAAGGAGATGGAGGATGAACCAAGTGCTGTTCAAGAAAGAGAAGCCTTGTCTGGGAAACAAGCAATATATGAAAGCTAAGTTACCAGAATTTGAGCAGTTCAAATTTTTAAATTTTAGTTATCTTCCTTGAACAACCACACTTTGTATGGAAAACCTGTGCGCGGAGGAACCTACCCGTGGCTAGCCGCACCCTTACCTTGTTTTCGAGTACGCTCAACGACTTAAGTGAGCTGCGACAAGTGTCGCGCCCTTATTTCTTTTTCGGGTTCGCTCAGCAAGTTAAGTGCGTTGCGACTAGCTGCGGCAAGGTTACTTGCCGGTAAGGCCTTGGCCAGCAGGCTGCTCAGAGTCCAGCACTCAGCACTCGCGGCAAGGGCCTCTTGCCGGCAAGTCCCCTAGAAGCGTAGGGTTAAAAGCATACAAAGTAAAGGACCAAAGCAAGGGAGATAACATTGCACTGATTGCTCAGAAATAAGATAATATATTACAGAAATAACTTGTAGCAATAACTAATAGGTTCATGGCACACCTTGCAGCAGCAAAAGGAAGTAAAAAGAAGGAGGTCTAATCTACGCGATCGCCCTCACGCCTGGAGATCTTGTTCACCTTGGCGATGATGTGGGCGACCTGCGCCTTCAGTGCCTCCTGATCTGCATCGGCCGGCAAGCTGCGGAGGACGTTGATGAGATTGATACCAGGGTTGCGGTAGACAATCTTGGTCAGGACACGCTCCAAGGTACCCGCGCAGAGTTGGCGCAACTCCTCGGCCAGCTGCGCGGGGAGCATCTGCTGCAGACGTGCGAGCGCCGGCGCGACCCCTCTGAAGAAAAGACTGAGCTTTGCGCTGTGGGGGAGATTTGGGTCCGGTGAGTACACAAGGTGTTCAACCCTCAGCGCCATCAGCTCCTTGTCGATGTTGGCGGCGGAGGCGACCAGCTCCTCCGTCCACTGCTCCACCGCCTGGTTGAAGAGGTTCGCGGAGGTGGCAGTGCTCTCCACCAACTCCCGCTCCTTGCGGACCTCCTCCTTCAACTTGGTCTCGCGGTCCCGGGCGGCTTCAAGTGAATCCCTCAAAGTGGAGACCTTCAACTCAAGATCAGCAATTGAGTCCTTGGCGGCTTTCAGCTCGTCGCCCTGCTTGGAGAGGCGTACCTGAAGCTCGGAGTTGGTATGGGCGTCTTTCTCGCGCTCTATGTTGAGCACGGTGACCCTCTCCGTGCTCGCCTTCAGGTACTCCTCCAGCTGCGCCACCTTAGCTTCAAGGTCCTTCTTGGCGTTTTCCGCGGCGATCGCGGCTTCCTTCGCCTCCTTCATAGTCTGCTCCCGGGCGGTGAGCTCGTCGTCGTGCGCGTCGAGCTCAACCTTCCGCTGGTTGAGCGCCCCTTCTCGCCGGGACAGCTCTTCGCCAACTAGACGCTGCTGCTCCTCGGCCTCAGCTTTTTCTAGAAGAAACTCCTGCTGCTCTCCGGCAAGCCTCTCGCGCTCCTCCGCCAAATCGCGGAGGGCCGCTTGGTTGGCGGCGCGGAGTTCTGCGGCGCGCTTCTCCAAGTCTGCTGCAGCCTTGGCGGTGAGGGCTTCTCGGGAGTCAAGCTTCGTCTGCCTGGCCCGGTAAAGGGCCAGGAGCCGGCGAAGCAGCTTCTCCTCCTCGGGCTCATCGCTCCCGCCAGGCGCCTCGACGATCTTCAATCCCGCGGAGGCGAGGACCTCTCCATCAAAGGTCTCTCCCTCCACGGGGGCTCGCGATGAGGATCCCCACGGCACTTGTATGAAGACGCCGTTGGGAGCCTCAAGATAGAAGCCGGACTGCTCCTTATCGGTGGAGGGGTCGGCGGCCGGCGCAGCGCTTGACGCTCCTGCCGCCTCCGGGCCGGCAGTGTGGCCGCCGTCCCCCTCCCCGGCCGCAGCGTCTGCGGTTGGAGCAGTCTCCTCCGCGGCAGGCTCGTCGGCTCCGGCCATGTCTTCAACGACAGGGGCGTTGCCGCCGTCGCCTTGCGCGCCCTCCTCGCCGATGGCCTCGGTCTCCATACGGTCCGGCGCGGGAGGATCTAGAAGAAAAAGAAAAGAAAGAAGATCAAGCAAATATCCAAAAAGACAAGTCCAAGAAGAAAAAGTTGTCAGGCTTACCTTCGCGGACTTCGTCGACAACAGGCTCCCTCGCCGGGGAGTCCACCCTTGGCGGTGGAGCGGTGGCTCCTGCTGGCGGAGGGCCGCCCGTGCCCTCCCTTGGCGGAGTGGCCACCCTTGTCGGGCTACCCGCCCTTGGCGGGGAGCCCGTCCTTGGCGGGACGTCCTCCCTCGCCGGGGAGTTCGCCCTTGGCGGGGAGGGTGGAATCCGCGGCTCCTCGGGAGTAACCTCCGGTTGCTCCTGCGGCTGCGGCTCCATCTCTGCACAAGACAAACAAAATAAACAAGCCAATAAGATATCAATACAAAGCAAAAACCTCAAGCGCGCCCGACAAGTAGGAAGTTCAAGACCAGACTTACGCTGGGGGCTGCGCTGGGGGCTGCTCCTCGGAGCAGCGCTTGGGTCCGGCAAGTTCGTCGCCGGCGCGTCCCCTGTCGCCGCGACGGGCGAGTCGTCGTCGACCTCGACCACGGGGATCTTGGCCCGCTTCGCCGCTCGCTGGGCCAGGGACCTGAAAACAAAAACAAGATCAGAATCATCAACAAAGGAATCAAGACAGAATTGAAGAAGCTACAAAATACAAGCGCTTACTCCTCTTCCTCGTCGTCGTCGTCGCTCAGGGCGGAGAAGTCGAACTCCACCTGGGGTGCGCCCGCGCGAGGAGCAGGAGGGGAAGGCTCCCTCGGGCGCTTGGCGGTCTCCGGGGCTGGGGGCTGCGAAGACCCAGCCTCCGTTGACGCTGAGGCCCGGGGAGCAGGCGGAGCAGCTGCTCCACTCTGAGAGGACCCCCCCTCCGCTAGGTGCTGGTGCGCGAGGCGCCTCCGTCGCGGCTGACGCGCGGGGCGCCTCCGCCGCGGCTGGTGCGTTGGGGGCCCCCGTCGCGCCTTGCTCGCTCTGGTGGCCCGCGTCGCCCGGCGAGCAGGCTGCTGTCGGGGCGCCTGCGTCCTCGTCGCTGTGGGCGCCTTGCAGAGGCGTTTCCCCGGCGCTTGCTTTGGACTTGCCGGAGGTGAGGAGCTCTCCGACGATGAGGAGGCGTCGTCGCCGAGTCCTAGAGACCCGCCAGTGTCTTCCTCGGTCTCGGTGTCTTTCTCCTCCTCTCCAACAGGCCCGCTGGGTCCGGCATCCTGCCCAACGGCCCTACTCCCTCCGGTGGCTCCGCTCCCTCCGGCACCTCTGCTACTTCCAACAACCTCGCCTCTTGCCGTGGCCTCGCTCACGATCCCGGGGATCCCGGCATGCCTCAGTGAGGGGACCCCGGCAAGCTCGTCGGGTGGAAGCTTGAGAAGTCTCCGGATCTCTGCCTCCTCGGCCTGGCACGACGCGTCCTCAGCCTCTGCCTCATCAACAGTGAACCCGAAGTCTCCTGCCGCTGCGGCTGCGGTGGCCTCTTCCACCCGGGTAGCAATATAAGCTATCTCCCGCTCCGTGGTGGCCCGGGTGAGACCCTTGATCTCCTCGGTGTTCTTCGGCACCTCGACCAAGTTATCAAAGAAACTCATAATGGCATCCGGCGTGGGCACTATCCGTGTTGGGTCGACGCCATGAGAGTCACACGCGGGCATCATTGCGCGCAAGGCATCCCGGGCAGTGCTGTTGCACAGCGGCACCACTCCCCGGGGAGATCTAAACCACTACGGATGGGCCAGGTCGTGCTTGAAAAGCTCCCGGACCATGCCCTTCAGCTCCAACGACGTGAAGTTGAAATTCAAACCTGGGCGCAGCCTCATAATATCCGCCGCATTGCCAAACTCCCATGCTGGCCTTTTCCTCTCCTGTAAAGGGGCAATGCGGCGGCGGAGGAAATCTGCCCCTACCTCTCCGATGGTCAACTTGGCTACCCGGAGACGAAGTATCCTGACGAGGGCGGCGTTGAGCTTGACGTCATCCGGGGCCAAATCGCTCCAGTCCCTGCCGCGCACTATGGCAGTTGTGCGCGGCGCAGTGAAAGGCTCTGGCCGGTCCTCCACTATCCAACACCAATCCGCGCGCCACTCCTCCCACTTGCCGCGGAGCTCCCCTTTCAGATATGACTCCTTCTTGTTCAAGCGGAAGATCCAAGAAATACCTCCGGAGAGGGGAGCGCCGGCCTCTACTGTAGGCATGAAGAAATGCCGAAAGAGCGCTACGTTTGGATAGATCCCTACGTAGTTTTGGCATAGATGTGCGAAAACCGCCATCGTAAGGATGCCGTTGGGGGTGAAGTCTAAGAGATGGAGGTTGTACGTGTTCATGATGTCGCAGAAAAACTCCGAGAATGGAGGGCACAAGCCGCAGTAGAAGAAGACAGCGAAGAAGAAGTACCCGCCGGGGAGCAGATCCTTGGCAGCGGCGGGGTAGACTCTGGTCCGGGGATGAGCCTTGGTCTCCTTGGCCCAGAAGAGGTAGTACCTGTTCCAGAGCTCCCTCGCGCTGAGCCTCGGCGCGAAGACCACATTCCTCTTCCGCAGGAGGGCGAGCTTCGCCGCCTGCTCGGATTTCTCCTTCTTGGCCTTCTGCGCCTTCGCCTTCTCGGTCTTCGGGGCCATGGCGGAGGCGGCGAGGGAAAGGGCAAGGAGTTCGGCGGCGCCGCAGATGCGGAAGACGGCGGAGGAGGTGTGGAGGCGGAGCGCAGAGGGGGATTTCTGGAGGTTGAAGAAGCAATGAAAGCGCAGGAGGGAAACTGCCCCTGTTTCCTCTGCTTTTATGGGGGGAGTGGGGGACGCTCCACATTTCCCATTAAAGAACGTGGCCACGATCTCTCCCACGACGCCGCAATCGACGCGTGCCGTTAGGGAGGGGTGCGGCGGATGCGGAAGGGAATCTACGGCTCGCCGTGGGCCGCGCGTGCCCGTGCACTGTTCTGGGCCTGGCCCAACAGCGCTCGGCACCGTGTGTGGCCCAGGCCCGGGGGCTCCTGTCGGTGTACTAAGGTAGGGGTACCTCAGTACCCCAACTTGTGCACGGGCAGTAGCAGCTCCCCGCGGCAGGGTCTACCACGTGCTTGCCGGAAACCTTTCCGATCCTCATTAAGCCATTCAAAAACAAAGTATACAAGACAGAAGATCAAGACCCCGGCAAGTGGAGCTTGCCGGGAAGGCCGTCCCAGGCTCAAGACTATAACATTAACACAAGACCCTGGCAAGAGGAGCTTGCCAGGAAGACTGCATTTCAGAAGACACGCCTTGGCGCAGCATGCGCCTCGGCAGGGCCCGGGGAGCGACAAGCTTCAGGGCCCGGCAAGCTCAAGGCCCCGGCAAGGTGCTTGCCGGGGGAAACTCACGCTGTGTGCCCGCGCTCGAGCGCATCGACCCACGCGTCGCCCTGGGACCCTTCCAGGGACGCGTGGCTGATGGCTGTGCAGCCTGGGGGACACGGTGGCACTCCACGGTGACGAAGCTACCGCCGTGGCGAACGGAGACGCAAGGGCGGGCGCTTTTGGGGTCGACGGTGACGGGCATTTAATGCTCTTGTCCCCCACTGTCAAAGTAGGTGATGACCACTGTTCATCCACTGTTCACGCACTGTTCCCGCACTGTTACAACTACCACCAAAGTTACATTTCTGCCCTTTCTCCTACGTTGACACCTGTCGGTGACCCCTTGGGCTATAAAAGGAGGCCCATGCACAACGTAGAAAGGGTTCGGAACCTAGACAGCTCTCTCGCTCAGTGTAGCTAGTTCTCCGAGCTCCCAAGCTCCAACACTCAATACAATCTAAGCAGGAGTAGGGTTTTACGCGTCCGTCGCGGCCCGAACCTGGGTAAACTGCCCGCGTGCTCTCCTCGATCAGCTCTTCGTGCTCCCTCCGCTCCCTTACCTTAACGTACAAGGGGCTTCGGTCCCATAGGTGCTCGTGGTGGACAGTTTCCCCCGACAAAAGAGGTGGGGAAAGTCTAAAAGATGCTTGGTATAGAATTAATGATTCTCAAAAAAGAGCCACCAGGAAACAATCTACTACTATCCTGCTTAGAAATTTTTATGTTGGAATTACTTCTTAGAATAGGTTTATTCTAGATTCTGCTATCAATGGGAATTTCCTAGAGGCCCCAGTTTGGGAATCTCTTATTATTATTGAAAATCTTGTTGGAAATCCCCCTGTTGTTAGCATTCAAGAGGACATCACCCTAGCTCACATTATGAAAAAACTTGAAAAGATAGAGCTAGAGATGCCAAACATTAATAAGATAAATGAGTTGGATCGTAAGATCCAAGGGAATTTGAATAGGCTTGATAGCTCCATGCATAAAATTCTCAAAACTTTGGAGACCATCAAATCCCATGAATTGGATTCTTCTAGGATAGACAAGATTGAGGAAATCTTTGATACTCTAGGAACTACTTTCTCCTCAATAAAAACCAAAAAGGTAGAAACTCCGGCAAAGAAAGAGCCTAAGTTCGTTTACGTTCCAAAGGCTCCCCGCTCTAAAAGTAATCCATCTATTGCCAAAGGGGTTGAAACTATGAAGACTTTGGAAGAAACACCTCTCTTTGATAAATTTATAAATGAATCTTCCTTTGACTTTTTTCCTTTTGGTCTTCCCCCTAGAAGTATCTCTATTAGGCATTTATTTGAAAGTCCTCTTAAGACTAGTTGTACTATTGAAGAGCTTTTTGATGATCTTGATGATGGTTCAATTGATACAACTTGATCTCTTTGCATTATGCCTAGCTTAAAGGCATAAAAGAAAGCGCTTTTGGGAGGCAGCCCACAATGAATAAAATTTTATTTTGCTTTTGTTGTGTCTTGATGTTGTTACTACAGTAGCATCATCATTGTATCTTTACTTTTCAGCTTTGTTCCAAGTGTAGCCTCTGATTGCAAGAAAGTTCAAAAGTTGTGACGTGCTGTCCAGGAAACAGATTCTGTCCTTGGACAGAAAAATTCGTATAAAATCACCAGATCATCTTTTTGGTCTGAATTATTTCGACAGCTTGCCCTATACAATTGGCTTACGGGCGTCTGTTCTGAGTTTTTTGATTTGAGTTGCAGAAGTGACCCGAAAAAATTATTTACTACCTGCTGGTCTGTTTTTCACAGATTCTGTCCTGTCTTGCCTTTTCTTCGTTTTGCAAACCTTGAGCTTGTTTTTTCTTTGCAAAAACCTTTTGGCAATCTTGAGAAACAGTAGACCTTCAAGAATATCCTTATTTTGAGCAAGGAAAAAATTATTTTATTAAGGGTACTAACCTCGCTAATCAGATTTTGATGAGTTATGTATGAAGGGAGTTTTCAAGTGTGCGAGGGAAGATGATAAAAAGATTCAGGAGTGTCAAACGCTCAAGCTTGGGGATGCCCCCGTGCACCCCCGAGAAATATTTAAGAAGACTCAAGCGTCTAAGCTTGGGGATGCCCCCGTGCATCGCCTTCTCCATCAACAATTATTAGTTCGTCTTTCGTTCCACTATATTTTTATCACTTCATGTATTATGTGCTATGCTTGGAGCGTCTTGCTTTTAGTTTCCTTTTTAGTTTTCTTTAGCTTTGCTTGCTGTTCATAACGAGTTGGAACACAGCTTTCTTTGTGTGGGAGAGAAACACGCTCCACTTCAACCTAGAACATAACATAGAATTTTCATGTCTATCCTTGCTGTGTGTGTTCTTTGTCTTTCAATAGCTACTATCATGTTCAGCTCTTAGTTTTCATGCTTATCTTTTTAAAGAGCTTTTGTTTAGTTGGTCGCTGGAACTCTCTTTAGTTATCATGCTTATCTTGTTAAGAGAGTTGGCTTCTGTTGCACTGGTTGATATGTCTATGATAAAAATGCTATGTGCATAATGGTTCTTAGTAGTTCATGTTTTCTTATGGTTAGTCTCAAATAGCTGGGGGGTTCTTAATGTGTTATTGAAGTACCAACATGATTTGTTTGCCTATGATGTGGTATGGTTTAGTGGTATCTTCCTCCAAGAATTTATTTTGATTGACTTGGCGTATGCTCACGCATATTTAAGACTGTAAAGAAAGTCTATCAAGCCTTGATGATCTTTAATTTCTGAGTAGCGATATAACTTCCATGCCTGATTCAATGTTGCTTTGTCGCTCTGCATGATTATGACCGTCATTGCTCTTTTAGTTGGTCGCTCCCAGTCTATTGCTAACCTTCGCCTGTACTAAGCGGACTGACTGCTTGTGCATCCAAAATCCTTTAAACCAGTTATGCCATATGAGTCCACCATACCTTCCTATACATGGTATTTACCTGCCATTCCTAACGAAGACTTTCATGTACCATCTCGAAATTATTCAAAAAAAGCATTTCTCTTTTGTGCCTCTGTTTTAGCTCATGAGGAAGTAGTAGTTAATTCATGATCTTTTTAAGTTGGACAAGCTTCACCCCGGGATTGCATGTCTAATGTGCAAACCCATAATACGAGAAGGAACTGGCATAGAGTGCGCCCGGCTCATTAAAAAATTATACAACAAACAAACCCTCCTTCACTCTTTGTTCATGAGAAATCAGAAAACTTTGTCAGTGATAAACAAAGGAGATTAAGAGGATGTGATCGTCCTCATGCGGGAGCCGTTCCTCGAAACTTGTCCAGCTCAAGAAGTGATTGAGTTATCTGCTCGCATTCGTTAACGAAATATGCATATTCAAAAAATAACTATTACCTCTGTTTTTAAAACCAAGAGCTCTGGTACATGTTTAGTTTTTGTTTCCGACAACGGGTTTTCAACCTTGCCAACAAAAGCCACAGTTCGAGAGTCTCCACCTTCTTTCTTTAGAGCACCAACTATTGAGAGCATGATTGTCATTCTGAGTGTAATGTGCATTGTCCCAAAGTACCATTGTCTTCTGCATGACTATGATATCGTTTATTCTGAAATCATTGTATCTAGTCGTCACTTAAACTTTGGAGGTGCCCCTGCATTTATGTTTTGCTTCACTAAAGGGGGCAAGCGAGATATCACTTTGCCATGTTTGCACACCATGCTCATTACAAATCTATTGAGTGTTTCAATATCATATTGTAAAACCTTCAGTTCTTTGTGATATTCTCATGAGGCAACTTAACTATTATAGATTCATTATCTCAGTAAGCATTTGTCATATGACTATGAAAAGTTCTTATATGGTTAATAGCATGTCACCACAGAAATTATACTTGTTATCATTTACCTACTCGAGGACGAGCAGGAATTAAGCTTGGGGATGTTGATACGTCCAAAACGTATCTATAATTTCTGCTTGCTCCATGCCTCTTTTGTGTGATATTGCTATGATATTTATGCACTTCCATACACTTTTGATCATATTTGGACTAACCTATTAACTCAGTGCACCCCAGTGCCAGTTTCTGTTTTCTGCTGTTTTTGTATTTCAGGTTTTCCCATTACGTAAACTGCCAGAAAAATTCCGGGAAAAATATATAAAAAATCAGCGTTCCGGAAGCTTCAATGCGGCCAAAGTAGGGCCGGAGGGGGGCCACTAGGGCTCCAGGCGGCCAGAGGGCGCGCCCCCACTCCTGGCCGCGCCGCCAGGGCGCCTGGGCCCCCTGGCCTCCTCTGACGCCCCCCTTTGGCATATATTTACACCGCGTCCTGAAACCCTCGAGGATGGAACCCTTTTTCGCGATCTCATCTCTGTTCCGCCGCCGCCGCGCTTCCAAGATCGGGAGCACCAGGAGAACTCTTCTCGGCACCCTGCCGGAGGGGAGGATCACCACCGGGAGACTCTCCACCACCATGGACGCCTCCCGGATGAGTAGTGAGTAGTCTCCCTTGGACCATGGGTCCATGACCAGTAGCTATGTGATGTTCTCCTCCCCTCTTTGTTCTTCACCGATTAGGCCTCGTGAGCTGCCCTACATGATCGAGGCACATATGTAATCCTTATGCTGTTGCTATGATGAGTTTGCTGGGATCCGATGGATTATGAGATTATGTTCAGATTGTGTGTGAGTAATATATTTTATTTACCTATTTTATATTTATGTTCTTGAGTAATTCTTGCATGTTCTCCGTTGCTGTTTATTGCTTTGGCCAAGTAGTAGGTAGTAACTCCAAGAGGGAACGTTATGCTTGATTGTGGGTTCATGCCCCTCGATGACTAGCTTGAGTGACAGAAACATGAGTCTAGGGGATGTGCTATTGCCACAAGGGGGAAAACAACGGTGCTTGTACTCGCGGGTGCAAGGATTGTTTACTTTACGCAAAGTTCTTTTAATGCAGTTGTCTGTTGCTTTGAGTTTACACTATGGGTGGGACTCGCAACTTAATACTAGCGAGATGGATTTCGGTCTACTTACCTTGGCGTACCGCCCATGCTTTTGAGCCTCTACCTTTCTTTGCAGCATAGTTAGCATTGGTTTGTGCACATAATCCTGTCAATTGCCTAGCTGTAATTCGTTTACCTCGCTTAGCTGTTTTATCGTCTTTTGGGAGAGAGACATCACTAGTGAACATCATGGGACCCCGGTCCATATTACCATCACTGATCACATCCGCTATTTACTTTCAGTTCTTGCTTACTAGTTGCAGTCATACCTATCACTATTATCTCTTGCGTTTGATCCTTTGTAAACGACAAGGCCGGAGGGATTGACAACCTCTCTGTACTCGTTGGGAGCAAAGTTATTTGTATTTGTGTGCAGGTCCGGTCGATCGCTAGTTGCGCCGCTAGCAGTTGACACCTTCTTGTTGAACCTCGGAGTCTCAGGGGATTCGATCCTTGGTATATTTGCCAAGGGAAAACTACCGCTACACTGCATCTCAAACCTTCCACTTGGGGTAACCAACGAGGGGCGATAAGCCATCAGTATGCCGACTATGCTAATTATATTGTTGCTAAATACATACCTCCTAGCTTCACATACCAACAAAAGAAAAAAAACTTCTATGATTTAAGACATTACTTTTGGGATGACCCACATCTTTATAAAGAAGGAGTAGATGGTATTATTAGACGTTTTGTGCCTGAGCATGAAGAGGAACAAATCCTATGGAAATGTCACTCCGAAGCTTATGGAGGACATCATGTGGGAGACAGAACTGCTCACAAGGTATTGCAATCTGGTTTTTATTGGCCGACTCTCTTCAAGGATGCTCGTAAGTTTGTCTTATCTTGTGATGGATGCAAAAGAATAGGTAATATCGGTAATCGTCAACAAATGCCTATGCATTATTCACTTGTTGTTGAACCATTTGATGTTTGGGGATTTGATTACATGGGGCCTTTTCCTTCCTCTAATGAGTATACTCATATTTTGGTTGCTGTTGATTATGTTAATAAGTGGGTAGAAGCTATTCCAACTAGTAGTGCAGATCACAACACCTCTATTAAAATGCTTAAGGAAGTCATTTTCCCAAGGTTTGGACTCCCTAGATACTTAATGACTCATGGTGGTTCACACTTTATTCATGGTGCTTTCGTAAAATGCTTGCCAAGTATGATGTTAACCTAGAATTGCATCACTCTATCATCCTCAGTCTAGTGGTCAAGTTGAACTTAGCAATAGAGAAATAAAATTAATATTGCAAAAGATTGTAAATTGGTCTCGAAAGAATTGGTCCAAGAAATTGGATGATGCACTTTGGGCCTATAGAACAACTTATAAAAATCCTATGGGTATGTCTCCTTATAAAATGGTTTATGGAAAATCTTTTCATTTGCCTCTTGAGTTAGAACATAAAGCATATTGGGCAATTAAAGAACTCAACTATGATTTCAAACTTGCTGGTGAAAAGAGGTTATTTGATATTAGATCACTAGATGAATGGAGAACCCAAGCTTATGAAGATGCCAAACTATTCAAAGAAAAAGTTAAAACATGGCATGCTAAAAAAATACAAAAGCAGGAATTCAAAGTGGGTGAATATGTTTTATTGTACAACTCTCGTTTTAGATTATTTGCAGGAAAATTTTTCTCTCAATGAGAAGGACCATATGTTATGGAAGAAGTTTATTGTTCTTGAGCCATCAAAATAAATAATGCCGAAGGTACAAACCTGAAGGTGGTCAATGGTCAAAGAATCAAACACTATATCTCAGGTACACCTATTAATATTGAAAGCAATATAATCCAAAGAATGACACCGGAGGAGCACAAAAAGGAAACCTTCCAGAACGCTCCAGAATCCTGAAATAAGGGAGGTACATGATACAGTAAGTAAATGGACCCCGAAAAATCCATAAAAATATTATTTTTGTTAGTTTTGGAATATTAATAAATTAGGAAAAGAAGAAGCAACCACGAAGGCACCCCTAGTGGGCACAAGACACTAGGGCGTGCCTGGCTTGCCAAGCACGCCCAGGTGGGTTGTGCCCACCTCGGGTACCTTCCGGACTCCGTTTTTCTCCCGTTTCCTTGTTTCCCAAGATAAAAAAAATCTATATCTACTTCCCAAACCTATTGGCCTCCGTATCGCGGAGAAATCTTGTGTTCTTCTTTCTTGCTGTTTTCTGGGAGATATGAAATTATGTCATCTGAAGACTCAAGGGAGGAGAGCCTTGTTTCTTGTCAATCTCTGGATATTTATGTATTTAAGGAGTCCTCTCCGTATGTATGGCTCTCGGATGAGGAGGATGAAAACGAGCCAATGGCTCCTCGTTTCCTGCATGAAAGCAAGGAAGCGCTATGCAAGAAGTTACAGAAGGTCGGGATGGAGAACGAGGATCAAAGGGAAGTGAATTTTAGCCTTAGACGCAAGTTAGAAGAGCTCTCTACTACCTCATCACCATCACCAACACCTTCTTCACCACCAACGGAAAATTGAGTATCGGGTATGGGTACTCCCCTTGGCTTGAGCCAAGCTTGGGGGAGGTGCCCCAGTATTGTATCACATCACTATCTTTGCCTTTATCTACCTTAGTTCGATCTTTAGTTATCCTTTTGCATTAGTTGAATAAAAGTATAGTTCGATATTTCTTTAAGAGTTTGCTTAGTGATCTATCTATCTATCTATCTATCTATCTATCTGTGTAATCATGTGCAAGCTATATAATAAAGTTTTGTTTGAGTTTTGCTTTCCTTACTTCTTTGTTTAAATAAAAAGAAAGGAAATAATTAAAAAATATCATATGCTAATCTTATGGTAAGTAATGACATCACATAAGGAAAAGTATAAGTAGTAAAATTTCTTGGAGATTGACAAACATAGCATTGGTCAATGATGCAATTCATGAAAGAATTAATAAGGGAAGAGAAGATTCGCATGCAAATATACTATCTTGGACATCTTTTCTGATTGTGAGCCCCCCATCAAAATATTATATGCCAAAATTATTGACGTTGGACAAGGAAGGCAACGTGATGATTTATGTTTGTTTATATCCACAGAGAAATTATATTGTCATAGATCCTTTAACATGTGGTGCTTTCCCAATATCTTTTCTAGCCAAAAATTCCGCACTAAGTAGAGATACTACTTGTGCATCTAAAAACCCTTAAACCCAAATCTTTTTAAGAGTCCACCATACCTACCTATGGATTGAGTAAGATCCTTCAAACAAGTTGTCATCGATGCAATAAGGCAATAAGAATTGCTTCTAAATGTGTAAGATCATTTAGTATAAGAGTAAATTGAGCGTTGCACTAACTTGTGATGGTAAAGAATAAAAGTGGTAAACTACATAATTATGGTTGCTATCATAAGGGGCAATATAATGTGACATTCTTTTGCACTAAGAGATTGAGCATACAAACAAAAAGTGCATGACAACCTCTGCTTCCCTCTGTGAAGGGCCTATCTTTTACTTTTATGAATTTACTTTTATGCAAGAGTCAAAGTACCACTCTATTCCTTTTTATTTTCTCTTTTGGCAAGCATCATGTGGTGAGGAAAGATCTAGGCACATATATCTAGCTGGATATGGGTGAGCATGAGTTATTAATGTTGACATCACCCTTAAGGTGAGTACGTTAGGTGGTGAAATTATAAGCCCTATCTTTCTGTGTGTCCGGTTGAAACTTTTTGATCATGTGTATGTGGTGAGGGTCAGCAATCATACAAGATTATATGGTGGTTGAGTATGTGGACTTGCCTAATGGCTCCGATACTCGATCCTTCCTAAAAATATGATGAATTTTAGTTGCAAAGTTGACTGAGAACATAGTTTGTTGGTTTCCAATAGAGTTTGCCCTTCTACTTCAATAAGTGTGATGAACTGTTACTTGCTCATGAGAAGTTATATGATAGAGCTATGTGTATTATGTTTTAATAAAGTTTGTTCCTATTACAATATTATACATGATTCTTCTATGTCTGTATTTTGTTTTTATCGACACATCTCTCTCTAAGCATGTGGACATGCTTTCCGATTTGGTTTTCGCTTGAGGACAAGCGAGGTCTAAGCTTGAGGGACTTGATACGTCCATTTGGCATCATGTTTTCTTACTGTTATTTATAATGTTTTTATGCATAATAATACCTTTTGGAGTAATTCTAATGCTGTTTCTCTCATAATATGCAAGGTTTATGTCAAGAGGGAGAATACCAGCAGCTGGAAATCTGGACGTGAAAAAGCAATGTCAAGCTACCTATTCTGCATAAATCCAAATGAGCTCAAACTTCATGAGGATGTTTTATGGAATATATAAGAATTAATGGAGAAAATAACTACCAGAGGGGCCCCACTAGGTGGGCACAACCCACCTGGGCGCGAGAGGGAGCCTAGGTGTGCCCTGGTGGGTTCTGCCCTCTTAGGCCCACCTCCGGTGCCCATCTTCTGGTATATAAGTCATTTTGACCTAAAATAATGAAGGAGAGATCTTTCGGGATGGACCGCCACCGTGTCGAGGTGGAACTTGGGCAGGAGCACTTTTGCCCTCTAGTGGAGGGATTTTGCCGGGGGAACTTCCTTCCCGGAGGGGGAAATCATCTTCATCATCATCACCAACAACTCTCCCATCTTGGGGAGGGAAATCTTCATCAAAATCTTCAATATCACCATCTCCTTTCAAACCCTAGTTCATCTCATGTGTTCAATCTTTGTACAGGAACCTTAGATTGGTGCTTGTGGGTCACTAGTAGTGTTGATCTTGTAGTTGATTACTATATGGTTTATGTGGTGGAAGATTATATGTTCAGATCCATTATGCTATTCAATACCCCTCTGATCATGAACATATTTATCACTTGTGAGTAGTTACTTTTGTTCTTGAGGTCACGTGAGAAATCTTATTGCAAGTAATCATGTGAACTTGCTATGTGTTCGATATTTTGATGATATGTATGGTGTGATTCCCTTAGTAGTGTCATGTGAACGTCAACTACATGACACTTCACCGTATTTGGTCCTAAGGGAATGCATTGTGGATTAGTTATTAGGTGATGGGTTGCTAGAGTGACAAAAGCTTAAACCGTAGTCTATGCGCTACTTCGTAAGGGACCGATTTGGATGCAAATGTTTAATCCTATGGTTAGATTTTAGCTTAATAATTTTCTCGTAGTTGGGATGCTTGCGAGGGGGTTAATCATAATTACTTGGTTTGTTCAAGTAAGAACAGAACCTAAGCACCAATCCACCCACATATCAAATTATCAAAGTAGTGAACACAAATCAAGCCAATATGGTAAAAGTGACTAGATGAACTTCCTGTGTGCCCTGTAGAACACTTTGCTTATTATAAGAAACCGTTTTGGCCTTTCCTTTGCCACAAAAGGATTGGGCTACCTTGCCGCATACTATTTTCCATTGATGTTACTTGCTCATTACAAATTATCTTGCTATCAAACTATCTGCTACTTACAATTTCAATGCTTGCAGACATTACCTTGCTGAAAACCACATGTCATTTCCTTCTGCTCCTTTTTGGGTTCGACACTCTTACTTATCCAAAGGAATACGATTGATTCCCTATACTTGTGGGTCATCAGACATTCAAAATCAATTCTCAAGATGGGCAATAAATTATTAGCACGCAAGCTAACCCTAGTCGGATTATTAGCAAAAATCATCTGTATAGAACAAACAATTAATCACTAACCTTATACGGATAATATTCAAACAATCAATACAATACGTGCATCTAATGGTCTTAATTACTCCGATTTCATGGGTTGAGAGAACATAAGCATAGGATTTGTATATACCAAAAACTTTATAGAGGGGCGGGAGTAACCAGAGAAAAGACATGATATGTTTGCCGCACAAATGGGTATATAGATGATTAACCGGTTTTCCATCGGAGTCACAGTCGTTGCCGGAGTTGCTGTTGACCTCCGTCTCCGGCTGGGGGGGGGGCACGACGGCGCCAACGAAATCAAGGTCGTGTTGCTGCCCGCGCGAGACCTCATCAGCTGCGACGACAACCTCTGTGCCCAGCTTCACGCGTTGCGTGGGTGCTTCACAAGCCCCAGCGTCGCCACTCCCTTCGATGGTGTGCTTCGGCGAAATCCTCATACACTCTAGAGTCCAGACGTTGGTGACCACTGTGGATAGGGGGTGCGGCTGCCTATTATGGCCGGCGGCTTGGGTGCATAATTAACACGGACTAGTGGGAGCGAGGCGGGCGGCGGTCAAAGGCTGTCTCGCCTCCTGGTGAGCATGTGCGGCGGACTTCTGCCATTCCTACCATCATTTCACACAGCTACTCACACGCCTCCCATCAATACGCACACCTGCACGCACGCCTCCCAGTATGCCTGCGCGGTGGGCTACTCGCATGCTTCTTATCAATTCACGCCTGCTCGCACGGCACACAGGGCATGTCGTATCATGTATATTTTTTGGTTTAATGATTCATCCCGCCGCTTTACTGCTTAACCGAAGCATGGCACGGTCTAACGCACATGGTCCGAATAAATAATCTGTACGAGATATTGGCTACCAATTTTTAATAATCTCTCATTTGTAAGAAGATTATATCAAAACAGGTCTCAAATTTGACGAAAAAATAGAATATCACAGTCTACCGATGCCCATATATGACACCATGATAAGTTTCATGAATTTCAATTAAGTTTTGGATTTACTGAATTTAAAAAAATCTATATTCTCAATGTTTTGAAATCTCTTGCACAGGGAAACATGCACCCAGTGACACATATGATTGTGCAAACCATATTGGTGCACATGTAGCACAAATTTGATTTTTGCACATTAAATCACTAGGAAATAATTCAATGTATAAAATACGGTCCAATGCTGTATGTTATTTTAAATTTGAACACGACACTCCGCCTTTGGTCGCATTTTCACTGCAAAAAAGTTTGACATGCCTTAGAGTGGCTGTGGTGGTGCGGGATGTGTGTGTGTGGGGGGGGGCAGGAGTCTGGCAGTACACTATGAGTCCAGAACCTCCGTGTGGGATTATTGATCGTTTTGTGAGTCATATATGCCACATCAAAGTCGTGAATTGGTTATTTAAAGCATTACACAACCCTTTCATACATACATGTTCGGGCCACATGCATGCGTTGGTGGTCCTCTTGGACACTCTCCCTCGCGCGGTTATCAGCGATGTGCCCATTCGTTAGCCCACAAAGGTTTTCAGTTTCCACCGACAGCGAGAGGCATTTGAACAAAAGGTGGATTCATCATGGCATGTGTGTGGTGTGGATCACAGTGAGATTCCATATCAAATTTTGAGCACGTGCGTACACACCCTCCCATCGGCTTGAAGTGAGGGGGCTATGCATCATGGTGTAGTGCGTTCTCGGTTTGCGAATCATGTGCCACGTCAAAGTTGTGCACTGGGTATTCAAACAGCACATAAAACACATCGGCACATGCACGCGGTGGTTTCGTCCTATGACACTCACTCGCATGTGCCTCTCTCTGTGGGCCAATGAGGTCGTCGTTAACCAGTTGAACATACAACGAGAGAGAGGTTAATTTGACCAACAAGGATGGTTCTTTTTTGGTTTGTGTTACGTATATGCACGGTAGGAGTATGTACATGTCAAAGAGGGCAACATGAATACTCTATATATATGTGTGCCATCACCTCACTCCATGTGGGGACTTTTTGGTTCCCGAGGCAAGTGCCACATTAAAGTTGTACATTATATTGGTATTCAAAACATCACAACACACCTCTTCATATATATATGTTCTGGCCCATGTGCAATCGCGATGGTTGTTGTCCTATATAAGGCACTCACGCACGCGGTTATCGGCGATGCTTCCATCTGTCGGCCCGCTTGGTCCATCACTTTCACCGACAGCGCGTGAGAGGTTAACTAATTTGACTTAGGAGGGGACTAATTTTTTGTTCGTCTCATGATATAGATCATGATGTGACATTATATATATATAGGGTGGGTCTATTCTCATAACACCCCTTAAGACCTTATTCTCCTAACACCGGGGCTTATTCTGCTAACACCCCCGACCCGTCTGTAGCTACAAACTAACCACGACCGAACTGTAGACACAAAGAAAAAAAAACAAAACCCACCCCCGACTTATCCTCTTCTCCACCTCACTCCCTGCCCGTGCTCCACACCCGCACCACCACCTCCCACCGCGTTGCCACCTCCCTGTGCCGCCGGACCACCTTTCCCCGCGCCGCCGGACCACCTCCCTGCCTGCACCGCCGGACCACTTCCCTGCCCGCGCCGCTGCACCACCTTCCTCCCCCGCGCCGCCTAGCCGTCATCTTCCCCCGCGCC
>LR738711.1:630090954-630107267 GCA_902687465.1 Secale cereale
ATATATATATATATATATATATATATATAATAGCGCATGTGTACACATGAATCCATCCCGCTGGATCGAAGGGCGGGGCAAGCACACGACACATCATTAACGACCTCTTGCTTTGTGTGGGGACCTCTGCGGTTTTCAACGCATGAAACACATCAATGTTGTGCATTGGGTTGGATATTCAACACATATGCATGCATCACACACCTCCATAAATATGTTCGGGACACACGCATATAATGGTTGTCTTTGGACACACTATCACTTGCTTAGTTATGGGCGGCAAGCCTATATATATTTGTGGGCCCGCATTGACATCCATCATTTTGACCAACGATGATAAAGGCTATAGGGTGGATTCTTCTTCTTTGCTTCGAGTTACCGTATAGTAGGTTGACCATTCTAAGCCTAATTAGGTTTGAGCGCATGCTACACATCGTGAACCCTCGCTCAGTGTGGCCACATCAAATTTGCGCATTGGGTATTCAAACACCACACACACCACTTCCATATACATACTTGGGACACATGCACAGAGTGGGTTTGTCTTCATACAATACTCCATCGTGAGGTTACCGGTGACATGCTAGCCCATTTTTGCGGGGTCGTGTGGACGTGCATCACTTTGACCATGCAACAACGAGCGGGAGAGGTTGTACGACTAAGGTGGATTCTACTTATTCCATGTTATAGTACGTCTTAATGAGATGCCCTCCTCCTGACGTGTGTGTGTGGGGGGGGGGGGGCTACTTCGCACTACCTGCAACCTCCATGGGGTCGGGGAAGTCCAGTAAATTTGCGAGGCACATGTGCCACATCAAAGTTGTGAATGGTAGTTAAATATCACACCACACCCTTTTCATACATATAGTAGGGCCACCCACATATGGTTCCATTACAAAAAAAGACACAACCGTGACATTTTGGCCCAAACAATTTTTTCCTGTCATGCTTATGACACTTCTATGCCGATAATTGTGACAAAAACACGTATCATCATATATGTGGTGGGCTCCTACTTCTATGAAAAAAAAATCATGACAGAAAATGGGCTTTTCGTCCTGGGTGGGCCGGTGACGCACCTACATGACATTCTTTGGGCCGTCCATGACGGAAAAAATCATGGTAGAAGCGAGGGCGAGGAAAATTTCGTGGAGTTCCCGGTTACGGTTGGTGGTCGGGGCGGAGCAATGCACGGAGGTTGGCGCGTTTCTCTCGTACACATCGCGTGTATGTGCGAGGCGCTGGGCTCTAATTGAACACGAGCAAGTGATACGTCTCCAACGTATCTATAATTTTTATTGTTCCATGCTATTATATATTATGTTTTGGATGTTTAATGGGCTTATTTATACACTTTTATATTATTTTTGGGACTAACCTACTAACCCAAGGCCCAGTGCAAATTGTTGTTTTTTGCCTATTTCAGTGTTTCGCAGAAAAGGAATATCAAACGGATTCCAAACGGAATGAAACCTTCCGGAGGGTTATTTTTGGAACCGTATCATCACAGAAGACTTGGACTACACGCGAGGGAACGAGAGAGGCGTCCACGAGGGGGTAGGGCGCGCCTAGGGGGGCAGGCGCGCCCCCACCCTCATGGGCCCCCTCTGGCTCCCCCGTGCCCTCCTTCCTCCTATATATATCCACATACCCTGAAAACATCGAGGCAACAGAGAAAACCCTAATTCCACCGCCGCAACCTTCTATTCCTATGAGATCCCATGTCGGGGCCTGTTCCGGAGCTCCGCTGGAGGGGGGATCGAACACGGAGTGCTTCTACATCAACACCATAGCCTCACCGATGAGTTGTGAGTAGTTTACCATAGACCTCCGGGTCCATAGTTATTAGCTAGATGGCTTCTTCTGTCTTTTTGGATCTCAATACAAGGTTCTCCTCGATCTTCGAGGAAATCTATTTGATGTAATCTTTTTGCGGTGTGTTTGTCGAGATACGATGAATTGTGGGTTTATGAACAAGATTATCTCTAAACAATATTTGATTCTTTTCTGAAATCTTTTATGTATGATTATAATATCCTTCCAAGTCTCTTCGAATTATTGGTTTGGTTTGGCCTACTAGATCTATAGTTCTTGCAATGTGAGAAGTGCTTGGCTTTGGGTTCAATCTTGCGGTTTCCTTTCCCAGTGACAGCAGGGGCAGCAAGGCACATATTGTATTGTTGCCATCGAGGATAAAAAGATGGGGTTTATATCATATTGCTTGAGTTTATCCCTCTAGATCATGTCATGTTGCTTAAGGCGTTACTCTTTTCTTATGAACTTAATACTCAAGATGCATGCTGGATAGCGGTCAATCTGTGGAGTAATAGTAGTAGATGCAGAATCGTTTCGGTCTACTTGTTACGGACATGAAGCCTATATACAATGATCATGGCTAGATATTCTCATAACTATGCGCTATTCTATCAATTGCTCGATAGTAATTTGTTCACCCACCGTAGAATTCTGCTATCATGAGAGAAACCACTAGTGAAACCTATGGCCCCCGGGTCCATCTTTATCATATTACTTTCCCGTCAACTAGTTAATCCCTGCCGCCATTGCCTATTTTTCTTTATTTACTTTCTGTTCCTATACCAAGAATACCAAAAATATTATCCTATCCTATCTATCAGATCTCACTTTCGTAAGTGACCGTGAAGGGATTGACAACCCCTTATCGCGTTGGCTGCGAAGTACTTATTTGTTTGTGCAGGTGCGAGGGACTCACGCGTGGTCTCCTACTGGATTGATACCTTGGTTCTCAAAAACTGAGGAAATACTTACGCTACTGTGCTGCCTCACCCTTTCCTCTTCGAGGGAATACAACGCAAGCTCGAGAAGTAGCAAGATGAATTTCTGGTGCCATTGCCGGGGAGATCTACACAAAAGTCATATACCAAGTACCTATCACAAACCCTTATCCTTTGCATTACAATATTTGCCTCTCGTTTTCCTCTCCCCCACTTCACCCTTGTTGTATTATCCGCCCTTCTTTTTCCGTGTGTTTACCGTTCGGTTGCTTCTTGTTTGCTTGTGTGTTGGATTGCTTGCTTGTCACTATGGCTCAAGATAATACCAAATTTTGTGACTTAATTTTGTGACTTTTCCAATACCAACAATAATGATTTTATTAGCACGCCTATTGCTCCTATTACTGATGCTGAATCTTGTGAGATCAATGCTGCTCTGTTGAATCTTGTCATGAAAGATCAATTTTCTGGCCTTCCTAGTGAAGATGCCGCTACCCATCTGAACAACTTTGTTGATTTGTGCGATATGCAAAAGAAGAGAGATACAGATAATGATATTGTTTAATTGAAGCTATTTCCGTTTTCACTTAGAGATCGTGCTAAAACTTGGTTCTCCTCTTTGACTAGAAATAGTATTGATTCATGGAGTAAGTGCAAAGATGCCTTTATCTCTAAGTATTTTCCTCCCACTAAGATTATCTCTCTTAGAAACGATATTATGAATTTTAAGCAACTAGATCATGAGCATGTTGCTCAAGCTTGGAAGAGAATGAAATTAATGATACGTAATTGCCCTACTCATGGTTTGAACTTATGGATGATTATACAAAGCTTTTATGCTGGCTTGAATTTTGCTTTTAGAAATCTTTTAGATTCGGCCGCGGGGGGGCACTTCTATGGAAATCACTTTAGGAGAAGCTACCAATCTCCTAGATAATATTATGGTTAACTACTCTCAATGGCACACCGAAAGATCTACTAGTAAAAAAGTACATGCTATTGAAGAGATTAGTGTTTTGAGTGGGAAGATGGATGAACTTATGAAATTATTTGCTGGTAAGAGTGCTTCTTCTGATCCTAATGATATGCCTTTATCCACGTTGATTGAAAATAACAATGAATCTTTGGATGTGAATTTTGTTGGTAGGAATAATTTTGGTAATAGTGCTTATAGAGGAAACTTTAATCCTAGGCCTTTTCCTAGTAATTCCTCTAACAAATATGATAATTCCTACAATAACTCTTATGGAAATTTTAGTAAGATGCCCTCTGATTTTGAATCTAGTGTTAAAGAGTTTACGAATTCGCAAAAAGAATTTCAATGCTTTGCTTGAAGAAAAATTGTTTAAGATTGATGAGTTGGCTTGTAGCGACCCGACCCGGATGGATCAAGTCTCTGCGCTTAAGTGTCATCCCTGGATCGGTATGCTGACACACATAGTACTCGAGGATTTATAACAGAGGTAAATCACATGTATAAAGTAACATGAATACAATTACCTCAATCCATATAGAGGAAGTGACAAGGTTGCGGAGTTCCATCAACACCAACGGCAGAGTTGAGTGTAGATAGCGCAACCCTAACATAACACTTACTCGTCGAATAATTCCTGCAACATGAGACGTTGCAGCCATGTAGGTCTGTACATTGAATGTAATGGCAAATTCACACTGTAGAAGTAATGATAAAAAATTCCTACAACTACATGCATATTTGGCTGGTGGAGGCTGTAAGTTTTGTTTTGCAAAAAGCTGATTTTTCCCTACCACAAAGGAATGCATTTATTTAACTACTTTGTTAAATTTACTTCATGAACAATTGAGTATGGTTCCTCCATCTCAATCCCAAACCAAAGTCATTATTAACCCAACAAATTAATTAAATAGAGTGTTGAGATCAACAAATAATCCACTTCTAGATACTCAAAGATGTCCAAAACCGGGGACACGGCTACTCATGAATAGTTTGTACACTCTGCAGAGGTTTGTGCACTTTTCCCCACAAGACTAATGACATAAGTCAAATCTAAGGACTTCATGGTGACTGTCCTGGTTCACTGGGTTCTTGGCTTCCTTGTTGGGCAGTTGCTAGCATAATGACCTAATCATTGCGCCGGTAACATGTGATGTGACTCAGGTCCTTTTCTGCAGAAATTGGGTTGTTCTGGGGACACATGCTCTTTCTCTTCCTCGACTTTTTTGTTCCTATCAATTCTTCTACCTTTTGTGGATCCAACTCCACTTCTTCAGTTGGGAAGTCCCCCAGATACTCTTGGCTTTTCTTTCGTGCAATGCTGTGAAAAATGTCCTTCTTCTCCACATGAATAGCAAGCACGGGAGTAATATCTGTTTTGGCCTTATCCATCAGGGTCGTCAATATCTTTCTCCATCGCGGATTCCCTTAAGGTTTCCTCGAGGACTTCTTTCATTGCTTCTTTCTTATGCTGGATTGTTTGTTGCACCATTGGGTAAATGTGGCACTGAGCAGGATAGTGGGTAGTCCCTTCACACAAGAAACGAGTAATCTGCCTAGTTGGTCATTCTTGAGCTAGGTGACTTTCTTCGCAATGAGGGCATTCATCCTTGTGCTCCTCGTACATGTGTCCTATTTCTCCACAAATCCTGCAGGCACAAGGTTTCTTCTTTGGGTTGTTACCATGTTTTCTGCCGAAATGGGTTCTCAACAGAGTCTTCTTGAATTCCTCCCAACTTTCTGCTTCATTACATCCTTGTATGGCTTGATGCGTTTTTCACCATGTTGCAGCACTTTTTCTTAAGTACTGAAGAGCGTATTGAACCTCATACTTCCTTGCAACCAAATTCTTCATGAAGTGATCCTCCATGTTTTGTATCCATAGCTCTGCCTCCGGCTGGGTCATTGTTCCAGAGAATACAAGTTTATCTTCTTTCATACTCTATTGGGTCCAAGGGTTTTGGGATGAGATTCGGAAGACGGAGGGAGATACACTCAATACAAACAATAGTTTTGAAAAGACGGTTTTATTTTGTGGCCGTCGGTAAGAAAACATCAAACAATTGACGGCTCACAATCGTCGTATCTAACGTAAGTACATAATAGGGGTTTGGTCTTCTAAAGGTTAATATCTCTTCAAAGTTGTCAACTCTTCAAATCTTCGGAGTATCCTCTGTTGTAGCTTCAACACTTCCAATGTGTAGTGAAAATCATCTTTACTCTAAAGTGGTCCAAATGAAAAAGGCTATTGTCTAACTATTTAAGGTCAAAGGGAAGATTTGAAAAGCTCAGAAAAGAAGAGAGGTAAAGAATCTTTTCGAAAATAAAGTTTTCAAGAAATCCTTTCCTATGGGCGGGCCAGTTTCTAGGGTCACGTCCTACAATTAAGATGTGCTCTAATACCATCGTGTAGTGACCTGACCCGAATGGATCAAGTCTCTGTGCTTAAGTGTCATCCCTGGTTCGGTATGCTGACACACACAGTACTCGAGGATTTATAACAGAGGTAAATCACATGTATAAAGTAACGTAAATAGTATTACCTCAATCCATATAGCGGAAGTAACAAGGTTGTGGAGTGCCATCAACACCAATGGCAAAGTTGAGTGTAGACAGCACAACCCTAACGTAACACTTACTCGTCGAATAATTCCTACAACATGAGACGGTGCAGCCATGAAGGTCAGTACAATGAATGTACTGGCAAATTCACACTATAGAAGTAATGATAAACAATTCCTACAACTACATGCATATTTGGCTGGTGGAGGCTGTAAGTTTTGATTTGCAAAAAGCTGATTTTTCCCTACCACAAAGGAATGCATTTAATTAACTACTTTGTTAAATTTACTTCATGAACAATCGAGTATGGTTCCTCCATCTCAATCCCAAACCAACGACATTATTAACCCAACAAATTAATTAAATAGAGTGTTGAGATCGACAAATAATCCACTTCTAGATACTCAAAGATGTCCATAACCGGGGACACGGCTACTCATGAATACTTTGTAGACTCTACAGAGGTTTGTGCACTTTCCCAACAAGACTCGATCGCCTCCGTTTAATTTCTCGCACTTCGTGGTGTTTGAGAACCGGATGACCGAGACACAGTCTTTCAGAAGCATTAACTCTTTACCCTGGGTAGACCGGTACACCTACATCTGCTAGTCTTCCACTGAAATAGGTCACACAACCTACTCAACTATGCCAGAGCCCATAATGGCTTGTGGCTAGGAATGAAAATATCATATGATCCCTTTGAGCCTGGGTGGCATTCCAATAGGGTGATCACACGGTTCCTCCAGGATCTCCTAGGACAACACTGGTATCTCCAGGTGCCCGACAACCACTGGGTTCTCCAGGGTGCCACAACCAATCCACCCAGATGTGTATTAAATTTCCACCTTAATGTTTCCCTTAAATAAATATCACTCACATGTTTCATGAAACTCTCATACCAACCCACGTCTATGAGCATGGCTAAGCAATAAGTAACAAAGCGTTTACCCCCCATTGGTTGATCTCAAGTCATTGGTTTCCTACCTCATGAACTATGAAGCATCATATTATGAAACCATTCCTACTCATGCAAGTGTTTGAGGATAGAACTAATGCAATGAAAACTGGGTATTGGAAAGTATGATCAAAGTGTGAACTTGCCTTGTACTGACGATGTAGATTCTTCGCACTCAAAACTCGTGATAGATATACTCGTCACACTCCGATAAATCTATCCTAAGCAAACAATAGTAACCACACATAAGCAATCACTCAGCAGATCAGAAAGAACGAATAAAACACTTCGGAAAACTTCGAAAATAGATGAATGACTCTCGAATCAGAAAACAATTTCTAACAGTACCGAAATTATGTGAATTTGGCCTTATAAGAAAGTTTAGGTCAAGAGCTTCGATTTGCAAAAATAATCAACTCAAACGGAGTTACGAAACTCAAGTTATGACAAAAAGAAGTTTGAAACAAAATCTAGTTGAATTTTAAATTTTAAAACTTTCAAAAACATGTTTAATTGTTTTACTGGAAAGAGGGGATCATAACGAAGACGTGGGCATTGGTTTCGTTGGATTTGGACCAAGGAGTAAAAAGTTGTGGCTGTTTGAAGTTTAGGGACTAATCTGTAAATAAAATACTTACATATAAGTCCCTGGCCGAAAACTAAAAAGAAAAAAAAGGCTACCGAGCGAACGCTCGCTAACAGAACTAAACGAACGAATTTGTACGTTAAAAGAAAATAACGAGCGAACTTTCACTATCTAACCTAACATAATAAAAAAACCAATCTAAGAAGTAAAACCGAACAAAACAAAAGAACCGGGGTGGTTATTTATACCGTAGGTGGTTTTTGGCATTAAAACCGGCGGTTCGGGCGGTTTTTTCGGCGGAGCGGATCGGATTCGAGCGGCGGAGCGGTTTTCGGCCGGCGGCGGTTCCGGCAAGTCCGGCGACTCAGGCGGGGCGAGGCGGGCATCACAGGGCGAGGGGCCTGCAGCGAGGCGGCGGCATTGAGCAACGCGGGCGGCGATGGCGAGCAACGCGGGCGGCGGCGGTGATTATGCGCGGCGGCGGCAGAGCGAGCGAGAGGAGGGGGAGAGAGAGGGGCCAAGGCGGTGCCCTTATATAGGAGGAGGAGGGGGCACGACCTTGGAGGAGGCGGCACGTCGGCGGTGGCTGCGTGCGCCCGGCGGACTCTCCGTCGGGGTCGGTGGCGACGGCTGCCTAGGCCGGCTGGCCTGGCCCGGTTGGCTGGGCCGGCCCGGTCGGGGAAAGACTTAAAAAACACACCGACAAAAAGGAAAAAAACAAAAATAAATAAGAATATTATATAGGCATATAATATATCAAAATTTGCAGAAAAAGATTCTCTACAAGGTGAACATTTTTCTACAGTCAAATAAAATTCTCAGAAATTTAAACAAATCAAATAGTGCTACTGTTGCAATAAAACCAATAAAAATCATTTTAAAAATACCAAAATGATTTCAAATTTATTTCTCTCCAATTTTCTACTGTAGGGAATCATGTTACCCTATTTTCCATATATTTTATTTTTGGACAAAAATAATTTGAATAAACCCCAATAACTCAAATTTTTTAAAATGAGTTTCAAAATATTTCAAAATAACTTCCAACTCATATTTCCTATAATTTGAAGAAGTCATTTTATCTTCTCTTAGGAAAATCATTGAGTTGCATAAAGTTTCTGAATTTGAAATAATTCGAGAATGAAATTCAAAATCCTTTCAAAAACCTTTTTCATTTAAGAAATGGAAAAAAGTCATATTATCTTCACTCCAGGGTTTTGTGATGAAAAGAACTGGAATTCCTAGAGAACATAAATGCAAAGTGAATGTTTGGGAAAATCATTTCATTCCCTCTCATTTAACTTTCAAAAGTTTCAAATTTCACTCAAATTCACATAACACATCACACAAGCAATCAAATCTATCTATTTATTATAACATTCCAAAATTTATAATTTTGGGATGTTACAAACCAACCACACTTAAAATGAATCTCGTCCTAGAGACTCGAACAGGCTAGCAAGAAATAGGTTGGGGTTCGGGGTCTCCTAACAAATCCATTGATTGGTATGGTCTAGTGTGCTACCACACTTAGAATCATGGTCACGATTCTATCAAGAGCTCATATACTCCGCCCTTATTGTTGACAGGGTGGGTCTTCTCAAATCTTCAGGGTAATTCCTTCTCTGGGCTCTTCCGGTAGTGGCATAACCTTTGCCCTCTATTCTTGTGTCCTTTCATCTTGGTAAGGTTTTTCTGAGACTGGTTCTTCTTAGCTGATAGGTCTGGCACCAATACTAAACAAATATCGATCTCTCATGGTGGTCTTCAAACAAATTTAACTGGGTCCCTACAGAAAACGGTTCTAGGCTTCACTCTCACCGTATATCCTATGGTTGGCAACAACTGCCTTGTACATGGGAAATTTGTCATACCGTCCTATGGTTTAAACAAGGTTTTGTCATCGTCGTCTCTCTACTATGGGTAAGTCACTCAGATTTACCATCCCGTATAACAGAGGCAAATAATAAGAGTAAGTCGGTATGGTGATCAATCCATCTCGCACCCAAATCATTACCTTGTATATGGTATAGTGAATCTCGCATTCTAACACTCGGTCATCCTCACAAGCATTGCATAATTTCTCTTGTCAATGAACTAAGTTCGGATATTTCCATTATTGCTGCAAGCTGAATAAGCATCTATCGTTTCGTCACCACCCTCGAGTTTTGCATAGACACCTATAGGATCGCTTGTGGACAAAGTCGTAACTTCTACCAGGGTCTTTCCTTCAGCAAGAGTGTGCTTGCTTCTTTGACAGGTCCTGGGGCCTGTGGGTTATGGCTCATCTCCAACTTGTCACTAGTAACACTTGGTCTCATCATCGGGTTGCATCTGATCACCCTTCCAACATCCAACTTCCTTAGCATTCTTAAATCCATCCAACTGTACGGTTTCCCTTTCTTCTATTGGTACAAACTACGGTGTAATTACTCACACTCATCCTTGAGTGGTCCATTCCAAAGTCTTGCGTAACTAACCACTAGTCCTTGTATTCGGGTAACGGTGTTGGGTTCTAGCACCCTTAAAGTGAATAACACTAGTCTTCCTCAAAATCTTATTCCATGCATTATGATTTTGCTCATCACCTATATAATAACAAATTCATCAAATCCAAAATCAATACCCTAATGCTAACTGTATTGATTTCTCAACTTACTATGCTCTACTACATTTTCCATTGCATGCTTCAACTCAACAACTTAGCAAAACTCTCCTCCTTGGGACAACCTCTAGCATAATGTTCTGCTTCAACACAGCAGAAACATATTACTACTCACAAGTCTCGTGGTTCCCTTGTGATTACGTAGCCTCCTTAGGTCCTCGGCTTATGGGTCCAATTCAGAACTTGTATATCCTTAGTTCATCCTTGGAGTCAATATTGCTCCACACTCCAGCTTTACACCATCTTTAAATCCAACTGTACTTATTTCCTTCATATCCTTGGGGTAAGCTTCATATCAAAAATAAACTCCAACTTATTTGTGTAAACTCCAATATTTGGGGGCATCAGTTTCCTTTCTATGGGCCCAGGGTTCACATAGTAAGTACCACTAAACAAAATGCACTGGTTCATCCGTAATCCATATTGTCCTCATATCAAATCTCTTATTACATCCTAAACCACTATTTGACACTTCAATTTCAAAGGTGCTTCACTACAAATGTTGCCATCCACATAGTTGTGTATGGTCAAACATTCCTTCCATCTTTATTCCTCACTACTAGAAAAAGGGCTATAGATGGGATTGACACTAATGGCGCACCAGACAAGCCGTGCGCCATTAGTATATACTAACGGCGCACCACCTTCTGGTACGCCATTAGAGTTGAATACACTAATGGCGCACCAGGCTCAGGGTGCGCCATTAGTATCAATTTTTTTTCCTTTTCCAAACATACTAATGGCGCATCCAGACACAGTGCGCCATTACTAGTTGTAACTAGTAATGGCGCACCAGTCACAGAGTGCGCCACTACTGTTATTTTTTTATTATATTTTTTATTATTTTTTTGCAAAACTACTAATGGCGCACTGTTCCACAGTGCACCATTACTAGTTTAAACTAGTAATGGCACACTTTGGGATAGTGCGCCATTAGTATGTTTTTTTTTTATTTTTTTTTTGCAAAACTACTAATGGCGCACCACCAGAAGGTGCGCCATTAGTAACCTGGGTTACTAATGGCGCATTTTGAGGTGGTGCGCCATCAGTAAGTAGGCACCAACAAGATATTTTGGACAGCCACTCCTACCCACACTCACTTTCTCCCCACTTCATTCTCTCCACCTCCTCCTTGTCTCGGGTGCCTCCTCTTTGTCACCTCATTTCCACCATAGATTCATTCAAATTAAGTGGTTAAATTACCTTGTTTTGATAGGTAAGTAAGGGGGGAAGCTATATTTATGTTGTTCTCCCTACAACAATGTGCACATGCACTTTTTATTGCCTAGCTAGATCTATGTATGTTCGTGGTGTTGCATATGTTTGTGGTGTTGCATATGTGTTTGTGTTTGGAGGTGTACCGGTATTTGAAATGCGATAGTTGCCAATATTTTGCCGGAATGTTGATTCATTTCCGTTTCGGCGAGAATTTTGGCATTAAGCATTCTTTTTGGTCCTATTTTTAGGGAAAGTCATGCCAAATTTTTTCTTGGTTCTAAAATATTGTTTTGCTCTACCCCGCAGGCGACCATGGTCCGCACGATGACTGAAGGCATCGTGAATAGGTTTTTGAGCTCTGCGAAGGCCGAGATGCTTCAAAAGAACGAGACGGAGATAAGATGTCCGTGTCGAAGATGCAAGCTGAAGAGCCTTATTGCGGACCCGGATTCCGGGCAGGTGCGGGACCACCTGCTCTTGCGTGGTTTCATGGATGGCTATCGGTGGCAAGGTGATGAAGATGACTACGAAGTCGTCCATGGGGGCCGGGCAAGAAATGAGGAAGGGCAGCAAGACAACCATCGCGGCTTGGGCATGCGAGAAGACGAAGAATCCCCAGGAGATGATCACGACGGTGATGCTGTACACAGTCATCATGTAGAAGATGCAGGACATGATGATGAGGAAGATGCCGGAGCAGACGACGGGCATGATCATGAAGATGATGATGCCGGCGGAGGAGACGACGCTGGACCATCGATGGGCTGGGTGCAGGACCCTCATATTCAAGAGCTGCTTCTCAAGCAGACGGATAACGCAAGAGCTGCCGCCCGAGAGAAAGCCAAGATGGATCAACTTGAGTTAGACGTGGTTACTCCATTGTATGAAGGATGCAGGCCCAAGGATACCCACCTGAAAGTAACGCTCATGGCTCTGGAGATGAAGGTAAAACACAAAATGACCGACGCATGTAGGGCTGGAATTCGAGCCGAGTCGAGCCAGCTTGGCTCGACTGGCTAAAGCTCGTTTCCTTAATGATCTAGCTCGGCTCGACTCGTTACTATAACGAGCTCAAACCCAAGATTGGCTCGACTCGTATAACTCGCGAGCTGGCTCGTTTAGCTTGTTAAGCTCGTTAAAGATATGTAATAAAACCCTCAAACATGATAAAAAGTGATTATGTATATATTAAACATACACATCACTAGACAATTGTAATTCCCTTGTAATGCGTGAATCTCCTGGGCGGCTGGGCCTTCAACAGCCGGGCATTGTATTGTGCGCCTGGGACGCAGGGTAATGAGTGGTTGATCTTTTTTTTGGATTGGGAGTGGCTGATCTTTTGTATCGAGTCAAACGAGTTACACGAGTACTCATCAGATTGGCTCGTTTAACTTGGTCTATAAACGATCTTAAACTAAAGCTTGGCTCGACTCGTTATTCTTCGAGTTTGAGTCGATTCAAGCCGAGTCACGAGCTACTTGTTTAGCTCGCGAGCTTCGAGCTTTTTTTCCAGCCCTAGACGCATGCTTCGACGAGAACATGTCATTCTGGAACGAACGTCTTCCCAAGGGGAACAAGTGCCCGACCAGTTTCGAGGAGGCGAAGAAAATCGTGTGTCCTCTGGATTTACCGTAGGTGAAATACCATCTGTGCATGAACAATTGCATCATTTATCGGGACGAGCACGCGGAGTCTACCATATGTCCTGTGTGCGGCGTCACTCGATACAAGAAGAGGAAGAAAGCTCCTCGAAAAGTGGTGTGGTACTTTCCGATCACTCCTCGTCTGCAGCGGTATTTCGCGGACCCTAAGGTAGCAAAGCTCCTGCGTTGGCACGCGGATAGGGAGGAGAAGAAGCGAGAAGATGACGCAAATGATCCGGAGATAGATAAAAAAGACAAGATGCTGAGTCACCCTAAGGATGCGAGCCAGTGGCAAGCGTTGAATTTCGAAGACCTAGAAGTTGGGAACGATCCAAGGAACATCGTGCTGGGCGCGAGCACTGATGAGTCAATCCGTTTGGCAGCCAGAGAAGCACACATAGCACCTGGCCTATGTTTGTGTGGATGTACAACCTTCCCCCCTGGTTGTGCATGAAGAGGAAGTACATTCACATGAGTATGCTTATTGAAGGACCGAAACAACCAGGGAACGACATCAATCTGTATCTGGGGCTGCTGAAAGAGGAGCTTGACACGCTGTCGAAAATGCCAGCCAATACGTGGGACGCCACAGAGAAAGAATATTTCCCTATGAGAGCCGCGCTGCTCACGACGGTGCACGACTATCTCGGTTACGGATATGTCTCGGGGCAGGTGGTCCACGGATTTTCTGGATGCGTCAGGTGCATGGATGACACAACGTATCACCAGCTAGATAGAGATCCCGGGTCTTCGAAAACCGTGTTCATGGGATATCGAAGGTGGCTTCGCGATGATGACCTGTGGAGAAAACGCAAGGATCTGTTCGATGGTGAAACCGAACCCCGATGGCGCCCGCGTACGAGGAGCGGCGAGGAAATAGACGAGGTGTTGAAAAATTGGAAAGATTGCCCACTGCCGGGAAAGAAGCAAAAGGCGCCAGAGCCGGGAAAGAAGCGAAAGGCGCCAGAGCCGCTGCTGAAGGTATGGAAAACGAGGTCTGTTTTCTGGGACTTGACGTACTGTAAGATCCACCGTGTGCCTCACAGCCTTGATGTCATGCATATCACGAAGAACGTGTGCGAGAGTCAGCTTGGTACCCTGCTCAACATGCCAGAGAGGACCAAAGATGGGCCGAAAGCAAGGGCAGACTTGGAATCAATGGGCATCAGGCAGGAGCTTCATGCTATATATGATGATGATGATGAGGCGAAGCAGGACACGGATAGTCGTTGCAAAGGCAAAAAGGCCAAGAAGACCGGAAATGACTATCCTCCCGCGTGCTTCACTCTAAGTCAGGAGGAGATCAAGCAGTTTTTCACCTGCCTCGTAGGAGTAAAACTTCCTTACGGTTAAGCGGGGAAGATAAGCAGATACCTAGACCCAGCGAAGCTGAAGTTCAGCGGGATGAAGTCTCACGACTGTCACGTGCTGATGACGCAGATACTTCCAGTTGCAATCCGTGGGATCATGGACGCGCACGTCCGTGAAACACTATTTGGCCTATGCAACTTTTTCGACGTCATCTCTCGGAAGTCGGTTGGCGTGAGGCAACTCAGAAGGCTACAGGAAGAGATCGTGGTGATGCTATGCGAGCTTGAGATGTACTTCTCGCCCGTATTCTTCGATGTTATGGTGCATGTGCTGGTCGATATCGTGGACGATATCATCCAACTCGGGCCGACGTTCCTGCACAGCATGATGCCATTCGAAAGGATGAATGGTGTCATCAAAGGATACGTTCGCAACATGTCACGTCCAGAGGGAAGCATAGCCAGGGGCTTTCTGACCGAAGAGTGCATCTCCTACTGCACGAATTATCTAGGCATCGAGAACCCCGTTGGTCTGCCCGTCAACAGGCACCTCGGCAGGCTCGCTGGATGGGGTCACCGTGAGGGTCGCCGCGAAATGCATGTCGACTTCGAGGGTCGACTCGCCGACTTTGAAAGAGCAAACCTAGTCGCGCTACAACACATAGACGTGGTCGATCCTTGGGTGGTAGAGCACAAAACCTTTATTGAGAAGACGTACAATGACCGAGGCCAATAGAGGTCGGACGGAGATATAATCAAAGAGCACAACTCATGTTTCACGCGTTGGTTCAAGCAGAAGCTTCTGTCGTACCCTTTACATGAGGATTCTTTCGCGGAAGAAGAACTCATATTCGCCTTGTCACAGGGCGCCGAGCACAACCTGATGACCTATGAGGTGTACGATATCAACGGCTACACATTCTACACTGAGGCCAAGGACATGAAGAGAGATGGTTATCAGAACTCCGGGGTAACGATGGAATCCTACACCGGTAACGACAAGGACAGATACTACGGAAGGATCGAGGAGATCTGGGAGCTGAGCTACGCTGGAGAGAAGGTCCCGATGTTCCGTGTCAGATGGGCCAAGAGTGTCCTAAAAGAAGACCGGTATTTCACCACCATGGTTATACCCGAAGCCAAATCCAAGACCGCGGGCGCAAACGTCACCGCGAAAAATGAGCCATGGGTACTGGCTTCCCATGTTGACCAATGCTTCTTCATTATCGACCCGTCAAAGCCCAGTCGTGTTGTCGTGAGGAGAGGCAAAAGGAAGATCATCTGAATGGATGGAGTAGCCAATGAGCAAGACTTCGACAAGTACGGCGACCCGAAGATCAAACATGACGACGATGATGAAGTAGCAGCATACACCAAAAGAAGAAGCAGGACCACCCTACCTAAAGGACGTCCATTCCACAGAATAACTCCATTTGCGAAAAAGAAGGGCAAGAAGATTGTGAACAGATAGCTAGCTAAGATCGATTGTATTTAAATCGTAGCCTTCATTTCTCGATTGTATTTCATGGGCACTTTTTGAACTCTTGAATGTTTTTAAATTTCATGGACACTCGATCTCGATCCCCCTCCATCTCGATCGCTATCCCACCTCACCAGATCCGGTCCCCCTCGCCGCCGAGCACCC
>LR738711.1:630107352-630186981 GCA_902687465.1 Secale cereale
GCTCCACCGGCCGCCGCCGCCGACCCCCCGCACCCTCCCCTACTCAACCGCCGCCGACGACCCACCGCACCCTCCCCCGCTCCACCGGCCGCCGCCGCCGACCCATGAACTCATGATATTTTCAAATAATAAATTTGATGATATTTTTCATATTCATAAATATATTCAAATAACAAATTTGATGATATTTTTTAAAAAAGTATTACTGTTTTATAAAAAAAATATTACTGTTATGATTTAAACAAGTTTGAACATATTTAAACACAAGTAAGTATCAAACAACATTTTAAATGCATAAAAAAATTGTGGAGCCTAGGAATCGAACCCAGGACCTCCTGGTGTCAGAACTGCGTGCTGACCAGTCGGGCTAGTAAAGGGGATTTGATGTGGATGAGGTTTAGTGGAAGATAACCTGTTGGCTCGAACAGAAAAAAATACTAATGGCGCACCAGGGGGAGGTGCGCCATTAGTATGGATGTACTTATGGCGCACCAGGGGGAGGTGCGCCATTAGTATTGTGCCCCCATCCATATTTCGTCCCCCACTCCACCTATTCCCTCTCTCTCCCTCGCCCTCGCCCTCGATCCCCTTCCCCTCTCCTCTCCCGACGCCGCTGCCCCGACGCCGCCGCCCCCGCGCCCCTGCGCCACCCCCGCCGGACTCCACCCCCGCGCCACCCCCGCCGGACTCCACTTCCGGCTCGGCCCAGAGCAGCCTCTCACCTCTCCAGCGCGGGGCTGCCGCCACCCTCACCTCGCCCGTCCCGATGCCGCCGAGGACCACCGCCACCACCACCGCGACCCCCTCGCCGCGGCCGTTCCGTTCGTCTCCTTTCCCGCCGCCGGAAGCCACCACAGTCGCCGCCCCATCACCGCCCGACGCCAGCGCCGCCGCCCGCTGTACGTCGTCGAAGCTTCTGTAAGACGACCGCCCCTTTCAGTGTTTTGTTTCTTTACGCCCTGTAGGTAGCTAAGATCAGTCTGACAGGGGCTCTCATCTGTGTGTTCGACCCATGTATAAATTGGTCTTGAGAGTTGCAAAATTGTGTAATCGTAGACTGCAATATATGTTTATTTTTGTATGTTTGGTTCTGTATGCAAGCATTTTTTAGCTATGTAGGAGTAGAAAGGATTTGGTTGCAGTTTGCACCGTAGGTGTTGGTACCAATGTGCAATGTCAACAGCTAGCCAGATTCTAATCCCTATTACTACTTCTTTCACTCCAGTATTTGTTTCATCCTCAATTCCCCCTAGACCGCGTCTCCGAAAGGCAGCGGAACAATCTTCGCCTGCATAGTCCATTATTAGTTTTAGAACCCAACCAAAAAAAAGCTTCAGAACTGCCTCTGATTGCCATGATAGGATAACTAGGAGCATATGAGTACTCTACAACTGACCATTCCCTGAATGAATACTCCATGCTAATGAAGAAGAAAAAAAACTTCATAGAAAATGAAAATAGTGAAGATCATGGACGAGGTTCAGATTTGGGACTTCCATGGGATATGCCTCTGATAAACTCTAAACTGTAGTTGCTATTGCAGATTATATATATGGTACTGCTAGTAAATAGCTTCTTCTATATACTCATTTGCATCAAAGTGTAGAACAAAGCATCAGACTGAATGTCTTTTTCTTTCAAAAACTGAAGCCCTAATGCAAGTTTTGTTGTACCTCAGATTCAGAAGCAAAATATTTCTAACAAATCGACCTTATTCAGTCTGCAAGTTGTTTCTCTTATATATGTGCTGTTATTAACAGTGGGTAATTAACCTAACTATTCATTTTTCCTTAGGTTAACATAAAAATGTCCAGTGTATATATATTTGAAAATGATTGCTGCTAGATGTTAATTTGCTGGTACTAGCTAGAATTTGGCACTGAAAAGCAAAAGCAAAAGCTAATTAACTGCTGGGTAATAGCACTGGTACTAGCTAGCTAAAATATGTGTTCAGAAACACTGAGAGCGGAAACACTTACTACATACATATGCTCAAGAAACACTTACTAACCAGAAAAGGTTTTGACTTGAAATGTTAATAGCACAGAGAGCACCACAAGTTAAACACCTCAATCTGTTAGTATTTGTCTGCATTTTCTCACATTCTTCTTGTATCTGATCCAGTATTGCTTGTAGTGGTTTGTCCAAAATGTTGAATGATACTGCTTGGAGATGCATATATTGTTTCACCTCTTCACATGCCAGTGTATTTTCCATGTTGTGATGGAGGCCTTTTTTTTAACACTGGGCTTTGTCACCTGTTGTTTGTCTTGTAAATAGCATTGGACAGAGATTTAAGCAAGTGGCACATTGCCTTGTCCACCTGGGATAATGATTTTGCCTTGTCCACCCGAGAGGCCCTTGAGTTTGCTGGAATGTCAATTAACTTCCGTTCCGGCAAATTCGGGTACTCCATGTGTCCTATTTTCAGCAAAGGTCATGCTGAAATTTTCCGTGAATTTTAGCATGACTTTGCTAAAAATAGGACATATGGGGTACTTGTGACTAATGCATGGGCCGGGGTATCTTAGTAGTTAATTAAGTAGGATCAACTGCCCCTTTATTCTAGCTGCATTAAACCATAGGCGGCAATTGAGCCAAGTGATTAGGCCCAACTTAGAATTCTCCTTCCCAGCTTAGCTTTTAGGATGCCTCGGTGTCGACAAACCATAAATTATAAAACCTTGGCTTTTAGGGTGCCTCGGTGTCGATAAAAACCGAAATGATGAAAGCTTAGGCTTTTAGGGTGCCTCGGCGCCGAAAACCCTCAATGATAAAAGCTTAGCTTTTAGGATGCCTCGGTGTCGACAAACCCTAAATGATGAGACCATGATCTTGTTCCTTGACAATAACCAGCTTTTTGACCAAACTTTTTTCCTATTTAGAGAGAAACATGGCCAACAACGATGAGGCCGGGGGTTCGGGCGGCAAGGCATTCTGGGAGCTGTCCCAGGAGATGGAGGAACAACCTCACTTGTATGAGGACGCCACCTTCCCCACCGATCCTGAGACCACTGATGGTACCGCCGAGGATGACCCCACTGATGGTGCTGCCGAGGATGCCAACACTGATGGTGCCGCCGAGGATGCCACCACTGATGATGGTGGCGCACGCACACATGGCAGCCAACCGAAGAGGCAACGAAAGGACCGGCGCCCGACCGTGCTCCGCACCCTCAAGGAGGAATTTACTGAAGTGGACTCTGACGGGAATCCAACGGCGCCCGAACGAATAGTCAAGGGGTACTCGGTTCAGCTCGGGTGCATTCTCCGGAGCACCGTCTCGATCAACAACGAGAACCTGAGGCATCCCGACCGAGGGAATTTGCGCAACCTCCTCTTGATGAAGCTGCACGAACGATACAAGTTCCCTGCTGAATTTGAAAACACAAGCCTCAAAGGGAATAAAGTGAACAATACCGTCCTCACGAAGATGAGCACGACCCTGTCTACTTGGAAAAGCAATGTGAAGAGAATGATCGAGAAAGGTGAGAGTTATGAGAAGATCAAGGAGAAAAATCCTTCGATCACCGAAGATGACTACAACGGCTTCAAGATCAAGTGCTCGAGCACCGCAACCTCCGAATCAAGTCAGTGTGGGCAAGAAATGTGGGAGCTGAACTTAGGGGAACATACACTTGGTCCCGGCGGTTACAGAGTGGCGGAGCCTATATGGGACAAGGAGGAGGCGGACCGTGCCGAGCAAGGCCTACCGCCCCTCTTCGATAAATACGGTGACAAGCAGACCAGGAACTTTGTCAGGGCCCGGTACAAGGAGCCGAAAACAAAGGAGTTTACCACGGATCCAAAGACCAGGGCGCTTGAGCTTATTCTGGTAAGGAATACACCCCCGCGTAATTAGCTCCATATGGTTGCATTCTAATTAATGAAGCCAAATTTCGAAATGGTTCACATTCCTTCCGCAGGCGACTGAAAGCAATAGCACGGGGTCGACTAAGAGCAACCCTTGGGACACCACTCTAAATAGGGCGTTGAATGTAATGAAGAAAAAGGATAAGCTCAGTAAGCCGACGTCAGCTGGTCGTGTGGCCGGCAAAGGCTTGTCCACAAAATGGTCGTCATACTATAACGCTGGTGGGCGAAAGGAGAAAAAAACCAGCTCGGAAAGCCAGGCGCGCGAGGTTCAAGAACTCAAGGCACAGGTGGCGCAGATTCCGGAGATTGTCCAAGAGCAAGTGCAACAACAACTCGGAGCGACGATCACCGCCATTGTGCCTACCTTGATCGAGGGGTTGCACGCATGGATTGCGGGCCGCCAACAGGGGCCGCCCCCGATTCCCAGCTTCACGGCCAGCAACTCGCAGAACGCGATGGCGGGGCCATTGGTGTCTCCGGCGGAGGCGGCATTGCTGTCTCCGACGCCGGCACGGGAGCTTAATGCACCCGGGTGTATGCCGGCCGGCACCTCTGCAGCAAGCGGTCCCTCCATCAACTGCATGCCCGCTGTTGGTGGTGCCTCGACATTAGCCGAGCTCGACGCCATCATCACAGCAACTAATTAAGCCTCTCTCGGCCGAGGACTTCATCTCCTTGCCTTTGACTGGGCATCCCTGACGCCCTACATGTTTTCCTAGGGCGCCGCCGACGTTCCGTGCACTCTCCTGCACTTCGTGAACAACGAGTTGGTCGATGTCGCCAAGGGCAAAATCGTTCAACCGGGCAACCCCGTGTTCCACGGTACCCAGATGCCACCCAACTTGTATAGGGTTCAACTGGTTCGGGTGCTGCCAGGCTGCGACGAGTTGTTACCTCCTATTCGACCCGTCGGGGCCGACGAAGATGACGTGATGACCCTCAGTGCCTGCGTGAGCTGGCCCCTGCTTTGGCCGAAGAGCCAGATTCGTTTGGGGGCGGGGGACACCACCCCAAAGACAACACCGCCAGTCGTGCCGGCGCCAAGTCGTCCCCGTGGCAAGACCGCCGCAACGGTGCCGGACATCCCTATGCCACTGGATCCAAACATGCATATGGCACAGGATCCGAACGACAACGACGACGATACATTTGCCAATGTCGATCAGTACTTTGCCGATCATGGGTACGGTGGCGACTTCATGGGACCTCCTTCTCAAGAACCCAACCCTACAAAAGACGTGCGCGATCAAACTGGTACCGCGGAGAAACCAAGTTGCAACAGGCGTCGTCTGCCGTTCAGTTCTCAGGAGACGCCTCCAGCTGCTGACTTCACCGAGCCTCAGATAGGCGAGGTGCAAAATATTATCAGCCCCAACACACTCAAGAAGGCGGTCTGTGAGCAGAACTCGGTCCCGTTACAGGAGAAGAAGAAGGCACGCAAAAGAAAGACTAACAAGGGTGCGAGCCAGCCGGCACCGAGTACGATCCGTGCTCAGGACGGGCCACCTTCACCTGAGGATGTAATGAGGAGGGTGCATGTGGCGGGTAGGCCGATGCTACCGAGAAATATGCTCGATGCTGCAACCGATGCTATGCGGAGTCTGCATGACAGTGTTCTTTCTTTGGAGGAGCGGCGTCTCAGAGAAAAGGATGTGGCATACCCGGTTTTCGCGGCCAAGGTGCCAGAGGGCAAGGGCTTTGTGGATAACTCCATCGGGGGTACAATCGTCCTGCGGTTTGATGACATCTACGCTATGTTGAACCTTCATCCGCTACACTACACCTTCGTTTGGCTATTTTCGCTGAGTATGGAGATGCGGATCATTCGCGACAAGACCCCGGACATCATGATAGTCGACCCCTTCTACATGCGTGCCAAGATCTTGGGCAGCGCTGGGGACCGGCAAGTCGCGAGTTCTTACCTCGAAGGCGTCATTCCGGCGAACCGAGATAAGGATAACTTCCTCGTGCCTTACTTTCCCGAGTAAGTCCTCCCCTCAACCGCCCCGTAACATATGAATTCTTAGATTTCGATCGTTTTTCTTTAACATTCCGTGTTTTCTGCAGTGACACACATTGCACGCTCATCCTCCTAAGCCCCAAATATTCCATGGCCACGTATTTCGACTCCGACCGTCAGTCGAACGTAGACTACACAAATGTCAAGAAGGTTCTTGATGATGTTCTCCCCGGCTATGCCAAATCTGGAGGCACCTTCACCAGTCCTATTCGTAAGACCGGCAAGCACGTGTTCTCCCACAATATGACGTTCTGCTGCGTCAAGCAGCCGCCTGGCGGTCAGAAGGGTGCCTACTACGCCATCCATCACATGCGGGCGATCGTACGGGACCATCATCAACTTCTGCTACCGAGTAAACTCAAAGATTGGGCCGCGAGCGTGTCGGCAATCCAGGACGCGAACATCAGACAAGAATTCTTTCGCATCCAGTCGGAGTTTGCGGAAATCAGCCATCAAGATGTCCTTCATACCTCGAGGCAGTTCTACCTTAGAAATCAACTGTCCAACAGTGACATCGACACAATGCTACAAATGCAGGCTGACAACGCCCGCGATTTCATGACTCCCACGATAGACGGCGGCTTCATCCACGCTCCGGTCCCTTGAGTCGAGTCGAAAGTAGTGATGCTGTGTCTTGTTCTGAAACATCGATTGGCTCATGTTGTAATCAAACTTTAATGAACTTGTAGTATGTCTCTTTGGTTTCGACTATCGTTCAACTTAGATGTAATCGATGCTATTAATGTCTTGCTTTTCTCTTCCGATCGTTCTGTTGCATACTTATATATTGCTTATGTATTGTCTGTGAATTGGTACTAATGTTTTGTTTGGCTAGTGCATAGCGATGCCGTCGTATGTCGTGTACAAGGGTAAGGTTCCCGGAGTCTACGACGACTGTGAGGAGTGTCGGAGACAGGTTCACTGATTCAGCGGTAACAGTTACAAAGGGTACACCACTAGGGCCGAGGCGGAATCTAGATACGCCCGCTATCTAGCGGGAGAGGGGAGGGAGCGTTGGAGGAACCGGATGAAGACGAGTTTCATCGTAATGTTGCTCATCGTGATGACCGCATCTCTCTTCGATGTGATGGTAGTTTAGATGATCAATATCGACTTGTAATGTGAAGACAAACTCGCTACTCGCGGTCTCGAGACTTGTAATATAATGTTCTATCTTTGTTCGGTCTTTTCAATTCGGAGACTAATATGATGAATTGTATTCGGAGACTAATATGATTAATTGTATTCAGAGACTAATCTTCTATTGTATTCGATGAATCTGTTGTTGATGTGTGCTGTCTATATTCTATCCAATAATACATTTTGTAACCTGTGCAAAAAACAGAAAATTAAAAAATAAATAAATAAACCTAATATTCATACTAATGGCGCATCACATCACAGTGCACCATTAGTATGCCAAAGGATACTAATGGCGCATCATTAAACAGTGCGCCATTAGTATGCCAAAGTTACTAATGGCGCATCTGGCAGTTGTGCGCCATTAGTATGCCAAAGCACCTAGGTATACATGGCCCCCTGGGAGGCATACTAATGGCGCACCGTGGTATATACTAATGGCGCATCTGAGGTGCGCCATTAGTATACCAGATACTAATGGCGTGACACTAATGACGCACCACTAATGTGCCATTAATGGCCAAAATAGGTGCGCCATTAGTAGGCCTTTTCCTAGTAGTGCCTTTGTCTTAGCTAAGGATGCTTCCGTCCCACTGGAATTGTGCAATGTGATTCTTGAAATCATCGATCTTTTGCTTCATCCTATTGGCCGTGTGCTTTATCTCTATCATCTCTGCATGCACCCCACTCAGGCATTCCTGAGTGTGATGAAGTCTTGCTTCAAGTATTTCTCCAATCTGACGTCTGGCCTCCATAGCAGCTTCATGGACAGACTCAAAGAATGTTGTTCGTCGTACTCGGGAGATGAAAAAGTATTGTCCCATAGTTTTTGGGCAAACTCCTTTCACACGGTGGAGGTGTATCTCCACGTACCAAAGTTCAACTCCATTCACCATGAAGGGATAACCCTTGTAGACTGCATCTCCTTTAAGGTGAATATGCTTCATCATGTCCTTCAGAATTCTAGGGTAATCTTGATCGCTAGTCAGGGTCATGATCGTTTCTGGGCCTTTGAGAAAAGACTCGTAAAGGGTTGCCATCTTTAGGTATAAGACAGAAGGGGTACTCAGGATAATGTATGCATTTCCTTGGGTGAAATGTGGTCGTTGGTCCGAGAGAGGTCTTGGATAAGCTAGTCCATGGGTTCTAGGTCTTAGTCTAGGTGAGATAGCAAGAGAGGTACTTCACTCTCAACCAACAGCTCGTAACCTTTCTTTCCTAGATTCCAAAAATATCAACTTCTATTGCTTCACGAACTATTACAATGTTCTTTCGATAACTCAACTAAACATCGTAATAAAAGTGTATTCCACATTTAGCTACATGCTTCATTCTAATATCTAGATCTCAACTACTGACATCAATCTTTCCTCCGGCTGAACCTTCTCTTGGCAAAATGCCCTACTTCCTTGCATCGTCAACTAATGACATAAAACAAATCTAAGGACTTCATGGTGACTGTCCTGGTTCACTGGGTTCTTGGCTTCCTTGTTGGGCAGTTGCTAGCATAATAACCTAAATCATTGCACCGGTAACATGTGATGTGACTCAGGTCCTTTTCCGCAGAAATTGGGTTGTTCTGGGGACACATGCTCTTTCTCTTCCTCGACTTTTCGTTCCTATCAATTCTTCTACCTTTTGTGGATCAAACTCCACTTCTTCAGTCGGGAAGTCCGCCAGAAACTCTTGGCTTTCCTTCGTCCAATGCTATAAAAAATGTCCTTCTTCTCCACATGAATAGCAAGCACGGGAGTAATATCTATTTAGGCCTTCTCCATCAGAGTCGTTAATATCTTTCTCCATCGCGGATTCCCTTAAGGTTTCCTCGAGGACTTCTTTCATTACTTCTTTCTTATGCTGGATTGTTTGTTGCACCATTGGGTAAATGTGCCACTGAGCAGGATAGTGGGTAGTCCCTTCACACAAGAAACGAGTAATCTGCCTAGTTGGGCATTCTTCAGCTAGGTGCCTTTTTTCGCAATGAGGGCATTCATCCTTGTGCTCCTCCTGCGTGTGTCCCATTTCTCCACAAATCCTGCATGCACAAGGTTTCTTCTTCGGGTTGTCACCATGCTTTCTGCTGAAATTGGTTCTCAACAGAGTCTTCTTGTACTCCTCCCAACTTTCTGCTTCATTACATCCTTGTATGGCTTGATGCATTTTTCACCATGTTGCCGCACTTTTTATTAAGTACTGAAGAGCGTATTGAACCAAATACTTCCTTGCAACCAAATTCTTCCTGAAGTGATCCTCCATGTTTTGTATCCATAGCTCTGCCTCTGGCTGGGTCATTGTTCCAGAGAATACAAGTCTATCTTCTTTCATACTCTATTGGGTCCAAGGGTTTTGGGATGAGATTCGGAAGACGGAGAGAGATACACTCAATACAAACAATAGTTTTGAAAAGACGGTTTTATTTTGTGGCCGTTGGTAACAAAACATCAAACAATTGACGGCTCACAATCGTCGTATCTAACGTAAGTACATAATAGGGGTTTGGTCTTCTAAAGGTTAATATCTCTTCAAAGTTGTCAACTCTTCAAATCTTCGGAGTATCCTCTGTTGTAGCTTCAACACTTCCAATGTGTAGTGAAAATCCTCTTTACTCCGAGGTGGTCCAAATGGAAAAGGGTATTGTCTAACTATTTAAGGTCAAAGGGAAGATTTGACAAAGCTCAGAAAAGAAGAGAGGTAAAGAATCTTTTCGAAAATAAAGTTTTCAAGAAATCCTTTCCTATGGGCGGGCCAGTTTCTAGGGTCACGTCCTACAATTAACATGTGCTCTAATACCATCTTGTAGCGACCCGACCCGAATGGATCAAGTCTCTGTGCTTAAGTGTCATCCCTGGTTCGGTATGCTGACACACAGAGTACTCGAGGATTTATAACAGAGGTATATCACATGTATAAAGTAACGTAAATACTATTACCTCAATCCATATAGCGGAAGTAACAAGGTTGTGGAGTTCCATCAACACCAACAACAAAGTTGAGTGTAGACAGCGCAACCCTAACGTAACACTTACTCGTCGAATAATTCCTACAACATGAGACGTTGCAGCCATGTAGGTCAGTACAATTAATGTACTGGCAAATTCACACTGCAGAAGTAATGATAAACAATTCCTACAACTACATGCATATTTGGCTGGTGGAGGCTGTAAGTTTTGTTTTGCAAAAAGCTCATTTTCCCTACCACAAAAGAATGCTTTTATTTAACTACTTTGTTAAATTTACTTCATGAACAATCGAGCATGGTTCCTCCATCTCAATCCCAAACCAAAGTCATTATTAACCCCGCAAAATAATTAAATAGAGTGTTGAGATCGACAAATAATCCACTTCTAGATACTCAAAGATGTCCATAACCGGGGACACGGCTACTCATGAATAGTTTGTACACTCTGCAGAGGTTTGTCCACTTTTCCCGACAAGACTCGATCACCTCCGTTTAATTTCTCGCACTTCATGGTGTTTCAGAACCGGATGACCGAGACACAGTCTTTCAGAAGGATTAGCACTTTACCCTGGGTAGACCGGTACACCTACATTCGCTACATCTGCTAGTCTAACACTAAAAGAGGTCACACAACCAACTCAACTATGCCAGAGCCTATAATGGCTTGTGGCTGCACATGGAAGTTTCTAGGCATGAAAATATCATATGATCCCTTTGTGCCTGGGTGGCATTCCAATAGGGTAATCACACGGTTCCTCCGGGATCCCCTTGGACAACACTGGTTTCTCCAGGTGTCCGGCAACCACTAGGTGCTCCAGGGTGCCACAACCAATCCACCCAGATGTTTATTAAATTTCCACCTTAAAGTTTCCCTTAAATAAATATCACTCACATCTTTCATGAAACTCTCATACCAATCCACGTCTACGAGCATGGCTAAGCAATAAGTTACAAAGCGTATACCCCCCATTGGTTGATCTCAAGTCATTGGGTTCCTACCTCATGAACTACGAAGCATCATATTATGTAACCAGTCCTACTCATGCAAGTGTATGAGGATAACACTAATGCAATGAAAACCGAGTATTGGAAAGTATGATCAAAGTGTGAACTTGCCTTTGTACTGACAATGTAGATTCTTCGCACTCAAACCTCATGATAGATCTACTCGTCACACTCCGATCAATCTACCATAAGCAAACAATAGTAACCACACATAAGCAATCATTCTGCAGATCAGAAAGAACGAATAAAACACTTCAGAAAACTTTGAAAACAAACGAATGACTCTCGAATCATAAAACAATTTCTAACAGTACCTAATTTATGTAAATTTGGCCTTATCAGAAAGTTTAGGTCAAGAGCTTCGATTTGCAAAAAGAATCAACTAAAACGGAGTTACGAAACTCAAGTTATGACAAAAAGAAGTTTGAAACAAAATCTAGTTGAATTTTAAATTTTAAAACTGTCAAAATCATGTTTAAATTGTTTTACTGGAAAGAGGGGATCATAACGAAGACATGGGCGTTGGTTTCGTTGGATTCGGACCAACGAGTAGAAAGTTGTGGCTGTTTGAAGTTTAGGGACTAATCTGTAATAAAATACTTACATCTAAGTCCCTAGCCGAATACTAAAAAGAAAAGAAAAAAGAAAAGACTACCGAGCGAACGCTCGCTAACAGAACTAAACGAACTAATTTGTTCGTTAAAAGAGACTTACCTAACCTAATAAAAACCGATCTAAGAAGTAAAACCGAACAAAACAAAAGAACCGGGTGGTTTTCGGCGGAAAAATCGGCGGTTCGGGTAGTTTTTTCCAGCGGAGCGGATCGGGTTCGAGCGGCGGAGTGGTTTTCGGCCGGCGGCGGCTCCGGCGAGTCCGGTGACTCCGTCTGGGCGAGGCGGGCATCGTAGGGCGAGGGGCCAGCAGCAGCGCGGCGGCGTTGAGCAGCGCGGGCGGCGGCGGTGACGAGGAAGAGCGGCGGCGGCGGTGGCAGAACGCGGCGGTGGCGGCGGTTGAGTGCGGTGGCGGCGGTGCGAGCGAGAGGAGGGGAGAGAGAGGAGTTGACGCGGTGCCCTTATATAGGAGGGTGAGGGGGCACGGGGCGACGGAGTCCGTGCGCTGCACGGCGGCGGCGGCTGTGTGCGCCCGGCGGAGTCCCCGTCGGGGTCGGTGGCGATGGCTGCCTGGGTCGACTAGCCTGGCCCGGTTAGCTGGGCCGGCCCGGTCGGGGAAAGACTTTTTTTAAAACAGACCGACAAAAAGGGAAAAAAATTAAGAATATTATATAGGCATATAATATATCAAAATTTGCAGAAAAAGATTCTCTACAAGGTAAACATTTTTCTACAGTCAAATAAAGTTCTCACAAATTTAAATAAATAAAATAGTGCTACTGTTGCAATAAAAACCAATAAAAATCATTTTTAAAATACGAAAATGATTTCAAATTTATTTCTCTCCAATTTTCTACTGTAGGGAATCATGTTACCCTATTTTCCATATATTTTATTTTTGGAGAAAAATAATTTGAATAAAACCCAATAACTCAATTTTTTAAAAATGAGTTTCAAAATATTTCAAAGGAACTTCCAACTCATATTTCCTATAATTTGAAGAAGTCATTTTATCTTCTCTCGGGAAAATCATTGAGTTGCATAAAGTTTCTGAATTTGAAATATTTCGAGAATGAAATTCAAAATCCTTTCAAAAACCCTTTTTGATTTATTAAATGGAAGAAGTCATATTATCTTCACTCCAGGGTTTTGTGATGAAAATAATTTGAATTCCTGGAGAACATAAATGCAAAGTGAAAGTTTGGGAAAGTCATTTCATTCCCTCTCATTTAACTTTCAAAAGTTTCAAATTTCACTAAATTTCACACATCACATCACACAAGCAATCAAATCTATCTATTTATTATAACATTCCAAAATTTAGAATTTTGGGATGTTACATGGCTAGAAACGTGGATATAATTACTCTTGATGTTGATTCTTTGAAACTTAGATATATAGTACCTAAGCATGATATTAATGAGTCTCTCAAAGCCATGACAATTTCCATTGATGAGTGCAAAGAAAGAACCGCTAGGATGCGTGCTACAAAGGATTGCTTTATGAAACCGTGTTCTTCTAATTATCATGAAAATAAAGATGAATATCTGAAAGTTATTGAAGTGTCTCCTTTTAGATCCTTGTTTTCTAGTATGCATCTTGATAAATATGGGACTGGAGATGAGTCTACTTTAGTTAAAAGGCGTCCCAATGATTCAGAGTTTTTAGATCTTGATGCTAAAATTGTTAAAAGTGGGATTGAAGAGGTCAAAACATTACACGACAATGAGCCTACTATCTTGGATTTCAAGGGATTCAATTATGATAATTGCTCATTACTAGATTGTATTTCCTTGTTGCAATCCGTGCTAAATTCTCCGAATGCTTATAGTCAAAATAAGGCTTTCACCAAACACATAGTTGATGCTTTAATGCAATCTTATGAAGAAAAACTTGAATTAGAAGTTTCTATCCCTAGAAAGCTTTATGATGAGTGGGAACCTACTATTAAAATTGAAATAAAAGGTCATGAATGCTTTGCTTTGTGTGATTTGGGTGTTGTGGCACCCCGGCTCAGAGAAAACCAGAACGCCCTGTATTCAAGCCTAGAGATTGAGATGAAGTCTTCTGGAATACAACACTGCTTAATATAGAACAAACCAGCTTTCTATTACAACACGAATATGATTACAAGGGTTCCGATGTTACAACGGATAACACCGGTACGGCGACACTACGCCCACCACGGTTGCTCTATACAAGCAGCATAACAACTTAAAGCAGCGGAACAACTACTGGCAGCGGAACAACGAACGGCGATGATGAACTCCAAATCCGCAGGGACTCTGGCTGGAATGATTATCCTAGCTCGCGAACACGGGAACAACACAAAACATGCAAACAATCCAGGCACGACCTGCAAGCTGGCATGACACGCCAGGTCAGTACATTGAATGTACTTGCAAGCTCACAATAAACCAGAAGCATTCAAGACAAACAACAGCATGGTAATTACAGGTTAATCAGGAATTATCATAAGATCATCAAGATAGCATAGTATGAACAACATTAACGTGATACTGCTAGACAATGTGAGCATGGCATGAACATATAAATCTGATGAAACTAGCATGCACCATGATGACACTACATGCACCGTTTATTTGTTCGGGTTACCTCGTAACCAACACATGCATCACTTACCAACCTCGGACATTATACAATCACAACCATGACCAACACTTAGTCTCAAACGGTGATCTTTCCAACTTATCTCATCATCGAACCGGGGTTGTTATTAAGCACATTATTATTATTACTGTTGACTCATAGTGTGACCAACTACGAACTGGGCCCTTATCCGCGCGCGCGGCTATCGATAGATTCAATATACACTATGCAGAGGTAGCGCACTGTACCCACACTACGGAACCCATGGCCTCGTTCCCGCATTCGGGTGGACCAACAGCGTTCCGACAAAACCGATCTACTGTCATGACACTCTCCCGGCCACTCCGACTCACGCCCTACTGGGCTAGTCCTGGGTGGCCCCGTGTCTACCAAATACACAACGGCCACCATCGTGGCTAAACATAAATGGTCCCAAATGGGGACTCGGATCCATAACAACGACAACGGGCACACAAGGTTATGTCTGCTTACCCGGCCAAGGTACCGCATGCCCATAACCTTCCCTCGTTGGAGGCACCGGCGAGAGGCATGAAAATAGACCCAGTTAGGCCCTTCCCATAAAGGTAAACGTGGTTGTACTGGTCAGTTCGATATGGTGGCACCATGACTCAGACAACAGTTGTTCAAGTTCAATTTAATTCGGTTAAACTTGAATGCAAAAATGCTTAGCCATGCTAAAATACATGATGCAAATACAATGCATGAGCATGAATAACAACATAATCATGAGAGAACCACATAAATATCCACCATATCAACAAGGAATCATAAGCATGGCATACTGACTAGCATGAGCATCATAAGTACATACTTCTCCATAAAATAACTACTGACATCAACATCAAATATCATGCAAGAACATATCAACAATACCAACATGCAAGCATTTACCTAATTGGATGCAAAGAAACATGCATAACAACGGTACTCGGTACAGACGGCAGTCATGTACCGAAGACCATCACCAACATCAACATGCACTACTAGCAATCATAAACATATGCAAGAAATACTAGCAACTAGTAGGGCATGAAAACCAGGTGCATAATAACATAGCAAGGAAATAAACAATAACCCCGAAGCATTACCGAAACAACGATAATCATATTTTAAACAAACAAACAATTAATAAATGTTCAATTTGAAAACCATGGCTACTGCGTGACTATCATGCAAGTGGGTATTGTGGCTTGCTTGGGGTGACGGAGCCTCCAGGAAGAAGTGCGGAATGATCGCGGAAAGAATCGCCGGAAACAGTTCTCTCTCGGAGGGCGGCTATTTACGGCAAGGGCAAAGTGGTCATTTTCACAGTTCAAACCATATTGAAAATGATACCAACAGAAAGGTCTTGTCGAGACGAAGACGTGGGCTTTGGAATCACCTGATTCGGAGTTACGGTTGAAAAGTTATGAAGATTGAACACCAGGGACCAATCTGTGAAAATTTCTGCTACAAACAAGTCCCTGAGTGGATAAGACAGAAGTGCAGAATAAGGAATACGCCTTCAGAACATGGAAAACGTATTCTGATCCGAAGAAGGAAAGAAATACGCTTTCTTAAAATGAAAACACCTTTCAAGAAGACGTTTCCACTTAAAAACAAATGGGCCTGGGATTGTGCCACTTACAAGAGGGGTCCATGGGCAGGGGGAGGGCCGATCCGTCGTCTTCTTCCTCCCGCCTCTTCGCCTCACGTGAAGCAGAGTAGCGACAGAGGGGGGGGGGAAGCGGACAAGGGGCCGGCCAGCTCCGGCCACCCCCGGCCAAGGCGAGGCCACCGGCGGGTGCGGCGGGACCTGGCGCGCCCGTGCCCGCGGTCGGCCAACGCTGGGGTTGCCTGGAGTGACAGCGACGGGACGAGCTTCGGGGGTACAGAGGCGGGTGGCCGGCGATGGAGCGGACAGCTCCGGCCGTCTCCGGCCGAGCGGAGGGCACCGACAGACTCGGGAAGGCGTGGCGGTTCCGTTCAGAGGCTCAGCTGGCACCGGGATGGAGTGGAGAGGAGGGGAGGGACGGCGCCATGGAGGTACAGAGAGTTTCGGGTGGCTGTGGTGCTCGGCGAAGCAGGCAACTCCGGCGAGGGGCAAGGGGTTGGGGCGGCTAAGTGGAACAAGAGGAACACGCTGGACATCTCGGGAGGGTGAGAGGAGGCTTGGTTTGGCCGGAACTAGGCCGAGGCCGAGGCTGCCATGGCGGTCACCGGCGAACAGAAGAGGAACCCGAGAGCTCTGGGGGTCGAGGAGGAGCGAGGAGGGGCTAGTGAGGTGCGGAAGAGCTCGGGGGTCCTTATATAGGCGTGGACGAAGGCTCTGGACGATCACAAGGGAGCTGGAGCAGTGCACTAATGGAGGTCAGCACCAGTTCACCGCAGTGGCACTGTTATGACGGCAGACTGCTGGCGAGCGACGATGAAGCAGCGATGCAGGGCGGTGCAGACGAGCACGTGGGAGCTCCTGGACAAGGTTGGAGGCCGAGATGAGGAGGGAGGCGACGAGCACATCGGCACGACCGTTCCAGAGCGCGCACTGTGCATGATGCAAGTGCGGTCACCACGCGCACGGGTGCAAGCAGCGAGCTTTGGCGTGGCCAACATGTCAAGTAGGTTTACCTCATTGCCCTGAGTAGAAATGTAGAAAGAAAATGACCAGTGGCAAAGAAGAGATTTGCAAATGGCTCCAAGATAAAACAACAACAAGGTGTTTGTAACTTCCTGTGGTTAAACAAGTTGAGTAACTTGGTAGAAAGTTTGTCTGGCGATGATCTTACACCAAGATGATCTAGATCACCAAAAACCAGACTAACAGGAGGAGTTTAACTTAGGGTTGCTATAGAAAGTGCCAAGCTGGCCAGATTTGGGGAAGATGATGTTGTACTCACACACTAAAGTTTCATGAGCTGATATTTGGTGGAGGGAGCTTATTTGACCATATGGAGATGCTGTAAAAAGATCATGCCATTTGGAGTTACCAAAGTGGCACTTGCTTCACAACACTCCATTCTGGACTGAATCTTGTAGAATTTACTGAGGGTAAAACGATAACTGGATTGAGTCAAAACTTGGTGGCGAAGGTATATGTAGATGTAAGAATGCCCTGGTAAATTGGCAGCTCAAATGAAGAAAGGTAAAATAGGGTTGCTTCACAAAGTGCAAATTTTACCAGAAATCAAGATTTGGAGCTGAGCTCACATAGACGATCTCCATGAGCTATAATTTGGTAGAGACTCACTATTTGGCCAAATGAAGGATGTGACCAAGTTTCATCTCATTTGGACATGCCTAGAATATACTTCCTTCACAAAGTTTCTTTCTGGACAGAAACTTTGAAAAATCACTGGAAAATAATTACTAGGAAAATGAGTATGAAAATTGGTACAAGGCAATGATATGGACATGAAATGATGTACACCAAGGTTGAGGTCAACTGGACAAAGATAAATAGCACTTCCTTCACAAAGTGCCATTTAGGGCAAAATAGGAAAATGATTATTGGAGGATTATTTTTGAACATGTCAATGAAATGTTTTGTCATATTTGAGCAAGATATGACCCAAAAAAATTAAGAGAATTACTTGGGAATTTTTAGAATGACAGACATATAGGTTGCTTCTCAACCTAGGGCAAAAATAATTATTCCTCTAATAGTAAAGGAATATTCCTTGGAAAAAGAATATTGAGTTGGGTCAAGGATGGAAATGACAGGGTCTTCAGATAGATATGAGAATGACAAGCCACTCTGGAATGAAAGAAGAGGCCATCTTCTTCAATTTCCAGACCACATAGCCACGGAAAAAGAAAACTCAGGCAAAAATCTCAGAAAATCCAAAGGAAAAGAAAGGGCCAAAAATCAGGCTATGACAACTCTTCCCCCCATAAAGAAATATCGTCCTCAAGGTTTGGTTGTTCAGGGTTAAATAATTCTTCTGACTTGAAGAAACCGTTTCCAACTAAGGTTTCTTTTATTCATAATACTTCCACTGAATTGGATCTGACTGACTGTCCCGATGTAGGGTGGTTTGCTTTGTGGTATCTGACATTCTGACAGGACATACCTCATATGTTCCCGCTCATACTGATCCTTGTTGGAAATTTTATCGAGTACCGAGAATATTCCACGGAGTTGGGAAACATATCTTCCCGTGGAACCATGAATCACTTCTATCCAGACATCGGATTTCTCGAATATAGGCATGCCTTCTCGTTCCAAAACAGTGATGTGGATCATATCTGTTTCTGCTAACGAATGATGTCATCTTGCAGGAGTTTCTTACTTATCCTGACTGTCTTCTCAGTCTAAAATATCCAAGTTGTACCAAAGGTTTAAGTGTCGCTTATCGTGACTAATAGAAAAATGCACCATCCTCTGATAATAAAATTTACAGTCTTGACTGGCGGTGATCTTGGCAAAGAATCTCATCCACACAGGCTATTCTTTTAATTGCTTCCCTTATGGGAGAGATAACAATCCTCGAAATATATGTTTTCACACTTATTCTTCATTTTTGCCAATATCTCCCTGGGAATAATAGTCGGTGCGATGCTCCATCGCGGGTGTCGAGGGCAACATATTGAGTTGTCCATGAGTCGGACGAGACAGACTCGGGTATTTAATACTCACAGTTCTGAGCATACTGTGGGCTGAGCTGGTTGCCTTGCTATGAGGTCCTTACCACAATGGAGTATACCTCTTAGGTGGATCTTTGCTTGGGTTCGCCGTGGAATAAGACCGTCTTGGACATCCATATTTTTCACATAATAACCGGTCATACATGTATTATTACTTTCTTCATCTGGGTCCTCAACTGAGAGAGCGGGGCCTTACATGGATCCTTGATTATTTTTGCAGCCCTGAATACGGTTACGTACAATATCTGGCAATCATACCTTGGTCTAGTTCATGTTTTGAGCCTCGGTATATATTTATCCAGCTCACGTCTGGTTATACAGATCTCAATACTGTTCATGCCGGACAGTGACAAGGTTAATAACATCATATTGTTGAATGTGCGGGACTGATCTTGACAATTACTGCCAAGATTATTGTATCAGTGATGTCTTTCCTTCAATACTTGTTGAGGATGGCATCACCCACTTGTTTTTCTTTCTTGAGTAACCGATGAGATTGTCGGATGTGTACCATGAACTCTTCATTGTGTGAGAGACTTGCATGGACTTGGCAGCATACTGAATGAATTAATATCTGATTCTTGAAACGTACCTATGACCGATTTTATTTCAGACCGACTGTTGCAGATCTGCCACTTGGAAAACGCTGACATATGCTGACATTTCAAATTTAATGCCTTGTCTTAGTGCCATACAGAAGAATATTGGGCATCTTGCGTTCGGAAACCACCGGGGTGTCGTACTAAGGAAGGCTGAGTGGCTTATGCTCGAAGCCTTTGGTGGATATCTTCTTGAGGAAAAACGGGGTACCGTACCTCATAAGCTTCCCCCCTTAAAGACTTTGCTAGGGAAGACTTGGTACCTCATGCCAGAAACTTTTGCAGTATGGGAATCCATTTATTTCCTTACCGATGCAAACTGGGAACCTTATCTTTGTACACTTCGTCAATAAATTTTTTAGATGGACGGGACTGATTTTCTTGGTGCTTGGACTGATATATATCTTTGTCAGTCTGGCAGCTGATTATTTGTATGGCAAGAATTTTCTGACTGTCCTTACTGAATTCACCATGCATTTGGACTGACTTCTGGGTGTCGTAATCCTTTAAATTTGGCTTATGGGAAATTCAATTATCGCATACGGACCATACCTTTGGCTGGGAATGCACTGTTGATCCATTTTTATTCTCTTGCTGATTTCATCATTGCTGCGATAAAACGTATCTCTGATAGGTACTTGTTGCTGAAAGTCTTGAGCAGAATATATACTTGTATTTAGACCGAATGTAATACAGTGTTGTCGACTGAAAATCTGAATTCCTTGGTGTATATCTGTACTGCTCATGGCTTCTTCTGATCCGGTGTCGGTCGAGGAATAATTTCCATAAGGGGGTAACACCGAGGATTTAAAACAAAGAAGCACGAGAAAACGATTTATTGCAATAAATCATATAGCAAACAAGCTACAAAGCACACATCAAACAAGCTACAAAACTATTTCACGCAGGCACACACAAGCATGAACAAGCAATGATACTACAGCAGATGCACATGCACTACACGAAGGATTACATCCTACGCTTGAGTAAACGCTCGCAAACTGACGAGGAACCTAAGGTAGTAGCGAGTGGAACCGTTGACTCTGAAACTCCGATGGACGAGGTGGAGGAGTTGGAGAAGCTGGCGGAGACTGAGGTAAGGTGACACCAAGCAATCTCCTGGCCCGAATAGCATCTCGTACTAACTCAGAAATAAGAAGACACTCGGCCGTCATGTAACGAGACATTGCGAGGATAGCCGGGTCTTCTTGAGGGTTGACGGAGGGAAATTGGATTTGCCTAGGATTTTTGATGATGGTGGGATAATATTGATAAGCACGGTTCTCTTGCACGATGCTCTCTTCATGATGAAGACCGGTGACTCCTGCCACTGCGGCTAGCTGAACGGCACGCTTAGGAGTAGCGCTGTAACCACCGTGGAAACTGTAGGTGCGCTTACCGACAGGAATCGGGGCTGACAGATGAACATGAGCAAAATATTCCCGAATTCTGCCTCCAGCAGAAAACTGGAATACTTGATAATGAGGTGGATCTCCGAGGGGATAAATACTACGCCACATGTCACCAAGGAGGGCGGCAAAGCTGAGAGGTGTAGGAGTGGGACTGAACTCAATGGGAACAGCACCGGGAGCTAAGGGAAGGACACTGAAATCATGGAAGTTGACCGCCATCTACGCATGAAAACATGGGTTAATGGTAACCAAAATAAGACTACATGGAGCAAACAAATGCAACAACCAAATGTAGTAATCAAGGGCAACAACCAGACCCTATACTACCGTTTTCTAACATTCCAGCGGACTAGGACGCTCTACAGCCAGACCTGCTCTGATACCAAGCTTGTGGCACCCCGGCTCAGAGAAAACCAGAACGCCCCGTATTCCAGCCCAGAGATCGAGATGAAGTCTTCTGGAATACGAAACTTCTTAGTATAGAACAAACCATCTTTCTATTACAACACGAATATGATTACAAGGGTTTTGATGTTACAATGGATAACACCGGTACGGCGACACTACGCCCACCACGGTTTCTCTATACAAGCAGCATAACAACTTAAAGCAACAGAACAACTACTGGCAGCGGAACAACGAACGGCGATGATGAACTCCAATCCGCAGGGACTCTGGCTGAAACGTTTATCCTAGCTCGCAAACACGGGAACAACACCAAACATGCAACCAATCCAGACACGACCTGCAAGCTGGCATGACACGCCAGGTCAGTACATTGAATGTACTTGCAAGTTCACAATAAACCAGAAGAATTCAAGACAAACAACAGCATGGTAATTACATGTTAATCAGGAATTATCATAAGATCATCAAGATAAGATAGCATGAATAACATTAACATGATACTGTTAGACAATATGAGCATGGCATGAACATATAAATCTGATGAAACTAGCATGCAACATGATGACACTACATGCACCATTTATTTGTTTGGGTTACCTCGTAACCAAGACATGCATCACTTACCAACCTCGGACATTATACGAGAACAACCATGACCAACACTTCATCTCAAACGGTGATCTTTCCAACTTATCTCATCATCGAACCGGGGTTGTTATTAAGCACATTATTATTATTACTGTTGACTCATAGTGTGACCAACTACGAACTGGGCCCTTATCCGCGGGCGCGGCTATCGATAGATTTAATATACACTATGCAGAGGTAGCGCACTATACCCACACTACGGAACCCATGGCCTCGTTCTCCCATTCGGGTGGAGCAATGACGTTCCGACAAAACCGATCTACAGTCATGTCACTCTCCCGGCCACTCCGACTCACGCCTTACTGGGCTAGTCCTGGGTGGCCCCGTGTCTACCAAAGACACAACGGCCACCATCGTGGTGTAAACATAAACGGTCCCAAACGGGGACCCGGATCCATAACAACAACAACGGGCACACAAGGTTATGTCTGCTTACCCGGCCAAGGTACCGCATGCCCATAACCTTTCCTCGTTGGAGGCACCGGCGAGAGGCATGGCAATAGACCCAGTTAGGACCTTCCCATAAAGGTAAACGTGGTTGCACTGGTTAGTTCGATATGGTGGCACCATGACTCAGACAACAGTTGTTCAAGTTCAATTTAATCCGGTTAAACTTGAATGCACAAATGCTGAGCCATGCTAAAATACATGATGCAAATACAATGCATGAGCATGAATAACAACATAATCATGAGATAACGACATAAATATCCACCATATCAACAATGAAACATAAGCATGGCATACTGACTAGCATGAGCATCATAAGTACATACTTCTCCGAAAAATAACTACTAACATCAACAGCAAATATCATCCAAGAACATATCAACAATACTAACATGCAAGCATTTAACTAACTGGATGCAAAGAAACATGCATAACAACAGTACACGGTACAGACGGCAGTCATGTACCAAAGACCATCACCAACATCAACATGCACTACTAGCAATCATAAATATATGCAAGAAATACTAGCAACTAGCAGGGCATGAAAACCAGGTGCATAATAACATAGCAAGGCAATAAATAATAACCCCGAAGCATTACCGAAAAAACAAAAATAATATTTTAAACAAACACACTATTAATAAATATTCAAGTTGAAAACCATGGCTACTGCATGAATATCATGCAAGTGGGTATTGTGCCTCGCCTGGGGTGATGGAGACTCCTGGAAGAAGTGCGGAAAGATCGCGAAAAGAATCACCGAAAATAGTTCTCTCTCGGAGGGGGGCTGTTTACGGCAAGGGCAAAGTGTTCATTTTCACAGTGTCAAACCATAGTGAAAATGATACCAACAAAAAGGTCTTGTCGAGACGAAGACGTGGGCTTGGGAATCACCTGATTCGGAGTTACGGTTGAAAAGTTATGAAGGATTGAACACCAGGGACCAATCTGTGAAAATTTCTGCTACAAACAAGTCCCTGAGTGGATAAGACAGAAGCGCAGAATAAGGAATACGCCTTCAGAACATGGAAAACGTATTCTAATCCGAAGAAGGAAAGAAGTTGTCACATCCCTAATTACCATTTGCATTAGGACTAGCTAGAGTGTGCATCATGTCTACTTATCAAAGAAACTTGAAATGGGAATGACAGAAACCCCAGCACCCCTCTTCTAACAACTAGGGTTTGATAAAATCTTTTCCAATGTACCCAAAATGCCCTTAAAAAATGTTCATCATTTCTGCCTTGGTCTTAAACCTCTGCCAAAAATGGTGCACAATTTTCTAGGACATCCAAGGTCGCTGGATTAAATCATATGGTATTTGCATTTGGGCATTTAAATGCTATAAAATATTTTAAATGCTCAAATAATCATAAACTATAATGTTCCATGCTATTCATATTATATACAGTGGGCATGACAAGTTTCATGAGTTATAAAAATGTTCTGGCATTTTTATTAATTAAACAAGGTTGCAAAAGAAATGAAACAGAAAAGAAATAGGAAAAAGGAGAGAGAAAAGAAGTTACCTGGCGCCCCACCCAGCCCACCTGCCGGCCCAGCCCAGCTGCCGCTCCAGCGAGCTGCTTGGCTCGGCTGGGCAGGCAGGCAGGTGCTCGACGGCGGCCGCAGCGCGCGCCACGCAGCTGCCCGCCGCCCTGCTTCCTCCCCTCGCCGTCCTGGAGGCCTGGATCGGTCGTACACGTCGCCCCCGACCTCGCAGACACCCCCCACTCTCCCCAGCTCCTCTCCTTCGCCCTCCCCGCACCATGGCCGACGCCGCCGTGCTCGCACCATCGTAGTAGCCGCGCCCACCGTCGTCCCTGAGCCCCGTCGCCGTGTCCGTCGTCTCCGCCGCCCTCGACTACTTCGAACAGGCCGAGCCCCGAGCGCTCGCCCGCCCTGGAGACACCCCGACCCCTTCTTCCCCAACTCCACCCGCGGAGATCCCCCTCGCCGTCCCGCTCAGCTCCGACCACCCCCAGGCTCGCTCCGGCGTCTGCTGCAACGCTTTTGAGCCTAGCTTTGTCCTCCCCCTATCCGTTGGCTCTCTACTAACCTGGAACGCACCGCACGAAGCTCAGCTGCACGCACCGCCGCGGAGCTCGTCGCCGACGAGGCTCCGGCCATCCATTGGTCCGGCCACCGTGCCTATCAGCTTCACCGTCACGCGTAGGTGATGTAGGACCACTTCACGCTCCTCTACGAGCACCGCACCATCGTTTTCGACTTCGCCGAACTCCGGCAGCCTCTGGACTCGTCGCCGGCGTCATCTCCGGCGACCCCGAGGCCAGCCACCACCTCCACTCGATGCGGTTTGCCTCCAGCTACCCGTAGGTGTGCTCCGCCGTCGTTTTGGCAGCCGGAGCACGAAACCCGCACCTCACCGCCGTGTTTGGCCTCGCCGGCGGCTAAACGCCGGCGAGTTGGACCTGTTTGACCACGGGTTTGACCCCCTGGGTCACTGACATGTGGGCCCTGCCTGCAAGTCAAACCTAGTTTAGGTGTTAATTTAATTCTAATTAGTTAATTAATTAACTGTGACACTGACCAGTGGGTCCCACTGGTCAGGTTTGACCTAGGCCGCCCTGTTGACTGACTGACGTCAGCATGATGTCATGCTGACGCAGTAAAGGATTTTCTTGGATTTTTAGATTTAAAAATAATTTAGGAAATTCCAGAAAATGCCTAAACTTCAAAAAATCATATAAATTCAACAGTAGCTCAGATGGAAAAGATTTATATATGAAAAATGATCAGAAAAATCCAATCTTTCCAATGGCACTAGTTTCATGCATGTTTGAGCAAGTTAACCTTGCTGTATACATTAAAACATGATAATGCACTTATTTAAATAATAGCTAAAGTGCCAAACCCTTCTGATTATAGTTGCATTAGCCAAAACACATGCATCTTGCCATGTCATGAGCATGCATCATACTGTTGCATTTGTTTGTTTAATGATTGTATCGCCCGTATTCTCTGTGTTAGGTCCTGCTCCCGAGGATACTGCTGCGTATCCAGTTGAAGAGCAGTACCTGACAACCACTTTGTCAGGCAAGCAATCATTGATCATTCCGATACAAACCCAATCTTCTCGCTCCTGCTCTCTTTTACTGCATTAAGGCAACAGTGTGTGAACTGCTACTTGCTGCGGTAGTTGAACCCTATTCCCTTGCATGACCTGTCATTGCCACAGTAAATAGTTGAAACCCACTAGCATGTGTAGGAGTTGATTGAGCCATGTGATGTGTGATCCACCATGCTATTTGTTTATCTTGCCTGCTATGCTTAGAGTTGTGTCTGGTCTGGTTCATCTAGGTGATGGATCAGAGTGAAACAATCTTTCGATAAGAGAAGGAAATGTGGAATACGCTTGGTAAAGGTATCGATGAAAGGCCATGTAGGAGTACGTGGTGGGTTGTTTCATTGGAACCGTACATAGGACCCGAGATCTGTATGTGTGGTTCAAGTTCCAGTTACTACCATGCATTGGGCCCGAAACCAATGGACCCTCTCGGCTTATTAATTACCCTCGATCTCTGTCCAGGCGTTGCAACTAGTTTCTGGTGTTTATAGTTTACTGGAGGTCGTGCACAGCGCTGATCCTCGGGGTGGGTTGTGATGCGACAGGTACGTGGCATGGTGTACCGGTTGCCCGTTTGGTGACTCGGGTACCCTGTACACATCGTTTGGGGCCGTGAGCGACACCCTGGCCGGATCTCCCCACGGATGGAACCCAAATATGCGATAAACCTGGACGAGAGACTTGTGTAGTTAGTCAGGCCGTGGCCGACACCCTCGCTGGGCTTCCGCTTGAAGATTGCCGAGTACATGTCGAGTAAACAACGATAAGTGGTGGAAGCGTGTGTGGAGAGGTACACCCCTGCAGGGTTATCATATATTCGAATAGCCGTTGTTCGCGGTACGAACTACTTGGTTACTCTTACAGTTCGTAGACAAGTTGATGGATTCTACTAAAAGCCTCAAGATAAGTGAGTGCCGTGGATGGCCCTTCCGTAGGATGACGGGAGAGGATCCTCGGTAGTGTATTGTTGTGGTGAGTAGAGGACTCGTGTTCGTAATAACATCTTGCAATCTGTTGAGAGTTGTAGTATAGGTTAGCCAAGAGTCAAAGCTGGCTTTCTGCTATGAACTCCACTACCCCCTTTGATAATGTTGCATGTATGATAGGTTCTGTGGTAAGACTTGCTGAGTACCTTTGTACTCATGTTTGCTTAATAACTGTTGCAGAGGAGAACCATGCCCCTGCTGTTGGGTTCTACATAGACGTTGACGTCGACGAGTAGCTTGACACCCAGACGGAGATCTGGAGCTTGTGAAGGGCCTTGTAGATAGTCAGGCTACACCAAGCCTGTTTTATTTTCTAAGTTGTCTGTACTCAGACATGTAGCTTCCGCTTGTGCTTGTATGACTGTATGACTTGAGTGTTGGGTCATGTGACCCCTACCTATATGGATATGTTATGTATGGCTCTTGGAGCCTTTTAAATAAAGTACTTTGATTCATACAGTTCTGTTGTGATGCAATGTTGTATTTGCACATATTGAGCATATTGGGTGTATGATTGAAATGCTTGGTATGTGTGGGATCCCACACCTAGTTGTTTTCCTTTGGTAGCCTACCTTACAGGGAAATGCCTCCTAGTGATTCCAATGAGCCTTGGTAGCTTGCTACTACTCGGAACACGTAGGCTGGCCGCCATGTGTCCTTCTTCGTTCCTGTGTCTGTCCCTTAGGGGAAATGTCACGCGTTGTTCCTTTAAGTCCATGTAGCTTGCTCCGACTTGGGTTCATACGTTGATGACCGACACGTTCGTTGCTGGGTCATGGATGCCTGTCTCTGTAATTTAGTGCCACTTTTGGTTTATAACTAGCCATGTCGGCCCAGGTTCTTTGTCATATGGATGCTAGCGACACTGTCATATACGTGTGCCAAAATGCGCAAACGGCCCCGGGCCAGGTAAGGTGGCACCCGTGGGGTTACCGTGCGTGAGGCTGCAAAGTGATATGACGTGTTACAGCTAGATTGGTGTGACTTAGGATCGGGGTCCTGACAGCGTTGGCATCAGAGCTGGACTGCCTGTAGGTTTCTCAAGCCAAACTGGTCGATGTTGAGTCTAGAAAAATTCATAGTTATATGTAGGGGAATTGATCGTGGAAGGGAACATAAGGCTCTTTTACTCCTTTACCTTATGCCCTTCTGATCTGAGTCAGTCTATTCTTTCTACGGGGATTTAGGACTAGGCCTCTTATCCTTACTAGGTTCACGTGTTACTAATCCGTAGACTCTTAGGATTGTTGGTTTCAAGCCTCAGTTCAGTTTCTATCCTTTAGTATGATGATTGTTGGACCCGGAACCTTGATATGGAATTGTTGAGTGGCTATGCTATCATTTGTATGATGTCTCAAATCTTTGTTTGAGCATTTACAGTTGTTATGCTGCCCGATTCCTTCCAGAAACACTAATGCCTTTGCATTATTTCGTGTTTCAGATGTCTGGCCGCACCCCTCACCAAGTGGTTCGTTTGACTCGGTGCATTAATGTGCCCGGTCAAACGGCCATGCTAGTCCGTGTGCTGACTGAGACTGGTTATCGCTGGTATCCTGAGTACACCGTGGAGGAACAGTACCGGGATTTCAATCAGAGTAAGTATTTCTGCACAGTCCGGATATACCCCTCATATCCTGGAGCTAACGACCCCATCCATTGGTCTTATGGACTCGGGGTTACCATCGAGATGGCAGTGCAGGATGCCGCCTATTCGATGATGACCATTCTCCGGGCTAGGCATGCCCTGTTGCTAAACACTGAGTTCTGTTACATGCCAGCCTCACTTCCCGGAGAGGACGGCTACTACACTGGTCTGTATACTGATGCTGCTCATGAAGAGCCACTGCTTCAGACTACTGTTCAGATGCTGGAGGATAGGGACCGTGAGGTCCGTGCCCTCCGAATGGAGCTGTATAACACTCGAGCCGCCCATTGGACTACTTTGACACGGCTTGCACCTGCTGTTCACGCCGGATATCTGGACATGCGGGATTTGTACCCCGTGCGGACTCGTCTGCCTGATCGCATGGATTGGCGTGACGTTGGGGGTATTACACCTCCACGTGGGCGTCGGTTACCACCAGCATCGGGACCGAGGCCACATCCATGTCCCTATGGTCCACAGCCTTCGAGCGCTCGCGAGTTTCAAGATCCGTCAATTCCACTTCCAGGCTACGGTGGTAATCTTTACGAAGATTACTACGGGAATGTCTGAGCTAGACCGTGGCAGTAGTAGTATTGTAGTAGTTGTATTCCCACAGTCCTGCGCGTCTTGTGGAATATGACTTAGTGTGTACTGAGTCCCGGAGGTGTTGTTAAATAATGTATAGGAGCTTGGAATGTCTCTGATGGGATGTATCGTCTTTCACCGCAGTTGTACTTTAGCCTTGGCTTGTACTAAACTATGTATGGTGTGTATGACCATTGGTGTATATATAGCAGTCTCTATATTACCATGTCGTACGGATGAACATCTCTGCATTCCGTGTCATCCATTACATTCTGCACTTCTATGTAAAATTTTTGCCATCCTTGTCTAAACCGTTGTTTTGTTTTCCTAGGATGGTCAACACTCGCAACACTCCTGCTGCTCAGGAGCAGGGTGAGGCTAGTGGGGCTGGAGATGGGAATCTGCCCCAGCCACCCTCTTTGGCGGAACTTATGCTCGAGGCAGAACGGAACAAGAGAGAGACCAACCGTCTGCTGGAACGCATAGAGCAGAACACTGGGTTCCGTCAGAGGAATGACGTGGTGTCAATCAATGACTTTATCAAGATGTGCCCACCGAAGTTCCATCACTCCACTGAACCTCTGGATGCGGATGACTGACTACGTAGTATCACCCATAAGCTACACTCTACCCGTGTGGCCGAAGCTGACATGGTTACCTAGGCCGCCTACCATCTTGAGGGCCCTGCCAGTCTTTGGTGGGAAAACTTTGAAGCTATGCGTCCTGTTGGCCAAATCACTACTTGGGTTGAGTTCAGTGAGGCATTCCGTGAAAATCACATCCCGGAAGGTCTCATGGATCGCAAGCGGGAGGAATTCTGCAACTTCACCCAGGGCCGGTTAACTGTAGATGGCTATAGTCGCGAGTTTGGCAACTTGGCACGCTATGCACCTGAGGAAGTATCCACCGATGCCAAGAAGCAGGCGAGGTTCCGCAAGGGACTCAGCCCTGAACTCCACCGAGATCTACGTCTGCACGAGTGCACTTCCTTCCAGAAGTTGGTAAACAAGGCTATCAGTGCTGAGACGGGCCAGACCGACTTCGAGGCCACACGCAAGCATACTCGAGACTTTGGTTCCTCATCCGGCTCTAGCTCTCACAAGCGCCGTGTGTGAGTTCCTAACACTGCTCTGCCACCCAAGTACACACGAGGCCATCCTATGAGGCGCCTTGCCCAACTCAACAGTATGCACCTGCTAAGACCTATGGAGGACCACCTTCCAACTTTTCTCCACGCACTAACACTGTGACCTGCTTCAAGTGTGGAGAACCAGGGCACTACATGCGCGAGTGTCCTCAGAACCAACCAGGAAAACCCGTTGGCCGTGGTAAGCCAACCGGCAAGGTGAATTATGTCAAGCCAATCCCCACTGCACGTGGTCATGTCAACTATGTCTCTGCCGAGGAAGCTTATGAGGATCCTAACGTCGTTCTTGGTACGCTTCTCGTTAACTGCCATCCGACATCTGTTCTTTTCGATACTGGAGCATCCCATTCGTTCATATCTGAGAGCTATGCTCAATTGCACAACATGACTTTTTGTGACATGCTTACTTCCATGGTTATTCAAACTCCTGGTTCAAAGTGGCAAACCTCTAGGGTAAGCCATGGAAATGAAATCCTTGTCGATAGACTTGTTTTCCTAGCATCTCTAATCGCTCTCAAGTCCTCGGACATAAACATCATTTTGGGTATGGATTGGATGAAAACTCGTTACGCCAAGATTGATTGCTATACTAGGACCGTTCAACTTACACACCCATCCGGCAAGATAGTCAATGTCTTGACCCGAATGGCTGAGCGTCAGCTCTACTCTCTTAATTCCAGCCCTCTACCAGAACTCGAAGATATCCCGGTAGTCCGTGACTTTCCGGATGTTTTTCCAGAAGAACTGCCAGGAGTTCCACCTGACAGAGATGTCGAGTTCGTGATAGATCTTATCCCTGGAACTGTCCCAATCTCTAGGAGACCCTATAAGATGGCACCACTAGAATTAGCTGAGCTAAAGAAACAACTCGATGAGTCCTTGCAAAAGGGTTTCATCCGTCCTAGTTCTTCCCCTTGGGCTTGCCCCGTCCTCTTCGTCAAGAAGAAGGATGGAACGGAGTGGATGGTTGTAGATTACCGACCTGTCAATCTGGTCACCATAAAGAACAAGTATCCACTTCCCAGGATCAACGACCTGTCTGATCAGCTCGCTGGATCCTCAGTTTTTTCTAAGATGGATTTAAGGTTGGGTTACCATCAAATCAAAATCAAGAACTGGGACATTCCTAAAACGGCTTTTGTTACTCGTTATGGCCAATATGAGTACACCGTCATGTCCTTCGGATTAACCAATGCCCCAGCTACCTTCTCCTGGCTAATGAATTCTATATTCATGGAGTACTTGGATAAATTCGTCGTGGTATACCTCGATGATATACTCATTTACTCCAAGAACAAGGAAGATCATGCCGAGCATTTAAGGCTGGTATTGACGAAACTTCGAGAGCACCGCCTTTATGCCAAATTCTCTAAATGTGAATTTTGGTTGCCGGAAGTAACCTATCTAGGTCATGTGATCTCTGGCAACGGTATTGCTGTCAATCCCGAGCGAGTTCAAGCCGTCCTTGATTGGACTCCCCCTGAATCGGTCAAGCAAGTTAGGAGTTTTCTTGGCTTAGCGAGCTATTGCTGACGCTTCGTCGAGAATTTCTCCAAGGTTGCTAAACCTCTAACTGAACTCCTCAAGAAAGTTAAAAAGTTTGAGTGGACCCCACAGTGCGAGTCCAGTTTTCAGGAACTGAAAAGACGCCTGACATCTGCACCTGTACTGGTACCACCAGACTTTTCCAAGGATTTTATAATCTATTGCGACGCCTCGCGACAAGGACTAGGTTGCATACTCATGCAAGATCGTCAAGTGATTGCATACGCATCCCGACAGTTGTGTCCACATGAGGATAACTATCCTACACATGATCTAGAGCTTGCAGCTGTAGTCCATGCACTCAAAACATGGCGACATTACCTCCTTGGTAATCGCTGTGAAATCTTCACTGATTATCAAAGTTTGAAGTATATCTTCACCCAACCGGATCTAAATCTCAGGCAAAGACATTGGGTCGAGCTGCTCACAGACTACGACATAGGAATCACTTACACCCCTGGGAAAGCCAATATCATGGCTGATGCACTAAGTTGTAAGTCTTATTGTAACAACTTGATGTTAAAACAAGGACAACCACTTCTCCACGAGGAATTTCGTAAGCTTAACCTTCACATTGTTCCTCGAGGATTCCTTTCCACCTTGGTGGCGGAACCTAACCTTACGGATCAGGTCATCAAAGCACAGAAGGTTGATCCGGGAATTTCCCGTATTAAGAGGAACATCAAGAAAGGAGTTGCGGGATGTTTCTCAATTGATGATCAAGGAACTGTATTCTTTGGCAACCGTTTAGTGGTTCCTAAAGTACGAAACCTGAGACGTTTGATCCTTAAGGAGGCTCATGAATCTCCTCTCACAATTCAGCCCGGTAGTACCAAAATGTATCAGGACCTACGTCAGAGATTCTGGTGGACTAGGATGAAAAGAGAAATCGCTCAATTCATTGCTAACTGCGACGTTTGTCGTCGAGTCAAAGCAGAGCATCAACGGCCTGCTGGCACCCTTCAACCTTTAGCTATTCCTGAATGGAAATGGGACAAAGTCGGTATGGACTTCATTACCGGGTTTCCCAGGACCAGGAAAGGGAATAATGCTATCTTCGTCGTTATCGACAGCCTCTCTAAAGTAGCTCATTTCCTGCCTGTTCGAGAGAGTATTACCGCTAGCCAGCTAGCAGACTTGTATGTCTCTCGGATAGTATCACTTCATGGTGTGCCGTTGGAGATTAACTCAGACCGTGGAAGTCTTTTCACTTCACGATTTTGGGAAAGTTTCCAGAATGCTATGGGAACTCATCTTTCCTTCAGTACTGCATTCCATCCCCAGTCAAGTGGTCAAGTGGAACGAGTCAATCAAATTCTGGAAGACATGCTTCGAGCCTCTGTCATCTCTTTCGGTATGGAATGGGAAAAGTGTCTTCCATTTGCCGAATTCGCTTATAACAATAGTTATCAAGCCAGCCTGGGTAAAGCCCCCTTCGAAGTTCTATATGGACGAAGGTGTCGAACACCTCTTAACTGGTCAGAAATCGGGGAAAGACAATTCTTTGGCCCGGATATGATCCAGGAAGCAGAAGAGAAAGTTCGCATCATTCGTGAGAGATTGAAAATAGCCTAGTCTCACCAGAAGAGCCAATATGATAGTCATCATAAGGCTGTGACTTTTGAAGTCGGCGATAAGGCTTACCTTCGGGTTACTCCTCTTAAGGGAACCCATCGCTTTGGTATCAAAGGCAAATTGGCCCCTCGTTACATCAGTCCTTTTCGCATTCTTGCCAAACGAGGAGAAGTTGCCTACCAATTGGTACTACCTCCGCACCTATCCAGAGTTCATGACGTGTTCCACGTTTCTCAACTCAGACGTTGCTTCTCGGATCCTATCCGCGGAGTGGACCACGAAATGATTAATCTCCAGGACAATCTCACATATCGAGAATACCCTGTTCATATTCTTGATCAAACCGAGCGCACCACTCGACGCCACAATATCAAGTTTCTTAAGGTTCAATGGTCACATCATTCCGAGAGTGGAGCTACTTGGGAAAGGGAGGATCGTCTTCGACTTGAGTACCCCATCCTCTTTCTGGAGGAACCCGAACGGGACGCGATTCTTTTAAGTGGGGGTGAGTTGTCACATCCCTAGTTAGCATTTGCATTAGGACTAGCTAGAGTGTGCATCATGTCTACTTATCAAAGAAACTTGAAATGGGAATGATAGAAACCCCAGCACCCCTCTTCTAACAACTAGGGTTTGATAAAATCTTTTCCAATGTACCCAAAATGCCCTTCAAAAATGTTCATCATTTCTGCCTTGGTCTTAAACCTCTGCCAAAAATGGTGCACAATTTTCTAGGACATCCAAGGTCTCTGGATTAAATCATATGGTATTTGCATTTGGGCATGTAAATGCTATAAAATATTTTAAATGCTCAAATAATCATAAACTATAATGTTCCATGCTGTTCATATTATATACAGTGGGCATGACAAGTTTCATGAGTTATAAAAATGTTCTGGCATTTTTATTAGTTAAATAAAGTTGCAAAAGAAATGAAACAGAAAAGAAATAGGAAAAAGGAGAGAGAAAAGAAGTTACCTGGCGCCCCACCCGGCCCACCTGCCGGCCCAGCCCAGCTGCCGCTTCAGCGAGCTGCTTGGCTCGGCCAGGCAGGCAGGCAGGTGCTCGACGGCGGCCGCAGCGCGCGCCACGCAGCTGCCCGCCGCCCTGCTTCCTCCCCTCGCCGTCCTGGAGGCCTGGATCGGTCGTACACGTCGCCCCCGACCTGGCAGACACCCCCCACTCTCCCCAGCTCCTCTCCTTCGCCCTCCCTGCACCATGGCCGATGCCACCGTGCTCGCACCGTCGTAGTAGCCGTGCCCACCGTCGTCCCTGAGCCCCGTAGCCGTGTCCGTCGTCTCCGCCGCCCTCGACTACTTCGAACAGGCCGAGCTCCAAGCGCTCGCCCGCCCTGGAGACGCCCTCGAACCCTTCTTCCCCAACTCCGGCCGCGGAGATCCCCCTCGCCGTCCCGCTCAGCTCCGACCACCTCCAGGCTCGCTCCGGCGTCTGCTGCAACCCCTGTGAGCCCAGCTTCGTCCTCCCCCTCTCCGTTGGCTCTCTACTAACCTGGAACACACCGCACGAAGCTCACATGCACGCACCGCCGCAGAGCTCGTCGCCGACGAGGCTCCGGCCATCCATTGGTCCGGCCACCGTGCCTATCAGCTTCACTGTCACGCGTAGGTGCTGTAGGACCACTTCACGCTCCTCTACGAGCACCGCACCGTCGTTTTCGACTTCGCCGAACTCCGGCAACTGCTGGACTCGTCGCCGGCGTCATCTCCGGCGACCCCGAGGCCAGCCACCACCTCCACTCGATGCGGTTTGCCTCCAGCTACCCGTAGGTGTGCTCCGCCGTCGTTTTGACAGCCGGAGCACGAAACCCGCACCTCACCGCTGTGTTTGGCCTCGCCGGCGGCTAAACGCCGGGGAGTTGGACCTGTTTGACCACGGGTTTGACCCCCTGGGTCACTAACATGTGGGCCCTGCCTGCAAGTCAAACCTAGTTTAGGTGTTAATTTAATTCTAATTAGTTAATTAGTTAACTGTGACACTGACTAGTGGGTCCCACTGGTCAGGTTTGACCTAGGCCGCCCTGTTGACTGACTGACGTCAGCATGATGTCATGCTGACGCAGTAAAGGATTTTCTGGGATTTTCAGATTTAAAAATAATTCAGGAAATTCCAGAAAATGCCTAAACTTCAAAAAATCATATAAATTCAACAGTAGCTCAGATGGAAAAGATTTATATATGAAAAATGATCAAAAAAATCCAATCTTTCCAATGGCACTGGTTTAATGCATGTTTGAGCAAGTTAACCTTGCTGTATACATTAAAACATGATAATGCACTTATTTAAATAATAGCTAAAGTGCCAATTTGAATCTTTGATACAAATAGGCTCAAACCCTTCTGATTATAGTTGCATTAGCCAAAACACATGCATCTTGCCATATCATGAGCATGCATCATATTGTTGCATTTGTTTGTTTAATGATTGTATCACCGGTATTCTCTGTGTTAGGTCCTGCTCCCGAGGATACTGCTGCGTATCCAGTTGAAGAGCAGTACCCGACAACCACTTTGTCAGGCATGCAATCATTGATCATTCTGATACAAACCCAATCTTCTCGCTCCTGCTCTCTTTTACTGCATTAAGGCAACAACGTGTGAACTGCTACTTGCTCCGGTAGTTGAACCTGTCATTGCCACAGTAAATAGTTGAAACCCACTAGCATGTGTAGGAGTTGATTGAGCCATGTGATGTGTGATGCACCATGCTATTTGTTTATGTTGCCTGCTATGCTTAGAGTTGTGTCTGGTCTGGTTCATCTGGGTGATGGATCAGAGTGAAACAATCTTTCGATAAGAGAAGGAAGTGTGGAATACGCTTGGTAAAGGTATCGATGAAAGGCCATGGAGGAGTACGTGGTGGGTTGTTTCATTGGAACCGTACATAGGACCCGAAATCTGTATGTGTGGTTCAAGTTCTAGTTACTACCATGCATTGGGCCCGAAACCAATGGACCCTCTCGGCTTATTAATTACCCTCGATCTCTGTCCAGGAGTTGCAACTAGTTTCTGGTGTTTATAGTTTACTGGAGGTCGTGCACAGCGCTGACCCTCGGGGTGGGTTGTGATGCGACAGGTACGTGGCACGATGTACCTGTTGCCCGTTTGGTGACTCGGGAACCCTGTACACATCGTTTGGGGCCGTGAGCGAGACCCCGGCCGGATCTCCCCACGGATGGAACCCAAATAGGCGATAAACCTGGACGAGAGACTTGTGTAGTTAGTCAGGCCGTGGCCGACACCCTCGCTGGGCTTCCGCTTGAAGATTGCCGAGTACATGTCGAGTAAACGGCGATAAGTGGTGGAAGCGTGTGTGAAGAGGTACACCCCTGCAGGGTTATCAATCTATTCGAATAGTCGTTGTTCGCGGTACGAACTACTTGGTAACTCTTACAGTTCATAGACAAGTTGATGGATTCTACTAAAAGTCTCAAGATAAGTGTGAGTGCCCTGGATGGCCCTTCCATAGGATGACGGGAGAGGATCCTCGGTAGTGTATTGTTGTGGTGAGTAGAGGACTCGTGTTCGTAATAACATCTTGCAATCTGTTGAGAGTTGTAGTATAGGTTAGCCAAGAGTCAAAGCTGGCTTTCTGCTATGAACTCCACTACCCCCTTTGATAATGTTGCATGTATGATAGGTTCTGTGGTAAGACTTGCAGAGTACCTTTGTACTCATGTTTGCTTAATAACTGTTGCAGAGGAGAACCCTGCCCCTGCTGGTGGGTTCTACATAGACGTTGACGTCGACGAGTAGCTTGACACCTAGACGGAGATCTGGAGCTTGTGAAGGGCCTTGTAGATAGTCAGGCTACACCAAGCCTGTTTTATTTTCTAAGTTGTCTGTACTCAGACATGTAGCTTCCGCTTGTGCTTGTTTGACTGTATGAATTGAGTGTTGGGTCATGTGACCCCTACCTGTATGGATATGTTATGTATGGCTCTTGGAGCCTTTTAAATAAAGTACTTTGAGTCATAGAGTTCTGTTGTGATGCAATGTTGTATTTGCACATATTGAGCATATTGTGTGTATGATTGAAATGCTTGGTATGTGTGGGATCCGACACCTAGTTGTCTTCCTTTGATAGCCTACCTTACAGGGAAATGCCTCCTAGTGATTCCAATGAGCCTTGGTAGCTTGCTACTGCTCGGAACACGTAGGCTGGCCGGCATGTGTCCTTCTTCGTTCCTGTGTTTGTCCCTTAGGGGAAATGTCACGCGTTGTTCCTTTAAGTCCATGTAGCTTGCTACGACTTGGGTTCATACGTTGATGACCGACACGTTCGTTGCTGGGTCATGGATGCATGTCTCTGTAATTTAGTGCCACTTTTGGTTTATAACTAGCCATGTCGGCCCGGGTTCTCTGTCATATGGATGCTAGCGACACTGTCATATACGTGTGCCAAAATGTGCAAACGGTCCCGTGCCAGGTAAGGTGGCACCCGTGGGGTTACCGTGCGTGAGGCCGCAAAGTGATATGACGTGTTACAACTAGATCGGTGTGACTTAGGATCGGGGTCCTGACAGAAATACGCTTTCATAAAAGGAAAACACCTTTCAACAAGACGTTTCCACTTAAAAACAGATGGGCCCGGGGTTGTGCCACTTACAGGAGGGGTCCACGGGCAGGGGGAGGGGCCGATCCATCGTCTTTATCCTCCAACCGCTGCACCTCACGTGAAGCAGAGCAGCGACAAAGGGGGGGAAGCGGCCAAGGAGCCGGCCAGCTCCGGCCACCCCCGGCCAAGGCGAGGCCACCGGCGGGTGCGGCGGGACCTGGCGCGCCCGTGCCCGTGGTCGGCCAGCGCCGGGGCGGCCTGGAGTGACGGCGACGGGAGGAGCTTCGGGGGTATAGAGGCGGGTGGCCGGCGATGGAGCCGCCAGCTTCGGCCGTCTCCGGCCGAGCGGAGGGCACCGGCGGACTCGGGGAGGCGTGGTGGTTTCATTCGGAGGCTCAGCTGGCGCTGGGATGGAGTGGAGAGGAGGGGAGGGACGGCGCCATGGAGGTATAGAGAGTTTCGGGTGGCTGTGGTGCTCGGCAAAGCAGGCAACTCCGGCGAGGGGTAAGGGGTTGGGGCGGCTATGTGGAACGAGAGGAACACGCTGGACATCTCGGGAGAGTGAGAGGAGGCTTGGGCCGGAACTAGGCCGAGGCCGAGGCGGCCATGGCGGTCACCGGCGAACAGAAGAGGAACCCGAGAGCTCTGGGGGTCGAGGAGGAGCGAGGAGGGGCTGGTGAGGTGCGGAAGAGCTCGGGGGTCCTTATATAGGCGAGGAGGAAGGCTCTGGACGATCACAAGGGAGCTGGAGCAGTGCACTAATGGAGGTCAGCACCAGTTCACTGTAGTGGCACTGTTATAACGGCGCACTGCTGGCGAGCGACGATGAAGCAGCGACGTAGGGCAGTGTAGACGAGCACGGGGGAGCTCCTGGATAAGGTTGGAGGCCGAGACGAGGAGGGGGGCGACGAGCACAGCGGGAAGACCGTTCCAGAGCGCGCACTGTGCATGATGCAGGTGCGGTCACCACGCGCACTGGCGCAAGTGGCGAGCTTTGGCGTGGCCAACCGTGTCCAGTAGGTTTACCTCAGTGCCCTGAGTAGAAATGCAGAAAGAAAATGATCCAGTGGCAAAGAAGAGATTTGCATATGGCTCCATGGTAAAACAACATCAAGGTGTTTGTAACTTCCTGTGGTTAAACCAGTTGGGTAACTTGGTACAAAGTTTGTCTGGCGATGACCTTACACCAAGATGATCCAGATCACCAAAAACAATACTAACAGGGTGAGTTTAGCTTAGGGCTGCTGTAGAAAGTGCCAAACTGGCCAGATTTGGGGAATATGATGTTGCACCCACACACTTAAATGTCATGAGCTGATATTTAGTGGAGGGAGCTTATTTGACCATATGAAGATGTTGTAAAAAGATCATGGCATTTGGAGTTACCAAAGTGGCACTTGCTTCACAACACTCCATTCTGGATAGAATCTTGTAGAATTTACTAAGGGTAAAAGGATAACTTGATTGAGTCAAAACTTGGTGGAGAAGGTAGATGTAGATGTAAGAATGGCTTGGTAAATTTGCAGCTCAAATGAAGCTAGGTAAAATAGGGTTGCTTCACAAAGTGCAAATTTTACCAGAAATCAAGATTTGGAGCTGATCTCACATAGATGATCTCGATAAGCTCTAAATTGGTAGAGACTTATTATTTGGCCAAATTAAGCATGTGACCACGTTTCATCTCATTTGGACATGCCTACAATATACTTCCTTCACAAAGTTTCTTTCTGGACAAAAACTTTGAAAAATCACTGGAAAATAATTACTAGGCAAATGAGTATGAAAATTGGTACAAGGCAATGATATGGACATGAAAATATGTCCACCAAGTTTGAGGTCAATTGGACAACGATAAATAGCACTTGCTTCTCAAAGTGCCATTTAGGGCAGAATAGGAAAATGATTATTGGAGGATTATTTTTGAATATGGCAATGAAATGTTTAGCCAAATTTTAGCAAGATATGACCCAAACAATTTATGAGAATTACTTGGGAATTTTTAGAATGACAGAGATATAGGTTGCTTCACAACTTAGGGCAAAAAGAATTATTCCTTTAATAGAAAGTGAATATTCCTTGGAAAAAGAATATTGGGTTGGGTCAAGGATGGAAATGAAAGGGTCTTGGGATAGATATGAGGATGACAAGCCACTCTGGAAAGAAAGAAGAGGTCAGCTTCTTCAATTTCCAGACCACATAGCCACGGAAAAAGAAAACTCAGTCAAAAATCTCAGAAAATCCAAAGAAAAAGAAAGGGCCAAAAATTAGGCTGTGACACGTGCAAGTGTTTCTACAATCCCAAAAACTTTGTTTGATTTGTTAGGTTTCCATGAACTTGATGATTGTTCTTTAAATTTGCATCTTGTGGATTCTACCATTAAGAAACCTATGGGAATGATTAATGATGTTCTTATTGTTGCCAATAGGAATTATGTGCCCGTAGATCTCATTGTTCTTGATATAGATTACAATCCTTCATGTCCTATTATTCTTGCTAGACCTTTCCTTAGAACGATTGGTGCAAAAACTGATATGAAGGAAGGAAATATTAGATTCCTATTTCTGTTAAGGAAAGGCATGGAACACTTGCCTAGAAAGAAAATTAAATTACCTTATGAATCTATTATGAGAGCCACTTATGGATTGCCTATCAACGATGGCAATACCTAGATCTATTCTTGTATCGTGCCTAGCTAGGGGCGTTAAACGATAGCGCTTGTTGGGAGGCAACACAATTTTATTTTCTTTGTTTTTGCTTCTGCTTAGGAATAAATATTGCATCTAGCCTCTGTTTAGATGTGGTTTTGTGTTTTAATTAGCGTTTGTGCCAAGTAGAACCTTTGGGAAGACTTGTGTCAAGTTTATATGATCATGCTATAAAAAACAGAAACTTTAGCACTCACGAGATTGGCTGTATTTTTTACTGGAGAGTGTTTTTAGTTGATTCTTTTTGCAGATGATTAATAGACAGATTCCTCACGTTTACCAATTTATTTCATTTTTATTGAGTTACAGAAGTATTCGAAAGTTACTGATTACTACCGACTATTCTGTTTTTGACAGATTCTGTTTTTCGTGTGTTGTTTGCTTATTTTGATGAATCTATGAGTAGTATAGGGGGGAATGTGTAACACCCCATATGTGATACCTTCCATATATGGCAATAAAGCATTTATCATTCGATCCTTGTCCTATTCCTTGGGGGTTCTTTTTCAATTATGCCTTCTTATTGTTATTGCTTTGTCATGTTAATTTTCTTATGCATCCATGCTTTGCTCATCATCATCATCATCATCATTGCATCATGATCTTCATTGCATCGTTAGTTTGATAAGTGAGGTCCCCTTGATCTTGTTGTGTTGGAGATAGTAAGCCCATGGCCATGCTAAACCCTAACCCCCTCCTTATTTTTGCACGACTCTTCTACTTCCTCCTTTTCTTTCCATTCTTTAATCAATTTTGCAAGTGACTTAGCCTCTTCTTTTAATGTTCATCTCCTACCCACTTCTTTGTTGCTTTGACATGAGTCACATTGCAAAGCCTTCCCCCAATTTGAATTGATTTGGTTAGGTTCAAAAATGACAGAGGTTTGAACCATATTCAAACTTATTTTATTTTTCTACCTCTAAAAATGCCCAAGTCATTTTTATAAAATAGGGCATAAATCCAGGAACTTGGGGATATTTTATTTTCCCCCAGATTCCTTTTATTTTAGCCTGTGCTTTTCATTTTGTTTTTCTGCCTGAAGAAAAAAGAAAAAGAAAAGGCAACAGCAGCAGCAGCCAGCAGCAGCGCAGCCCAACAGCTACCTGGGCCAACCTCCCCCCTCGGCCTAGCATCAGCCCGCGCGCGTCCCTCTCTCCCTTTCTCACCCGTGCCCCCACATACCCCCGCTGCTTCGCGCACATGTGGCCAGGCCCGCCCCACATGTCAGCGACCGCAGCCATCTTCTCACCCACCTTTTCTTCCTCCTCCAGCGCACGCCATGGGGACCGCGACAGTGCACGCCGTCGCGCACCGTCGTCGCCCTGGCCTCCCTTTTAACCCCTCGCCTTGTCCGCCAACCCCCTAGGGTTCTCCTCTTCCTCCTCCCACCACCTGGTGAGCTGAGAGCCACCAGATCCGCCGTGCCATCGCCGTCCCGAGTGCATCTGAGCGCACAGGCTCGTCGCCGAGGAGCCCCACGTCCTCCGCAGCCTCGCCAAGCCTGTCCATCTTCCTCCTCGACGTCGACTACGTCGTCTACGGCTACTTCACGGAGCTGAAGGCCACGTCGTCGACCTCTTCTTCCTCGACGTCGACTCCGGACACCGCAAGCGTTTGATTGTCGCCGTCATTGACTCCGTCCACCTCCAGGCCAACCAAGCACACCTCCGTGCTTGTGGTAGGATCGCACACCTCCCCGTGCCCTTTTCCCCTTCTTTCGCGCCGTCTAGCACCTAGTTCGCTGTGCACCCGAGCTCGTCGCTGTCGGGCCTCGTCTCCAGCGAGTGTCCCGACCATCGTAGTCCCTCCGTTGTTGCCCGTCGCCTCCGCCGTGTCGCGTAGGTCCCATTTGTGCTCTCGTCGCTCCCCTAGGGCCCGTGTTTTGCCGCGCCGCAGTTCGTCGCCGCCGCCTCTGTAGCTTGCCGCCGGCGTCGTTGTAGCCATCTCTAGGTTCTGTAGATGTGCGTTGCATGTGCGGAGTTCCTCCAGGAACGCATCGCACCACTCCGCCGCCTGTTTAGCTCACCGGAGCAGCTCCCACGAGCTCCTCCGACGGGCCCTGCATCTCCTCTGGTTTCTGCTTCTGCAGTTTACTCATAAGGCAACACACCTATTCTTTGTCAGATACACGCTCGCAGCCCAGTGGTGTGTCTCTTCGTCAGTTAACCAGCGGCCTGAGTTCGAATCACGCCGGGGGCAGTGGATAAATCCCCCCTTTTTGCTTCTTATGTGCCACTGACAGGGCGGCCCCACCTGTCATCCACCCAGCTCCACTCCTACCCACTCCCGCACCCACTCTGCCACCTCAGCGCCTCTGGACCCACGGGTCAGTGGCTAGGGCTATATCCAGTCTGGGTTTGTTAGCCCCTTTTCTTTTGTTTTTGTTTTTGTTTTTCTTTCTGCATTTTATTTTGCATATTAATATCTTTTAATATATGCATTTGTTGAAAATGTTTTATATATGAAAACTGCCTAGTTTTTCATGTAGAATTTTTAATATGCAGTTTGTTGCCATGTTTAAAAACATTTAAATTGCTGTTTGAATTAATTTGTGTTAAAAATATGTTTACACTTGTAAAAATCATAACTAAATAACCCTAACTCCAAATTTGAAAACATTTATATGTATTTGGGGTAGAAAAATGTGTAGCTTAATGTGGTGCTGTTATTTTGCATGTTTAACAACTTCAAAATATGTCTTTCCTAGATCTGTCCTAATTGTATTTAAATGAATATGGGAGTTTCCGGAAATTGTTGCTTGTTCTTTCTGACCCATTTAAAATGCTAGCATGTTCCTGTTAGTCCTAGTTGCACCCCTTACCATGTTAAACAACTTATAAATCTTGTTGGGTGCTTGCTGAATAATCTACATATCCACTTGTGGCCATGTTAGTTTTGTTTCCTTTTGCTTGCGCCACATGTGTGTGATCTTGTTTGTTGCCATGTTGCTTGTGCACTTTACTTGTCCCTAGGAGTTGCATCATATTCTACCCGTGTTCAAATGCATGATATTCATGCATCATTTGTTTGAGCATTGCATGATGACTGATTGTTCTTCTGGTGTTTGCATTGTTGTGTTGGTTAGAGCCCGGAGACGATTTGGAGTTCGAGGTTTCTTTCGAGGCTGAGTTTGAGGAGCAAGGTTACGATCCCTCCGTGGAATCAACAGGAAAGATGACCATTCCCAGATATCACTTCTATCCTTGCCTATGCTAGATGTCTCAATCTTTAGCTATTGCCTCGATGCATATTCCTATTTGTCAGCCCCCCTATTGTTGCCATGAAACACTCTAACCACCTTCCTAGCAAACCATTGTTTGGCTAAATACGCATCGCTCAGCCCCTCTTATAGCGTTGTTACTTGCAGGTGAAGTTTTGAAGACTGCTCCATGATGAACTTGTTATTGGGATAACACAATATATGAATATCTGTTCAACTAATTCACCTATATATCGGTAATGGGTGGAAGGCTAAGCCTTTCTGCTTGGTGTTTTGTTCTACTCATGCCACCTTAGGAACCGATAAACCGGTGTTATGTTCCTTGATTTTGTGTTCCTAACACGGTTGGGGTTTATGGGCCCCCCTTGATAATTCTCTCTGTTTAAAGCTTTTCCAGCAAGGCCCAACATTGGTTTTACATTTGCCTAATAACTAAAACTTGCATAGGGCATTGGAAACCCGAGTTCTTAATTAACAACCCAGACCAGTGCTCCTCATGAGTATTGGTCCAAACTGGGCAACCTGCGGGGCCACCTCGGGGAAACCCAAGGTCTGGTATACACCCGTAGCTTGTCCCATCCGGTCGTGGCCTGAGACGAGATACGCGCGGCTACTATCAGGGTATTGGCACGCCGGGAGGTCTTGCTGGATTAGTTTTACCTTTGTCGAAATATCTTGAGCACGGGATTCCGAGAATACTCGGGTCTTCCCACTTTGGAGTTGCGACTCCGCGGATCGTGAGCTTGTGATGGGCTAAGTTGGGCCAACCCTGTAGGATTTGATCTTTCGGAAGCTATCGGCGTCCTGGGAACCAGGGTACCCAGACTTGCCTGTCTGTGGGCCGTGACGCGCTCCTACTACGACCTGGTACGGCCTAGCTGATCGACCAGCTATCCAAGACCCTCGCGAGGGGCTAAGCCTCGCGAGGAGAACAACGTCGAGACCCCCTCAAGAGCAGCCTCGGCAAGGTGCTCCGGAGGAGCGGAGAATCCAAGGTCTAGTTTTCCTCAGGAGGAGGCAAAGACGTCAGCAGTGACGCACCGCGCTAGCGGGTGCCAGTGCCCGCCAGCGGTGCAGTTGCCGTGTCGGTGCAAGGGGGACAACGCAGCCGCAGGTTCCCGAGGAGTGGGACTAAGGTTTCCCCTTTGGTGCAACAAGACCGAAGACTTCAAGGACGACAAGGAGGATGTCACCCTGGAGCCCACCATCGCGTCACCGTCTGATCCTTTTGCAGGCGAAGACCGCTTTTGTTAGGATAGGAACGTCCTTGTGTTCCCGCTCAAAAATGGCCGTTGTGGAATCCATTTCCGCCTAAACATTTCGGGGGAAGAGGACCCTGGCCGCCTATATAAGTAGCTAGTACCCCCACTGTAGAGGGACAAGTCGAGCCAAGCCCAGCCAAGTAGAACAGATCCATAAACTCTGCCACCACGCAAAGGAGCAAGAACACTTGCCTCCTGACCCTCCTGAGCTCAGGAACAACTCTACTAGTTCATATTCCATCCCTCCTGAGGCCAATCCACCAATGCAAGAAGTAGGGTTTTACACCACACGATGGCCCAAACCTGGGCAAACTCTTGCGTGCTTCATCTGTTGTTTGTTTGAATCTCTTCACCAAGACAAGGGCGAGATGCTAGGTTGGCGCGAGTGGGAGAGATCTTCATTCACGCCCCTGTGTTCGAACTTCTTGGGTTTTGCGGAGCCCTAAATCCCACATTTGGCGCGCCAGGTAGGGGGCGTGTCGAGATCACGCCTCTCCGACGACCTCGTCCCTCTCTCGTCGTCAACTTTGCTCCGCAGCCATGGTGGACACACGCCGAGCTCGCGCCGCCCGCTGCGCCGCGAACGTCGCTCAGTCGGCGCCTGTGGGCAACGGTTCACCGCTCCGCCCCAACTCGCCGGTCACCAACGCCGCCACCGACCCGGCCGTCCACGAGCAGCAGGACTCGTCGCTGCCACCGTCCGTGCGGCGCGATGGCCGCACGGCGACGCCTTCACCCTCACCGGCCGCGGTGTCGTCCTCGCTGGTCCATCGCGGGCCGGTCTACCAGCAGCCTGCACTGCTGATGGCGCGGGAGCTCTTGCGCTACCGCCCGGCAGATGACCTCTACGACGTGTGGCTCCGGTGCATCACCAAGCTCGTCAACGCCGCTGGAGAAGCACCTGCACCAACGCACTCCTCCTGTCCCCCGTCGCCCCCTTCGGGGAACGAATGCCACGAAATTTAGGCTCCGCCTCCACTCTACGGTGCCGGCCAGGAGGTCCGGCGCGAGGCTCCACGGCGTGAGCTGCCCCGCAGAGCCCATGCGCGCAACGAGGTGAGCTGCCAGGTGATTCCGCATCCCCAGGCGGGGGCTCGTGGGCCCCCTGGCCCGCAGCGCCAAGACCGCGCGCCACAGGAGGTGGTGGCGCCAGCACCCCAAGAACCAGCACCGCAGGCGCAGGGGGCGCCTATGATCATGAGCGTGGCTGGATGTCGCGCCCTAGCTCCTAAGCTACGGCGCCTCGTCTGGCCCGACAAGTTCAAGCCGGACCTGCCTCCGTGCTATGACGGCACCACCGACCCCACGGAGTTCCTCCAACTCTACGAGCTGTTCATCGAGGCGTCCAACGGCACCGAGCAGGTCATGGCGAACTGGTTCCCCATGGCTGTCAAAGATGGCGCACACTCCTGGCTCCCGAACCTCCCCGTGGGATCCATCTCCTCCTGGGAAGATATTCGTGAGCGTTTTTTCACCAACTTCCAAGGCACCCGCGACCGAGCCCCGGCAGCTGCTGATCTGTGCCGCGTGAGGCAGTAGCCTGGAGAGACCGTGCAAAAGTACATCCAACGCTTCAACACCATGCGCCTCCGATCCCTAGGGTCTCGGACGAGGCCATCCTCTCGGCGTTCTCCGACGGCGTCCGTGACATCAGGATAAGGGAGGAGCTCGCCGTCCACGAGGACCTGTGCACAGCCCTCGAGATGTTCAAGCTCGTGACAAAGTGTGCCAGGGCAGAGGAAGGACGCCTCTCCCTCCAGGAGCTGCCCGAGGCGGAGGCGAACGACAAGAAGGCCAAGGCCAAAGAAGCAAAGCGCAATGGACCTGCCGTGCTGGCTGCGGAGCCAGAAGTGAAGCGTGGCTGCGGCTACAATGACCTCCCCAGAGACAACCGGCCGTACTGCGTCGTCCACAACGTCCACAGCCACAACACTAACGACTGCCAGGAGCTCAGGGCGACGCGCGGTGAGCGCATCGGGCAGCGCCCTGAGCGCGACAACCGCGGCTACGACCATGGAGGAGGCCGAGGTGGAGGGCGTTGGGACGGCAGGAACTCGCGCCAATGGTGGCCCGAACAGCCTCGTGAAGACCACTGGCAGGAGCAGCCTCGTGACGCCCCCTAGCGCAACCAGCCTCGTGAGGGTCGCCCTCAGGGCAATGGAGGCCTGCCTCCGCTGCCGCCACCACCAAGAAGGAATGAGGACGACCGCCAGGGAGACGGAGCAGTGGGCTTCCATGAGCCGCGTGCAGTTGCATGCATCTTGGGAGGAGCCCGTGCTCCGGCTTCCCATCGCATCTTCAAGCAGTTCGCCCGTGAGGTGAACGCGGTGATTCCCAGGCCTGACACTGCGCGCAACCTCAGGTGGACCAAGCAAGTCATCGCCTTCGACCCGAAGGACCAGCACACGTGCACCGCGGCCCTAGGCGCTCTCCGGATGCTCTGCACCCCGACCATCAGCAACGTCCTCGTGACCAAGACCCTCATCGACGGCGGAGCAGGACTCAACGTCCTCTCCGTCCAGACCTTCGAGACGCTCCATGTTCCCTACGATCAGCTCCACCCGACCAAGCCATTCTACAGATTCACGGATGGCTCCACACTCCCGATGGGGCAGGTCCGCCTTCCCGTCACCTTTGGTGACCTCGACAACTACCACATCGAGCTCATCGACTTCGACGTCGCCAACATCCACCTCCCGTACAACACAATCCTTGGGTATCATGCCCTCGCCAAGTTCATGTAGGCGACCCATCACGGCTACAACGTCCTCAAGATGACTGGGAGCGGCGGAGTCATCACGATCGCCTCCGACGAGAAGGAAGCGGTGCGTTCCCTGGAGCGCGCCTACCAGACTGCGGCGGTCGAATGCTCCTATGAGGATGGAGCCGTCCTCACCCTGCAGACCGCCCCCAAGAAGAAGAAGAACCTGCCCGTCAACGGACCTCAGGACGTAGGGGCTCCTGACGGCCCGGCCTCAGGACACGTGCCTACGGACGAGGCTGAAGGAAATATGCCATAGAGGCAATAATAAAGTTGTTATTTATATTTCTTTATATCATGATAAATGTTTATTATGCATGCTAGAATTGTATTAACCGGAAACTTAGTACATGTGTGAATACATAGACAAAACTGAGTGTCCCTAGTATGCCTCTACTAGACTAGCTCATTGATCAAAGATGGTTATGTTTCCTAACCATAGACATGAGTTGTCATTTGATCAACGGGATCACATCATTAGGAGAATGATGTGATGGACAAGACCCATCCGTTAGCTTAGCACTATGATCGTTTAGTTTTACTGCTATTGCTTTCTTCATGACTTATACATGTTCCTGTGACTATGAGATTATGCAACTCCCGAATACCGTAGGAACACCTTGTGTGCTATCAAACGTCCCAACGTAACTGGGTGATCATAAAGATGCTCTACAAGTGTCTCCGAAAGTGTTCGTGGTGTTGGCATAGATCAAGACTTGGGTTTGTCACTCCGAGTGTCGGAGAGGTATCTCTGGGCCCTCTCGGTAATGCACATCATAATAAGCCTTGCAAGCAAAAGCCTATTGAGTTAGTCACGAGATGATGTATTACGGAACGAGTAAAGAGACTTGCTGGTAACGAGATTGAACTAGGTATAGAGATATCGACGATCGAATCTCGGGAAATTAACATACCAATGACAAAAGGAACAACGTATGTTGTTATGCGGTTTGACCGATAAAGATCTTTGTAGAATATGTAGGAGCCAATATGAGCATCCAGGTTCCGCTATTGGTTATTGACCGGAGATGAGTCTCGGTCATGTCTACATAGTTCTCGAACCCGTAGGGTCCGCACGCTTAACGTTTGATGACGATCGGTATTATGAGTTTATGAGTTTTGATGTACCGAAGGAGTTCGGAGTCCCGGATGAGACCGCGGACATGACGAAGAGTCTCGAAATGGTCGAGACGTAAAGTTCGATATATTGGACGACTATATTCGGACATCGGAAAGGTTCCGAGTGATTCGGATATTTTTCGGAGTATATGGGCCTTATTGGGCCATACGGGAATAGAGGAGAAAGGCCAAAAGGAAGGAGGCGCGCCCCCCCTCTGGTCCGAATTGGACAAGGGGTGCAGCCCCCTTTTCCTTCTCCCTCTCCACCTCTTTCCTTCTATCCTACTCCGGAAAGGAAAGGGGAATCCCCACACTTGGGACGCCCCACACCCAAGTCCTAGTAGGACTCCCGACATTTGGCGCGCCCCCTCTAGGGCCGGCCTCTCCCTTGCTCCTTTATATACGCGGGCAGGGGGGCACCCTAGGACACACAAGTTGAATTGTTTTAGCCGTGTGCGGTGCCCCTCTCCACAGAGACACACCTCGGTCATACCGTTGTAGTGCTTAGGCGAAGTACCGCGCCGGTAGATACATCATATCTGTCACCACGCCGTCGTACTGGCGAAACTCTCCCGTGAAGCTCAACTGGATCAAGAGCTCGTGGGACGTCATCAAGCTGAACGTGTGCTGAACACGGAGGTGCCGTACGTTCGGTGCTTGATCGGTTGGATCGCGAAGAAGTTCGACTACATCAACCGCGTCACTTGACGCTTCCGCTCCCGGTCTACGAGGGTACGTAGACACACTCTCCCCCTCGTTGCTATGCATCTAGTAGATAAATCTTGCGTGATCGTAGGAAATTTTTGAAAATACTACGTTCCCCATCAGTGGTATCAGAGCCAGGTCTATGCGTAGATGATATGCACAAGTAGACACAATGAGTTGTGGGTGATACTAGTCATACTGCTTACCGGCATGTCATACTTTGCTTCGGCGGTATTGTGAGATGAAGCGGCCCGGACCGACATTACGTGTACGCTTATGCGAGACTGGTTTCACCGTTATGAGCACTCGTTGCTTAAAGGTGTCTGGCGGGTGTCTGTCTCTCTCACTTTAGCTGAATCAAGTGTGCCTACGCCCGGTCCTTGTGAAGGTTAAAACAGCACATACTTGACGAAACATCGTTGTGGTTTTGTTTACGTAGGTAAGAACGGTTCTTGCTAAAGCCCGTAGCAGCCACGTAAAACTTGCAACAACAAAGTAGAGGACGTCTAACTTGTTTTTGCAGGGCATGTTGTGATGTGATATGGTCAAGACATGATGAGTTATACGGTTTTGTATGAGATGATCATGTTTTGTAAAGTTATCGGCAACTGGCAGGAGCCATATGGTTGTCGCTTTATTGTATGAAATGCAATCGCCATGTAATTGCTTTACTTTATCACTAAGTAGTAGCGATAGTCGTAGAATCAATAGTTGGCAAGACGACAACGATGCTACGATGGAGATCAAGGTGTCGCGCCGGTGACAAAGGTGATCATGACGGTGCTTTGGAGATGGAGATCAAAAGCACAAGATGATGTTGGCCATATCATGTCACATATTTTGATTTGCATGTGATGTTTATCTTATTATGCTTCTTATTTTGCTTAGAACGACGGTAGCATTATAAGATGATCGCTTACAAAATTTCAAGGTACAAGTGTTCTCCGTGAGTATGCACCGTTGCGAAAGTTCTTCGTGCCGAGACACCACGTGATGATCGGGTGTGATAAGCTCTACGTTCAAATACAACGGGTGTAAGACAATTTTGCACACGTAGAATACTCGGGTTAAACTTGACGAGCCTAGCATATGCAGATATGGCCTCGGAACACTGGAGACCGAAAGGTCGAGCGTGAATCATATAGTAGATATGATCAACATAAGATGTTCACCATTGAAACTACTCCATCTCACGTGATGATCGGACATGGTTTAGTTGATTTGGATCACGTGATCATTTAGATGACTAGAGGGATGTCTATCTAAGTGGGAGTTCTTAAGTAATATGATTAAATTGAACTTTAATTTATCATGAACTTAGTCCTCGTAGTATTAGCATATCTATGTTGTAGATCAATAGCTCACGATGTTGCTCCCCATTTATTTTTTATATGTTCCTAGAGAAACTAAGTTGAAAGATGTTAGTAGCAATGATGCGGAATTGTTCCGTGAGCTGAGGATTATCCTCATTGCTGCACAGAGAATTATGTCCTTGATGCTCCGCTAGGTGACAGACCTATTGCAGGAGCATATGTAGACGTTATGAACGTTTTGACAAAAGCTCGGTATGATGACTACTTGATAGTTTAAGTGCACCATGCTTTACGGCTTAGAACCGGGACTTCAAAAATGTTTTGAATGCCACGGAGCATATAAGATGTTCCACGAATTGAAATTAGTATTTCATACTCATGCCCGTGTCGAGAGGTATAAGACTTCTGACAGTACTTTGCCTACAAGATGGAGGAGAATAGCTCAACCAGTGAGCATGTGCTCAGATTGTCTGGGTACTACAATTACTTGAATCAAGTGGGAGTTAATCTTCCAGATAAGATAGTAATTGACAAAGTTCTCTAGTAACTATCACCAAGTTAGTAGAACTTCGTGATGAACTATAATATGCATGGGATGACGAAAGGAATTCCCGAGCTCTTCGTGATGCTGAAGTCGGCGAAGGTAGAAATCATGAAAAAGCATCAAGTGTTGATGGTTAACAAGACCACTTTTTTCAAGTAAAGGGCAAAGGGATAGAAGGGGAACTTCAAGAAGAATGACAAGCAAGTTGTCACTCCCGTGAAGAAACCCAAAGCTAAAACTCAAGCCTGAAACTAAGTGCTTCTACTGCAAAGGAAATGGTCACTGGAAGTGGAACTTCCCTAGATACTTGGCGGATAAGAAGGATGGCAAAGTGAACAAAGGTATATTTTGATATACAGATTATTGATGTGTACTTTACTAGTGTTCATAGCAACCCCTGGGTATTTGATACCGGTTCAGTTGCTAAAATTAGTAACTCGAAACGAGAATTGCAGACTGAACATAGACTAGTTAAACGTGAAGTGACGATGTGTGTTGGAAGTGGTTCCAAGATTGATATGATCATCATCGCACACTCCCTATACTTTCGGGATTAGTGTAAAATCTAAATAAATGTTATTTGGCATTTGCGTTGAGCATGAATATGATTTGATCATATTTTTTGCAATACGGTTATTCATTTAAAGTCATAGAATAATTGTTATTCTATTTACATGAATAAAACCTTCGATGGTCATACACCCAATGAAAATAGTTTGTTGGATCTCGATCGTGGTGATACACATATGCATAATATTGAAGCCAAATGATGCAAGGTTAATAATGATAGTGCAACTTATTTGTGGCACTGACGTTTAGGTCATAATGGTGTAAAGCGCATGAAGAAACTCCATAGTGATGGACTTTTGGAATCACTTGATTATGAATCACTTGGTGCTTGCGAACCATGCCTCGTGGGCAAGATGACTAAAACTCCGTTCTCTGTAACAATGGAGCGAGCAACAGATTTGTTGGAGATCATACATACAGATGTATGTGGACCAATGAGTGTTGAAGCTCGCGGCGGGTATCGTTATTTTCTGACCTTCACTGATGATTTGAGCAGATATGGGTATATCTACTTAATGAAGCACAAGTCTGAAACATTTGAAAAGTTCAAAGAATTTCAGAGTGAAGTGGAGAATCATCGTAACAAGAGAATAAGAGTTTCTACGATATGATCGTAGAGGTAAAATATTTGAGTTAGCGAGTTTGGCCTTCAGTAAAAACAATGTGAAATAGTTTCACTACTCACAACACCTGGAACACCACAGTGTAATGGTGTGTCCGAACGTCATAACCGTACTTTATTAGATATGGTGCGATCGATGATGTCTCTTACCGATCTACCACTATCGTTTTTGGGGTTATGCATTAGAGACAGCTACATTCACGTTAAATAGGGCACCATCTAAATCTGTGGAGATGATACCATATGAACTGTGGTTTGACGAGAAACCTAAGCTGTCATTTCTTCAAGTTTGGGACTGCGATGCTTATGTGAAAAAGTTTCAACATGATAAGCTCGAACCCAAATCGGAGAAGTAAATCTTCATAGGATACCCAAAAGAAACTGTTGGGTACACCTTCTATCACAGATCCGAAGGCAATGTCTTTGTTGCTAAGAGTGGATCCTTTCCAGAGAAGGAGTTTCTCTCGAAAGAAGTGAGTGGGAGGAAAGTAGAACTTGATGAGGTAATTGTACCTTCTCCCGAATTGGAAAGTGGAACATCACAGAAACTAGTTCCAGTGATTCCTACACCAATTAGTGAGGAAGCTAATGATGATGATCATGAAACTTCAGATCAAGTTTCTGCTGAACTTCGTAGATCAACCAGAGTTCGTTTCGCATCAGAGTGGTACGGCAAACCGGTTCTGGAAGTCATGTTACTGGACCATGATGAACCTACGAACTATGAGGAAGCGATGATGAGCCCAGATTCCGCAAAATGGCTTGAGGCCATGAAATCTGAGATGGGATCCATGTATGAGAACAAAGTGAGGACTTTGGTTGACTTGCCCGATGATCGGCAAGCCATCGAAAATAAATGGATCTTCAAGAGGAAGACTGACGCTGATGGTAATGTTAATGTTTACAAAGCTTGACTTGTTGCGAAAGTTTTTCAACAAGTTCAAGGAGTTGACTACGATGAGACTTTCTCACCCATAGCAATGCTTAAGTCTGTCCGAATCATGTTAGCAATTGCCGCATTTTATGAAATCTGGAAAATGGATAACAAAACTAAATTTTTTAATGGATTTATTAAAGAAGACTTATATATGATGCAACCAGAAGGTTTTGTCAATCCTAAAGGTGCTAACAAAATGTGCAAGCTCCAGCGACCCATCTATGGACTGGTGCAAGCATCTCGGAGTTGGAATATACGCTTTGATAAGTTGATCAAAGCATATAGATTTATACAGACTTGCGGTGAAGCCTGTATTTACAAGAAGTGAGTGGGAGCACTACAACCTTTCTGATAAGTATATGTGAATGACATATTGTCGATCGGAAATGATGTAGAATTTTCTGGAAAGCATAAAGGAGTGTTTGAAAGGAGTTTTTCAAAGAAAGACCTTGGTGAAGCTGCTTACATATTGGGCATCAAGATCTATAGAGATAGATCAAGACGCTTGATAAGACTTTCGATGAGTACATACCTTGATAAGATTTTGAAGTAGTTCAAAATGGATCACTCAAAGAAGGAGTTCTTGCCTGACTTGTAAGGTGTGAAGTTGAGTAAGACTCAAAGCCAGACCACGGCAGAAAAATATAGAGATAATGAAAGTCATTCCCTATGCCTCAGCCATAGGTTCTATAAAGTATGCCATGCTGTGTACCAAACATGTTGTGTACCTTGCCATGAGTTTTTCAAGGGGGAACAATAGTGATCCAGGAGTAGATAACTGTACAGCGGTCAAAATTATCCTTAGTAACTGGATTACTAAGGAAAGTTTCTCGATTATGGAGGTGATAAAGAGTTCGTCGTAAAGGGTTACGCCGATGCAAGCTTTGACACTAAATCCAGATGACTCTAAGTATCAATCTGGATGCGTATTGAAAGTGGGAGCAATTAGCTAGAGTAGCTCCATGCAGAGCATTGTAGACATAGAAATTTGCGAAATACATACGGATCTGAATGTGACAGACCCGTTGACTAAACTTATCTCACAAGCAAAACATGATCACACCTTATTACTCTTGGGTATTAATCACATAGCAAAGTGAACTAGATTATTGACTCTAGTAAACCCTTTGGGTGTTGGTCACATGGCGATGTGAACTATGGGTGTTATTTACATAATGATGTGAACTATCGGTATTAAATCACATGGCGATGTGAGCTAGATTATTGACTCTAGTGCAAGTGGGAGACGGAAGGAAATATGCCCTAGAGGCAATAATAAAGTTGTTATTTATATTTCCTTATATCATGATCAATTTTTATTATTCATGCTAGAATTGTATTAACCGGAAACTTAGTACATGTGTGAATACATAGACAAAACAGAGTGTCCCTAATATGCCTCTACTAGACTAGCTCATTGATCAAAGATGGTTATGTTTCCTAACCATAGACATGAGTTGTCATTTGATCAACGGATCACATCATTAGGAGAATGATGTGATGGACAAGACCCATCCGTTAGCTTAGCACTATGATCGTTTAGTTTTACTGCTTTTGCTTTCTTCATGACTTATACATGTTCCTATGACTATGAGATTATGCAACTCCCGAATACCATAGGAACACCTTGTGTGCTATCAAGCGTCACAACGTACCTGGGTGATCATAAAGATGCTCTACAAGTGTCTCCGAAAGTGATCATGGTGTTGGCATAGATCAAGACTAGGATTTGTCACTCCGAGTGTCGGAGAGGTATCTCTGGGCCCTCTCGGTAATGCACATCATAATAAGCCTTGCAAGCAAAAGACTATTGAGTTAGTCACGAGATGATGTATTACGGAACGAGTAAAGAGACTTGCCGGTAACGAGATTGAACTAGGTATAGAGATACCGACGATCGAATCTCGGGCAACTAACATACCAATGACAAAAGGAACAACGTATGTTGTTATGCGGTTTGACCGATAAAGATCTTTGTAGAATATGTAGGAGCCAATATGAGCATCCAGGTTCCGCTATTGGTTATTGACCGGAGATGAGTCTCGGTCATGTCTACATAGTTCTCGAACCCGTAGGGTCCGCACGCTTAACGTTTGATGACGATCGGTATTATGAGTTTATGAGTTTTGATGTACCGAAGGAGTTCGGAGTCCCGGATGAGACCGGGGACATGACGAGGAGTCTCTAAATGGTCGAGACATAAAGATCGATATATTGGATGACTATATTCGGACATCCGAAAGGTTCCGAGTGATTCGGGTATTTTTCGGAGTATATGGGCCTTATTGGTCCATACAGGAATAGAGGAGAAAGGCCAAAAGGAAGGAGGCGCGCGCCCCCCCTCTGGTCCGAATTGGACAAGGGGTGCAGCCCCCTTTTCCTTCTCCCTCTCCACCTCTTTCCTTCTCTCCTACTCCGGAAAGGAAAGGGGAATCCTACTAGGACTTGGGAGTCCTAGTAGGACTCCCCACACTTGGCGCGCCCCCTCTAGGGCCGGCCTCTGCCTTGCTCTTTTATATACGGGGGCAGGGGGGCACCCTAGGACACACAAGTTGAATTGTTTTAGCCGTGTGCGGTGCCCCTCTCCACAGAAACACACCTCGGTCATAACGTTGCAGTGCTTAGGCGAAGCACTGTGCCGGTAGATACATCATATCTGTCACCACGCCATCGTGCTGGCGAAAGTCTCCCGTGAAGCTCAACTGGATCAAGAGCTCGTGGGACGTCATCAAGCTGAACGTGTGCTGAACGCGGAGGTGCCGTATGTTCGGTGCTTGATCGGTTGGATCGCGAAGAAGTTCGACTACATCAACTGCGTCGCTTGACGCTTCCGCTCCCGGTCTACGAGGGTACGTAGACACACTCTCCCCCTCGTTGCTATGCATCTAGTAGATAGATCTTGCGTGATCGTAGGAAAATTTTGAAAATACTACGTTCCACATCAGAGGCACCCTCCACCCTCGCATAGAGAGGCGCGCCCGACGCCCCTCTCGTGACGGGCTCGGGGGATCTCCTCTGGAGTGTCTCTGGACTCACCAGCGTCTCGAGGGAGGTGTTCGGGCACCACCTGCAAGCGTGTCTTGACGCGCGTTTTTGTGAGCCCACCGTGAACTGCCCAGCACTAGGGGCTCAGGACTTCATCAACCAAGTTACCGAGGAACTTCAGTACGCAAGATTCATCCGCGGTGGGCGTAACCGCACAACCCCAAGCTCACCTGCTCGCAGCCCGAACGGCCGTTTCCGCGTCTGCGTTGACATCGCGAGTCTCAACTGAGCCGCCTCTCAGAAGCCCTTCTGGCCGACGGCGGTCGGCCAATGGAGGGCCCTCCCCTGCAGCTACATCCGAACACTATTCGGCTTCCGCAATGCAGCTGCCACCTTCCAGCGTCTCGCGTAGTATGCCTTGGGGGCTCGGGAGGCTCAGTGGCAGGCGGTCCGGACGGAGCAAGAACCAGACCCGCGCGACCACTGAGAGCCTTCGGAGCCCCCGGGCCTCAGGAGCCCGACGATCCTCAGGAGCAACCCGCATGGCTCGCATCTTCAGCTACCCCAACTCTTCTTCGACAAGTATCAGGTGACGTTTCAAGTATCCGATCGAGGGCGCCCCTGGGGCTGCATCATCCTCGGACTGCTGGCGGCTGTTCCCCCACAGTTGTCTCCCCTTTTTTGCATGATCAAGGCTAGTTGTTTCTTTCCATTCGCATTTCTGCAAGCTTGGCATTCTCACCGCCACTAAGGTCATGAGCCCTTGTGAGCCCACTTGCGACCGCCCCGTGATTATGGACTGGCACGGCGTCTGTGATCGGGTCCGTCCCTGCAGCGTCACTGAACCCAAGGGCGGAGCTCTGTCTCGCGAGCCATTCCCGTGACGTCACCTCCTGTGGCCTTGGTGCCTTGTTCTCGCATGGGCTAATCGTGGATGGGTAAGTAGGGGCCCATGGCAGGTACCTCGCTCACATGGGAACCGCGCACCAGCTGTTTTTCTGTTGGAACGTTGCATGAGAAGACTGGGCACGACGTCTGTGCTCGGGTCCGTCCCTGCAACGTCGACAAATCCAGCGGCTGAGCTCTGTTTCGCGAGCCATTCCCGTGACGTCACCTCCTGGGGTCGCTGGTGCTGCGGCCTTTTCATGCGATACCCTCTAGAGATGCACTCGGCGCAGGTCGACACAACACCTCTCTTTTCTCATTTTGCAGAAGAAGACTCAGGCGCAACCCGCCTCAGGGTAGGGTCTCGTGAGTAATGCATAAGCTCACGAGAACTTCCTCAGAGTCGTTCAGCTCGTCCTGAGGAGGGCCCATATACACCTTGGCTATCCTACTGTGCAAGCCACGTGTCAGGACTGGGCTGTACACGCCCCGGGGTCTCTCCCGGTGGGAGGCTCCCTCCCACGGTCTAGTGGAAGTACCATGCTCCGCGCTGGTAGATCCAACCGAGGAGCGGTTATGCCCACGAACCAGTGGAAGCACCAAGCTCCACGCTGGCCGCTATGACTGAGGCGCTGTTATGCCCACACTCCGCGCAAGTGTGGTAGCTCTATGCTCCGTGCTTATAAACAACTGAGGGCGCCCCCCAGTGGTCGCACCATCCTCAGGGAGCTTTTCAGCTCACGACGCTCACAACTTCTCCTTGGATGGGTGTCGCGAGGGGGGCTAGGCACGGGGGCTATGCTCAGGTCACGCCTGGCAGATGCCACCCTACCAGGTGCCCAGACACCTGGCCTTCTCGCGCCCTCATCCCAGGCGAAGGCTCGTGAGCAAGGTATGGTTCTCGTTCTCCTTCATGAGAGCCGTTCGTACGTCAAAGGGGACCCCTGGGCATCGCGACCCAGGGGCCTAACTAGCCACATAGCCCCTCATCCCTTGAGTCTAGTTATGACGATAACCCCGGTCACACGGAGGGCTCAATGGCGATCGAGGTATGCGCGGGGTTGGGCCCTACCGACGCAGAACACAAACGGGATCGCTTGAACGTCAAGGGGGACCCCTGGGCATCGCGGCCCAGGGGCCTCACTAGCCATGTAGCCCCTCATCCCTTGAGTCTAGTTATCGTGATAACCTCGGTCACCCGGAGGGCTCAATGGTGATCGAAGTATGCTCGGGGTTGGGCCCTGCCGACGTAGAGCACTTAAGCAAACATGAAAGGAAGCAACCATGGAAATCATTTAGCTATTACAATAAATACCAAGTTATTCAAATTCAAACAAAGTTATCACGCTTCCCCGAGGCACTCGCACTTCCCTCTCTGGACAGGAATAGATCAGGCATCACCAAGCGCATCATCACCAGTCTCCACCTCTTTGGCTGCGGTAGCATTGGGCTGGAGGAACGCCTCCACCAGCTCCGTGACCTTCGCTCCCAGGGCCTCGGCAGCCGTCCCCTCCATGACTGTGGTCACGGGCTCGGACAGCGAGGCCGGGTCAAGGGTGGGGTCACGATGACTTAGGTGGCTGCGCACCTGCGTCAGAACCAAGGTAAGGAGCGTGCGGCTCTCGACGTCGGCTAACTGGCCAATTGCGGCCGCGACCTCGCGCAGGGACTTCACAAGCGCGGCGAGGAGCCTGACGGGGCCTCCCTCCGGGGCGACCAGCGGTTCCTTGAGCCCTTCCCCGTAGGCGGCCTGCAGCGCCTTACGGGCCTCAAGATCAAAAGCAATTAGGGCCTTGCGACTCACTGCTGCCGAGGCTGCAAGGGCTTCCTCCTTGTCACGAGCGGCTTGGTTCGCCTTGGCCTGCTCAACCTCAACCTTGAGCTTCTCCAGGGCCGCGCGGTCAGCAAGCTGCTCTTGTTGCAGCCGGGACGTCTCAGCCTTCTGCGCCTCGAGCTCCTTCTCCAACCTCTTGAGCTTCAGGGCGCACCCAGTGCCTTCGTCGCGAAGGGCCTCCAGCTCGCTCTCCGCCTTGAGGCAGCGCTTCTCGAAGGATGCAGCATCGGCTCGAGTGGTGTCGCGAGCCCGCGTGGCTTCCACGGCTTCCTCTCGACCTTTGGCAGCAATCACTGAGGCCTGGTCCCAGGAGGTCCGCGCAGACTCGTCTACCACGAGCCACCCACGGATCAGCCCCAGGCGTCCTTCCATCAGGCGGCCATAACCACCTTGCAGTTCGGCGCGAAGCCGACCCAGCGCGACGGAGGCAGCCTCCAAGGTCTCAGGGCCAGGCTGTGCCGGCTGGCGCACGGGTACCGAGAAGACCGACTGCTCTACCAGGGGCTCGAGGGCTCCGGCCCCCCTCGCTAGAGAAGCCGGAGCAGGAGCCACCATGACCTCGCAGGAAGCAAGGACGCCCTCAAGTGACGCCGCCACCGCATGCTCGGTGGCCTGGTCGACCGAGACGCCCAGCGTCGTGGCGTCCTTCCCTGTGGTCGCATCAGCAGCAGGAGGGGCAGGGCATCGTGACGTGACCTCCCCCTTCGCCTTCTTCATCACACCACCCAGGCTGCTGCGTCAGGAGAAGCACATCAGGGACACAACAACTAAGGATAGCGAGAAATTGCACACTTACTCTTCGGAGGCGAGGCACGCCCTTCTCTTCGCCAACAGGTCAACAATAGCCATTGGCACTATGGGCGTGCCGGTAGTCCAGATCTTGGCAAGGCACGAGGCCACAGTCCCGGGCGCGGCCGTGGCCGCCAGATTCGCTGGCACGGTACTCCTCGGCGGGGTCGCCACATTGCTTCCCCCGGAAGCAGCGCGTCTGGATCGACGTGGAGTGGCCGCCTGGGACCGTCCGGCGGCACCTACACCTGACGTCATTGCTCCAGCGAACGCCTCGGAGGAGTCCCCCTCGTCGTCTAGGGTCTCCTCTGAGCCCCCCTCGTCGCTCTCATCATCAACACCAGAAGACACGTCAACCGTGGGCGGAGCTCCCACAGGCGCACCAAAACCCGACACGGCCTTCAACAGCTCGGCCTTGTCATGGTGGCTATACAGCGGCAGGTGGGTCTCGGGGAGGTCCTCCGGAACCATCCCTAGGAGGGTGGCCGAGGTGAAGTCCAGATCATCCTCGCCAGCGCCCCTGAGTGCAGCCAGAGATTGTCGTTGTCGCCCATCAGCTCCCACATGGGGCGTGAGTGTGCCTGCAGCGGCGCCAGATGCTGCCTCAAGAACTCCTTCACGATCTGCCCCCCTTCAAGCCTCGAGCTCAGGTCAGCCTGAATCCTTGCCGGAACAGGCCCGACAAGGGGGTCGGTGAGCTTCGCGTAGCTCCAACCGACGCGTTTCACAGGACGGGCGGTGGGCAGCGCCAGTAGAGGGTGGACGCATTGGGCATCCAGATAGATCCACCTCTTCCGGTGGGAGTCTATCTTCTGCCCGGCCGTCATCAGCCGACAGCCCTGGCGCTGGAAGACGAAGGAGACGCAGCCCGAGCACAGGCCATCGTCGTACCGGCACATGGAGAATAAATGGCGGAAGAGGGCGACAGTCGGCCTCACCCCCACGAGCGCCTCACAGTAAAAGGCAAAGAGCGACGGGACGAAGATGGAGCGAGGCTGGATATGGAGAGCATGCACCTGGTAATGTTCTAGGATGGCGTAGAAGAACTATGAGAAGGGTGGCACGAGCCCCACGGAGATGTTGTGGAGGAAGAAGGGGTAGCAGGACTTTGGCAGGATCCGCGTCGTGGTTGATCCGGCCCAGATCCCCGTCGGGCCATGCTCGTTGTGGATGCTTGACAAGAAATGTTGGGCCTCTGAGTAGTCCTCCTCCTTGGTGATGGAGGACTCCTCGAGCTCCACCTCAAGGGAAGAAGCAGATCCAGATGCCGGCGCAGCACCCTTGTTGCTCTTCGCCATTGTTGAAGGAGCCGAAGGACGCAGGCGATTTAGGAAGGCAGGAGGCGTAGGAGGGAGAAATCTGAGCAAGAAGGAAGGGAAGCGATAACTCCCCCAGCGGAGACGGCCCCTTTTGTCAAGATGCACGGTTGCCGAGACGGCATGTGGAGCGGAGTCGCCCGCGTCCCATCCAACAGTCACGCGCCAGCCTGGCCCGCAGCCTTTTTGGGGCCCGCGACGCTTCGTCCTCGACTAAGGCTTCGCCCCGAAGCCAACACCGCGCGCGCCTTGGTCCCGGGGTCTACTGTCAGCGTCCTGGGAACTTGGGTACCCAGACTTGCCTGTCTGCGGGCCGCGACACGCTCCTACTACGGCCTGGTACGGCCCAGCTTATCGACCAGCTCTCCAAGACCCTCGTGAGGGGGCTAAGCCTCGCGATGAGAACAACGTCGAGACCCCCTCAGGAGCGGCCTCGGCAAGGTGCTCCGGAGGGGCGGAGAATCCAAGGTCAAGTCTGCCTCATGAGGAGGCAAAGACGTCAGAAGTGACGCACCGCGCCAGCGGGTGCCAGTGCCCGCCAGCGGCGTAGTTGCCGTTTCGGCACAAAGGGGACAGCGCAGCCGCAGGTTCCAGATGAGCGGGACAAAGGTTTCCCCTTTGGTGCAACAAGATGGAAGACCGCAAGGACGACAAGGAGGATGTAACCGTCGAGCCCACCACCGCGTCCCCGCCTGATCCTTTTGCAGGCGAAGACCGCTTTTGCCAGGATAGGAACGTCTTTGTGTTCCCGCTCAAAAATGGCCGTTGTGGGATCCCTTCCCTCCTAAACATTTCGGGTGAAGAGGACCCTGGCCGCATATATAAGTAGCTAGGACCCCCACTATGGAGGGAGAAGTCAAGCCAAGCCCAACCAAGTAGAATAGATCCATAAACTCTGCCAGCACGCAAAGGAGGAAGAACACTTGCCTCCTGACCCTCCCGAGCTCAGGAACTACTGTACTAGTTCATATTCCAGCCCTCCTGAGGCCAATCCACCAAAGCAGGAAGTAGGGTTTTACACCACACGGTGGCCCGAACCTGGGTAAACTCTTGCGTTCTTCATCTGTTGTTTGTTTGAATCTCTTCACCAAGACGAGAGCGAGACGCTAGGTAGGCGCAAGTGGGAGAGATCTTCGTTCACACCCCTGTGTTCGAACTTCTTGGGTTTTGCGGAGCCCTAAATCCCACAAAAGCCGTGTCCGCGGTTATGTGGCAGATGGCAAATTGTTAATATCCGGTTGTAGATAACTTCACACCTTGTTCATAAGAATACACTACCTGTGTGAGTAATCGTGATGGTCTCTTTCCGAAGGGCTTCGAGAAGTGAACACGGTGGGGTTATGTTTGATCATGAGTAGCTAGGATCACTTCTTGATCAACTTGGCGATCGTTGGCACTTGTTCTCTTCTCGCTTTAAACTCGTAAGCTAGTGCTTAGTGCTTGCTGCAACCTTTGTTTATAGGCTTTCCACACCTAAGGCTTTGGTAGTTTTGATACCCGAGAACGGGATTGCTAAGTCCTCTGTGGCTCACAAATTCAACACACACCAGATGCAGGTACCGCTGAGACCAGGGCATGAAAAGGTTCGGAACTTCAGTGGGAGTTCGATGAAGAGCGTGGTCGTTACTATGTTTCCTATCCCGACATCAGTAGTGGTTCTTACTAGGAGGATCCGGGCTTGTGTTTTTGTTATCTTTATCATTTCGATTTTCGTCCATAGTTGGACCCTGATGTACTTTGGATGATGTATGCTATTGTATTCATTGTGTGACGTGGCGAGTGTAAGCTAACTATCATTTTACTATTTCATCCCTGAATTTTACATGAGATGTGCAAAGATACCATACTTGAGATCATTCTAGTATGCACTTATTTCTTTAAGTCGTGCCTCGACACGTGTGAGACATAGTCGCATACTGGGCATTACAAGTTGATATTCAGAGCCTTCTCCGATCTAGGAGCCCCCTGATTGATCGAATCGCTGATGGTTGAGTCGAGGCACACACATAAAATGTTTTGAGTGATATATGTATATCGGAGAGTATGATTTCTTTTTACTCCTCATCCCTTCATCGCTCTGGTGAGGACTCCTGACGTTGTTCTATCTCCTCTACTCTCTAAATTTCACTATTTTTTTAGGATCACGCGGGTATTGTTTGGATTGTTCCGATATCTTTGTGACGTGAACATTCTTCTCGTTGCCTCCTGTCATTTAGGGGTTGTGGCAGTGTCCCGGGGAGTTGAGCTCCGAGGTGTTGTCGTCACAAATGTATCGTAGCGGTTCTAGAATACCAGAGTCGGCCGACATCGAAAACTCTTCTATGAGGTTAGTGGTGAGATAACTCCGACGTCACCCAGTACTGGTGGGATAGTTCGGGAGTATTTCCACAGCTAGTATAGAGGATGCGTTTCGAAGGTCCGAGGTAAACAGTTTCCGAGGATGACTGGTTATGTGTTGACGGATGGATACAGCTGGATGCAAGTTTAGAATTGAGTGCGCGGTGCTTCCCCTATATCCCCAACACCAGATTGCATAACCAGAAAGCTTCGGAAATTAATATGTGGTTTTCAAGTAGCTCGTAGGTATTCTTCCAACGAGTGCATGGTATGAGGTTTGGGGTTCAACATCGAGTGAAGAGGTTTCATGGGCGTTGTTCCAATTGGGAGTAGCATCTTAAAGGGTCCTTGGCTATGCTGATCTGGGGATTGCAAGAACCTTTTTAACATGTACCATCGGGCATTCAGCACGAACATGTGGGACGAAACTTTGATCATGTATCTGTTCCATCTGTACCTTGTTGTTTTATTTTATCTTTTGTTCTCCCAAGTGGCTTCTTGACAAGATTGTTGTACCATTAAGCTGTGGAAGTCATTCGTTCATTTTGTTCGAATGTTCATTGTGAGGACTTTATGTTGCAAATATCTAGCCGTTGATTCAGCTTACCTGTTTTGCATCAATGGCTAACGGTTGTCATCATATTCAGGATGGCTCCTAAGAAGGTTCCCAACCCAAACCAAGAGGGCGAAGAAGAGCGTCCTCCTAAACGTCCTCCTTCCCCTCCTCCTCCGTCTAAGGCATGGAGAGCAATTATGCAAGCAACCGACCAGAACACTCAAATGCTCATGCAGATGATGCAGAATTTTCAAGCCAATCAAGCAAATCAAGGCAATCATGGGAACCAAGGCCAAGGCAATCTGTTCAATCAACCTCACTTTGCGACACTGAACCAATTCTTGGCAAACCAACCAAAGTCATTCAGTTACTGTGTGGACCCGCTAGATGCTAAAGATTGGATCAGAGACATCAAAAAGCACTTTGAATGCAGTAACGTGACACCTGAGGATTATGTCACGTTTGCCACTTTCCAACTCAAAGATCAAGCTGCTGATTGGTGGCAGCAGTACAAAGACTCCAGAGGTGATCGTGAGATCTCGTGGACTGAGTTCTGCAAAGATTTCCGTTCTCATCACATTCCATCTAGTGTCATTGAAGGCATGCATGAGCAATTTCGCAACCTAAGGCAAGGCACCATGTCCGTCTATCAATACAATGTCAAGTTCCAGAATCTTGCCCGTTGTGCGAAGCAAGACATCCCCGATGCCAGGAGCAAGATATATCAGTTCTGAGGTGGTCTGAAAGATGAACTCCAACTTGCTCTCACCTTGTTCGAGCCGGCCGAATTTGATCAATTTTACAATATGGCTCTCAAGCAAGAGGCAGCTCAGCTCAAGTGTGAAGCTTCCAAAAAGAGGATAAGAGATGTTGTCCACTCTTCCTCTTCCTCTCAAGTGGTTGCCAAGCAGCAGAAGTTCTGGCTATCGCCTCCTCTAGTGCTCCGTCCTCCAAGCAACAACAAGCACTCAGGTGGTCATGGATTCTCCCACCCACCTAACCCGAGCAACCAGTCCAAGCCTCAGTTCCAAGCTCCAAGACCAGGTAGTCCTTATCATCGGCCTCTTTCAGAAGTTACTTGCAACAAGTGTTCTCAGAAGGGTCACTATGCCAACAAGTGTCCCAACCCAAGGCGCCTTCCGCCTCCTCCACCTGTCAGCAATGCTATTGTCAAGCACAATACCAAGGCAGCAAGAGTGAATCTGATGAATAAAGCTCAAGCAGAGAATTCTTCAGATGTGATAATTGGTAATCTTCCAGTTAACCTTAAACCTGCCAAAGTCTTGTTTGATTCTGGTGCATCACATGCCTTCATGTCATATCCATTTGCATCTAAGCATAATTGTTCACACCAAAGCATTGCCAAGTGCCTTGAGTGTTGTTTCTCCTGGTAAGAGATTGAGTTCTAGCATGGTGGCTCCGGATATCACTATTCATATGGGTGATTACTGTTTTCTAGTTTCCCCGGTTATTCTCGGTAACTCGGACATTGATCTTATTCTTGGGATGGATTGGCTCTCGAAGCATGATGCTCTTATTGATTGTGCAAATAAAGAGGTCAATCTAACTCATCATTCCGAAGATGTGATTATCTTCGCTTCTCGAGATAACACAATTAGGCTATTCGCTCTCAATGACAAGGGCGAGATTAATGCCATTTCTCATATTCCGGTGGTTTGTGAATATGAGGATGTATTCCCTGAACAGCTTCCAGGCATGCCTCCAAACCGTCCAGTTAAATTCGTCATTGAACTTCAACCCGGTACCGAGCCAGCATGTTGGCGTGCGTACAAGCTTTCTCCTAAAGAGTTGAAGGAGCTGAAGAAACAACTCGATGAGCAATACCGTATGGGTCTAATCAGACCAAGTTCTTCTCCTTGGGGCTGTGGTGTTCTATTTGTCAAAAAGAAGGATGGCATGGAACACCTTTGCGTTGATTACCGGCCATTGAACTAGAAGAAAATAAAGAATAAGTACCCGCTCCCCAATATCAATGAATTGTTCGAGCAGCTCAAAGGAGCAAAGGTGTTCTCGAAGCTCGATCTCTGAATGGGTTACCATCAGATTCGCATCCGTGAAGAGGATATTCCCAAGACCGCATTCAGAACGAGTTATGGTTCCTATGAATACACGGTTATGTCTTTCGGCCTTGCAAATGCTCCACCCACCTTCTCTCGGATGATGCACTTCATATTCAACCCCTACACCAATGAATTCGTGCTCATCTACCTCGATGATATCTTGGTATTCTCCAAGAATAAAGAAGACCATGCCAAGCACCTCCGTTTGGTCCTTGACAGGCTCCGTGAGGACCGGTTCTATGCAAAGTTCTCCAAAAGTGAATTCTGGCTAGATAAAGTCCTCTATCTTGGCCATATTATCTTTGCAGAGGGCATTTCTGTTAACCCCGAGAAGGTTGAATCTATTGTCAACTGGGAACCTCCGAAGAATGTCAAGCAACTCCGAAGCTTCCTTGGTCTTGCTAGCTATTGCAGAAGGTTCGTTGAGAACTTCTCCAAGATTGCCAAGCCTCTTTCCAACTTGATCCAGAAGAATGTCAAGTACTCGTGGACTCCTGCTTGTGATGTGGCCTTCAAGACACTCAAAGAAAAGCTCATTTCTGCTCTGGTTCTTACTCCTCCGGATGAGTTCAAGCCGTATGAAGTCTTTTGTGATGCTTCATTGCAAGGTCTTGGTGGTGTTCTCATGCAAGACAAGAAGATTGTGGCATACACTTCTCGTCGGCTGAAACCAAATGAGAAGAATTACCCCGCACATGATCTTGAGCTGGCAGCAGTTGTTCATGCCTTGATCATGTGGAGACACCTTCTGTTGGGCAGAAAAGTGGACATCTTCACTGATTACAAGAGCTTGAAGTACATCTTCGCTCAGCCAAACCTTAACCTTCGCCAGACTCGTTGGGTTGAGATGATTCAAGACTACGATCCAAGCATTGAGTGTACTCCTGGCAAGGCCAATGTCATTGTAGATGCCTTGAGCAGAAAGGCGTATTGCAACAGTCTCCTTCTCAAACCGTTCCAGCCTGAACTTTGTGAATCATTCAGGAAGCTCAACCTCCAAGTTGTTCCGCAAGGCTTTCTTGCAAACCTTCAAGTTGCTCCCACCTTGGAAGATAAAATCCGTGAGGCCCAACTCATTGATGCTATGGTGCAGAAAGTGAAACATGGTATTGCTAAGGGTACTCCCAAGTACAAGTGCTATCGCATTGATGAGAAAGACACCTTGTTCTTTGAGGACATGATTGTGGTTCCCAAAGGTGATCTCAGGAAGCTAATAATGAACGAAGCACATGACTCACTTCTCTCGATACATCCAGGAAGCTCCAAGATGTATCATGACCTCAAGCAATTATATTGGTGGACTCGCATGAAAAGGGAGATTGCCCAATTCGTGAATGAATGTGATGTCTGCAGAAGAGTAAAAGGAAGAGCATCAACGTCCAGCCGGACTCCTTCAACCTCTACCTATCCCCGTGTGGAAATTCAATCACATTGAGATGGATTTCATCACCGGTTTTCCCAAGTCCAAGAAGGGAAATGATGCTATATATATATTTGTGGTGATTGACAAGATAACTAAAGTGGCTCATTTTCTTCCCGTCAAAGAAGCCATCAACGCAGCTCAGCTGGCAGAGCTGTACACCTCTAGAATTGTCTTTTTGCATGGCATTCCTCAAGTGATCTCCACAGACCGTGGAAGCTTGTTCACTTACATGTTCTAGGATTCCTTTCAGTCAGCCATGGGCACAAAGATTCACTTCAGGACTATGTTTCACCCTCAGACTAGTGGTCAAGTCAAAAGAGTGATGTAGCGACCAGACCTCAAACAGTCTGATCTCCGTGCATCAGTGTCATCCCTGGATCAGTAATGCTGACACGCACGGTACTTGAAGGATTTATAACAGAGTAGCAATCACACACTTATTACATCGATAGTCCAACGATGACTTATTACAAATAAAATGGTTGAAGGCCATCTAATACGATAACAGCGGAAGGCTTGGAAGATAAGTGAGTCCATCAACTCCAGCGGCAACACTGAGTATTGAACCACGACCTAAAAGGCATCTTACTCGTCGTCTGAAAAGTCTGCAACATGAAACGTTGCAACCCGAAAAACGGGTCAGCACATGGAATATGCTGGCAAGGTAACACAAGAGAATGCTATGAAAGTAAAGCTATACTATATGCAATATGGCTGGTGGAAAGCTCTATGGTTAAGTTTTTGCGTAAAGCCAATTTTTCCCTATTTCAAAGGAATGCATTTTAATTAACTATCATGGTTGTTGAAACATCATTGAGAAGATAGACATCCTCTCAACCCCAATTAAAGTAATCATTAAACCCAACAAAATTAAATTAAAGTAACATGTTGAGATGCACATGAAAATCCAGGTACTAGATACTCAAGACGTCCACAACCGGGGACACGGCTAATCATGATCAGTTTGTACACTCTGCAGAGGTTTGTGCACTTTTCCAACAAGACTTGATCGCCTCCGTTTGGTTTCTCGCACTGCATGGTGTTTGAGAAACGGATGACCGAGACATAGTCTTTCAGAAGCGCTAGCACCTTACGATCGGGCGGACTGTACCAACCTACATCCCCTACATCTGCTAGTCCACCACTCTAAGAGTTCGCACGACTTACTCATACTATGCTAGAGCCCATAATAGCATTGTGGTTGCACACGGAAGTTTCTAGTATGAATAATCTCATGACCCCTTTGAGCTTGGGTGGCGGTCCAAAAGAAAAACAGGCAATCCTGGAATACCCAGATGCCTCAATCCACCCAGATGTGTATTAACGTTGCCACCTTAAGTTGAACCATTAATTAAACAATCTCACATCTGTCATGGATTTCACTCACCCAATCCACGTCTACGAGCATAGCATGTCCTAGCAGCAAACGTAGAAGTAACTCCCAAAGGTTTGAATGTAATGCAGGTAATAGGTACTACCTCAATCTACTTCCCAATCCCACAAGTTAATTGATCCTACTCATGCAATGTGTGAGGGTTTGACTAATGCAATGAAAACTGGGTAATTGGAAAGCATGATCAAAGTGTTACTTGCCTTGCTGATGATCCGCAAAACCTAGAGACTCAAAGTAGCAAGCGGCGCACTCCGGATACTCTTTTGCAATCAAACAAACAAGCATACAATAAGTATTTAACTAATGCATGGGTAAAACTCAAATAAGAGATCTAACCAGAAAGTTCAACTTAAGAACTCCGGTTTGCAAAAAGAATCAACTCGAAAGAAGCAACGAAACTCAAACTGCAAAAGAAACGAGCTCCGAATTACTAGTTGGCCTAAAGTCAAATTTTACAGTAGCCAAAACTTTGTTCAAGTTTATCTAACGTAAAGAGCGCGTCGAGACGAAGATCTGGGATTTTGAATCACCTGATTCCGATTCTCGAGCGAAAAGAAAAACGAAAAACAAGATCAGGGCAGAAATCGCGATCGGAATAACCGCGGATAAATACCCGGAAAAAGAAGACGAACAGGCTAACGAACGAACGTTCGCTGTCTGCGGTTAACTAACGAAAACCGTTCGTTAAAACGAACGTACGGACGAACGTCCGCTATTTAACTAAACCGGCGGAAAATAAAAAAAACCGAACCGATCTATTCTAAAAAAATAGATCTAGGTTTTTCCTAAATAAACCGATGTAATAACCGAAAAAAAACTACCTCAACTCCGGCGGACTCCGGCGAGGGGCGGCGGCGGCGGATGGCGGCAGCGGCGCGGCGGCGGCGGGTGGCGGCGGCGGCGGGTGGCGGCGCGGCGGCGGCGGGCGCGAGGCGGCGGCGGGGCTGGCTCGGGCGCTAGGGTTGGCGCTGACGGGCTGAGCGAAAACGGGCCGGCTCTGGCGTTATTTAAAGCCCAGAGTCCTAGTCCTTTACGAGTCTAAGTCGGTTCCCTTTTTTTCTTCTAAAAGAGTCCCTGCGCAGAAAAACTAACGAAAGAAATACCAAACGACTCCAAAATTCCCGAAATAAATTTTCACCGTCCTCTAATAATATTTAGGACAAAGTGAACATTTTTCCCGGACCTACATGCAATTTTGAAAAACGTGTATTTTTCCTATGCAAATAAATCCGAAAATAAATCCAGAAAAATACCAAAAGTGATTTTAATTTTTTTTCCTCCAATATTTCTGTTATTTTGGAGAAGTCATATTATCTCCGCTCATATTTTGTATTTTAGAAATATTTTTAGGAGAGAAAAATAATTAGAATCACACTGTCCTCGTACCGGTATTCGAGCGAACTCAAATACGAAAACGGTAAAATTCCCAACTCTCTCCGTAGGTCCTTGAGTTGCTTAGAATTTCGAGGAACTCCACGAGCAAAAATGCAAAAACATGCAAATGCAATATGATCTATGTCTAACATTCCAAATTGAAAATTTGGGATGTTACAAACCTACCCCCCTTAGAATGAATCTCGCCCTCGAGATTTGACTTCGCTAGAGAACAGGTGTGGGTGGTCCTTGCGTAGATCATCTTCTCGTTCCTAGGTGGCTTCTTCCTCGGTGTGGTGACTCCACTGAACTTTGCAAAACTTGATAACCTTGTTGCGTGTAACTCTGCTCGAAAATTCGAGAATCTTAACAGGCTTCTCCTCGTAAGTCAAATCACTGTCTAACTGAATTGCTTCCAGGGGTACTGTGTCTCTAAGCGGTATATCGGCCATCTCCGCGTGGCACTTCTTAAGCTGCGAAACGTGAAACATGTCGTGTACTCCTGACAATCCTTCAGGCAATTCCAACTTATAGGCAACCTCTCCCATGCGTTCCAAAACACGGTAAGGTCCCACAAATCTCGGGGCTAACTTCCCTTTAACTCCGAAACGTTTAACTCCTCGCAGAGGCGATACCCTCAAGTACGCTCTGTCTCCGACCTCATAGGTTATCTCCTTACGCTTCAAGTCTGCATAACTCTTCTGCCTAGACTGAGCTACTTTCAGTCTATCTCGGATCAACTTCACCTTCTCCTCAGACTCTTTGATTAAGTCTGGTCCAAACAACTGTCGGTCTCCAACTTCATCCCACAACAACGGTGTTCGGCATCTCCTTCCATACAATGCCTCGAACGGTGCCATTTTCAAACTGACTTGGTAACTGTTGTTGTATGAGAACTCCGCGCAGAGCAAGTTGTCATCCCAACTAGATCCATAATCTAATGCACATGCTCTCAGCATATCCTCTAAAATCTGATTGACTCTCTCCGTCTGTCCATCTGTCTGCGGATGAAATGCTGTGCTAAACTCTAGCCTAGTACCCAAAGTTTCATGTAACTGATTCCAGAACTTTGAGGTAAACTGGATTCCTCTATCTGATACGATGCTCCTCGGAACTCCATGCAGACATACAATTCTGGACATGTATATCTTAGCCAACTTTGCACTGGTATATGTGGTTTTCACAGGAATAAAGTGGGCTACCTTCGTCAATCGTTCTACACTTACCCAGATTGAATCATATCCTGCTTTGGTCCTGGGCAATCCGGTGATAAAATCCATACCCAGCTTCTCCCACTTCCATACGGGTATTGGCATAGGTTGTAACAATCCTGCTGGCTTCTGATGTTCTGCCTTTACTCTCTGGCATACATCACAAACTGCTACATACTCCGCAATATCCTTCTTCATACCGGTCCACCAGAAAATATCCTTCAAATCAAATACATCTTAGTATTTCCTGGGTGAATCGAGTATGGTGAATCATGGGCCTCCTGTAAAATCAACTTCCTGATCTCCGGGTCATTGGGCACATAGATTCGATCCTCAAACCATAAGGTGTAGTGTTCATCCTCACGAAAACCTTTAGCTTTTCCTTCGCTCATCCTCTCCTTTATAGCGACAATCTCTTTGTCCGCCTTTTGAGCTTCTCTGATTTTATCCATCAGGGTAGACTGGATTTCTAATGTTGCTACATAGCCTCTCGGAACTATCTCCAATCGTAGTTCTCATAGGTCCTCGGCTAACTCCTTTGGAAACTCCTCCATCATTAGGGTATTGACATGGCTCTTTCGGCTAGGCGCATCAGCTACTACATTAGCCTTTCCGGGGTGATAATGCAATCTCATGTCATAATCCTTAATGAGTTCCAGCCATCTCCTTTGCCTAAGATTCAACTCCTTCTGAGTGAATATATACTTCAAACTCTTGTGATCCGTATAGACTTCACAATGGTTTCCAATGAGAAAATGTCTCCACGTCTTCAATGCATGCACTACGGCTGCTAATTCCAAATCGTGGGTGGCATAGTTCATCTCATAGGTTTCAGTTGTCGTGAAGTATACGAAACAACTCTTCCTTCCTGCATAAGAACTCCTCCAAGTCCTCGACGTGAAGCGTCGCAGTACACCTCATAATCCTTATGTTGATCTGGCAGAATCAACACAGGTGATGAGACCAACCTTTTCTTCAACTCCTAGAAACTAGTCTCACATTCTTCGGTCCAACTGAACTTGGTGTCCTTCTTCAACAACTCCGTCATTGGCTTTGCAATCTTCGAGAAATTCTGGATAAATCTCCGGTAGTATCCTGCGAGTCCAAGAAAACTCCGGATCTCTCCAACTGTTGTCGGTGCTTCCCAAGTGGTCACAGTGTCCACCTTGGCGGGACCTACTGCTATTCCTTCTCCGGATATAACATGTCCGAGGAATCCGACTTCCTTCAACCAAAACTCACATTTGCTAAACTAGGCATATAACTGATGTTCTCTGAGCTTCTCCAATACCAAACGCAAATGCTCTTCATGCTCCTCTTCATCCTTCGAGAAGATCAAGATATCATCTATGAACACTACGACGAACTTATCCAAATACTCCATAAACACTTTGTTCGTCAGGTTCATAAAGTATGCTAGTGCGTTTGTCAGACCAAACGACATAACGGTATACTCATACAACCCATACCTAGTGGTAAAGGCCGTCTTAGGTATATCCTGCTCTCGGATCTTCAATTGATGGTACCCTGATCGTAGATCGATCTTAGAAAATACCTTAGCTCCTTGCAATCTATCGAACAGATCGTTGATCATTGGCAATGGGTACTTGTTCTTGATCGTTACTTCATTCAATCGTTGGTAATCAACAACCATTCTTAACGATCCATCCTTCTTCTCCACTAGAAGTACTGGCGAACCCCAAGGCGAAGAACTTGGGCGTATAAATCCTTTATCCATTAACTCCTTAATCTGTTTCTTAATTTCCTCCAAATCCTTTGCGGGCATCCTATATGGTCTCTTAGAAATTGGCCCGGTGCCTGGCAACAGTTCAATCAAAAACTCTATATCTCTATCCGGTGGCATGCCAGGTAACTCCTCTGGAAACACATCCAGATAATCCTTCACTACTGGCACTTCCTCCTGAACAACTCCTGACAGAGAATTTAATCTACTCCTCTTTGACTCATGCCGGGATACATACTTGATCCTTCTTCCTTCCAGCGTAGTAAGCAAAATGGTCTTACTAGCACATTCAATATTCCCTTCATACATAGATAACCAATCCATGCCTAATATCACATCGAGTCCTTGAGATTCCAATACTATTAGGTCAGAAGGGAATATGTAATTACCAATCCTTAAGGGCAACTGATCAAATCATGACTTAGCCATATACTCTACTCCTGGTGAGGTTACTAACATGGGCGATCTAAGGGCTTGGGTCGGCAGCTTATACTTATCCATGAATCCCCTTGAAATGTATGAATGCGATGCACCAGTTTCGAAAAGAACGAGTGCAGTAAAGGACTTAACTAAGAACTTACCTATAACTGCATCTGGTTGCTCTTCTACTTCCTCCACGGTCACGTGGTTCACTTGTCCTTTGTTGAATGGGTTGGGCTTCTTCCCGGCGCTTCCATTGCTGTTCCCATTCTTAACTTCTGGGTATTCATTAGCATAATGTCCAGTCTTCCTGCACTTGAAACTGTCCTACCGCTCTAGGAGTAAAACGGGGCTTCTGCTGAGCTCCAGAATTATACTTTCCTTGCCCATACTTCCTCTTGCGACTCTCAATCTGTTGATGCTTCCTTTCAATCATTAGGGCGCTGTCAACTAACTCCTGGTAATTATTGAAAGTTGCCACCATCAACTGTACACTTATCTCATCATTCAACCCTTCCATGAATCTCTCCTGCTTCTTGGCATCTGTGGCCACATCATCTAGGGCATAACGAGATAGGGTACTAAACTCATCCACGTACTGAGCTACAGTACGATTCCCTTGGCGCAAATTGCGAAACTCCTGCTTCTTCATACTAATGGCTCCAGTTGAGACATGGGCGGTACGAAAAGCTTGCTGAAAATGATCCCAAGTGACATTGGCTACGGGGTAAGTGGCTGTGTAGTTCTCCCACCATGCTGCGGCTGGTCCAGACAACTGGTGTGCGGCAAATCGCACCTTCTCAGCATCCGAGCAATTGGCGGTGGTCAAATCCCTTCCAATCTTGCGTAGCCAGTCATCAGCCACAATTGGTTCGATGCTGCTAGCAAACACAGGTGGTTGCAACCTTAAGAAACGTGTCAAGTTGTCCACAGGTGGTGGTGGTGGAGGGTTGTTGTTGTTGTTGTTCTGGTTGTTCTGAGTGTTCTGCTGCTGGATCAACTGGGTGAGCTCAGGGGGAAACTCGAATTCACGTCTTGGAGGCATCTGATGGGTGTAGAGGGAAGAGATTATAATAGAATAGAGGTCTAAGGGAAAATCACTACCCATATGCACATGAGACAAACACACGATCATATCACACCAATCAATTTCAAACAAGGTATTCCAAATCTAACGATCGTTACAAAGGTGCTCTAAATCTAATATATGGAGGTAAACTACTAGTCATAGGGTGGTCATCTAGAAATATTGCTCGACAGAGGATTCCATAATATCTGCCCCAGCTTCATCTTCATAGTCTTCATCCTTGCTATCCTCAGCTTCAGAATCCGTGTCATCTATAATGATATAGTCTTCCGGTGGAATCTCCTTGGGTTCTTCTTCCTCGTCTTCTTCTCCCATGAGTATCCCTAACTTATGGATCAAATCATCATTCTTCTCCACAAGTATCTTCATCTCCTCCTCATATCTGTCGCGTGTAGACTTGAGTTCTTCTTCTAACTCCAAATTCCTATTTAGGGCCTTCTTCAAATCTATCATCCCAGCACACATCTGGTGCTCTTGGCCACGAATGTGGTGGTTCAACTCCTGGATGAATGCTGCAATGGACATACCCTTCCGGGTGCTGTTCATATCCCAATTCTCATCTCGGCGTCTACAAATCTGGTAGATAGTGTCCTTTAGATCCTGCTTGTAGACTTCTCCAATCCTTCCCATAGCAATGTAGGCTGCCATACTCCTTCCTAGGCTCCATGTAGGTGCATTAAAGGAAAATGCTATGAGTGAGGTGACGGGTGCATACGTCCTTCCTGGAACTTGAGCTTGAATCAACCAACGCTCCTCCTCAGGTAGAGTGGCATTGTAGGTTCCAGTGAAACTTGGTAATCCGATGTTGAGATATCTTGTGACTTCCTTCAGGTGTCGTCCAAATGGCGTGTCATCATCCGGTTGCATGAACTTGTGCTTTGCTTCCACCATCCTAAAGAGTAGAAAAGATGAGGAGTCAGAAAGAGAAGAGTGAATTGTGTTCTAGGGCTTGTCTTAGTGGTCGTGTCCTATAGTCAGCGTGTGCTCTGATACCATCTTGTAGCGACCAGACCTCAAACAGTCTGATCTCCGTGCATCAGTGTCATCCCTGGATCAGTAATGCTGACACGCACGATACTTGAAGGATTTATAACAGAGTAGCAATCACACACATATTACATCGATAGTCCAATGATGACTTATTACAAATAAAATGGCTGAAGGCCATCTAATACGATAACAGCGAAAGGCTTGCAAGATAAGTGAGTCCATCAACTCCAGCGGCATCACTGAGTATAGAACCACGACCTAGAAGGTATCTTACTCGTCGTCTGAAAAGTCTGCAACTTGAAACGTTGCAGCCCGAAAAACGGGTCAGCGCATGGAATATGCTGGCAAGGTAACACAAGAGAATGCAATGAAAGTAAAGCTATACTATATGCAATATGGCTGGTGGAAAGCTCTATGGTTAAGTTTTTGCGTAAAGCCAATTTTTCCCTACTTCAAAGGAATGCATTTTAATTAACTATCATGATAGTTGAAACATCGTTGAGAAGATAGACATCCTCTCAACCCCAATTAAAGTAATCATTAAACCCAACAAAATTAAATTAAAGTAACATGTTGAGATGCACATGAAAATCCAGGTACTAGATACTCAAGACGTCCATAACCGGGGACACGGCTAATCATGACCAGTTTGTACACTCTGCAGAGGTTCGTGCACTTTTCCCACAAGACTCGATCGCCTCAGTTTGGTTTCTCGCACTGCATGGTGTTTGAGAAACGGATGACCGAGACATAGTCTTTCAGAAGCGCTAGCACCTTACGATCGGGCGGACCATACCAACCTACATCCCCTACATCTGCTAGTCCACCACTGTAAGAGTTCGCACGACTTACTCATACTATGCTAGAGCCCATAATAGCATTGTGGTTGCACACGGAAGTTTCTAGTATGAATAATCTCATGATCCCTTTGAGCTTGGGTGGCGGTCCAAAAGAAAAACAGGCAATCCTGGAATACCCAGATGCCTCAATCCACCCAGATGTGTATTAACGTTGCCACCTTAAGTTGAACCATTAATTAAACAATATCACATCTGTCATGGATTTCACTCACCCAATCCACGTCTACGAGCATAGCATGTCCTAGCAGCAAACGTAGAAGTAACTCCCAAAGGTTTGAATGTAATGCAGGTAATAGGTACTACCTCAATCTACTTCCCAATCCCACAAGTTAATTGATCCTACTCATGCAATGTGTGAGGGTTTGACTAATGCAATGAAAACTGGGTAATTGGAAAGCATGATCGAAGTGTTACTTGCCTTGCTGATGATCCGCAAAACCTAGAGACTCAAAGTAGCAAGCGGCGCACTCCGGGTACTCTATCGCAATCAAACAAACAAGCATACAATAAGTACTTAACTAATGCATGGGTAAAACTCAAATAAGAGATCTAACCAGAAATTTCAACTTAAGAACTCCGGTTTGCAAAAAGAATCAACTCGAAAGAAGCAACGAAACTCAAACTGCAAAAGAAACGAGCTCCGAATTACTGGTTGGCCTAAAGTCAAATTTTTACAGTATCCAAAACTTTGTTCAGGTTGATCTAACGTAAAGAGGGCTTCGAGACGAAGATCTGGGATTTTGAATCACATGATTCCGACTCTCGAGCGATAAGAAAAACGAAAAACAATATCAGGGCAGAAATCGCGATTGGAATAACTGCGGATAAATACCCCGAAAAAGAAAAACGACGAACAGGGTAACGAACGAACGTTCGCTGTCTGTGGTTAACTAACGAAAACCGTTCGTTAAAACGAACGTACGGACGAACGTCCGCTATTTAACTAAACCGGCGGAAAATAAAAAAAAACCGAACTGATCTATTCGACAAAAACAGATCTAGGTTTTTCCTAAATAAACCAATCTAATAACCAAAAAAAAACTACCTCAACTCCGGCGAACTCCGGCGAGGGGCGTCGGCGGCGGCGGCGCGGCGGCGGCGGGTGGCGGCAACGGCTCGGCGGCGGCGGGTGGCGGCGGGCGCGAGGCGTCGGCGGGGCTGGCAAGGGCGCTAGGGTTGGCGCTGACGGGCTGAGCGAAAACGGGACGGCTCTGGCGCTATTTAAAGCCGAGAGTCCTAGTCCTTTACGAGTCTAAGTCGGTTCCCCTTTTGTTTCCTCAAAGAGTCTCGGCGCAGAAAAACTAATGAAAGAAATACCAACCGGACTCCAAAATTTCCGAAATAAATTTTCACCGTCCTCTAATAATATTTAGGACAAAGTGAACATTTTTCACGGACCTAAATGCAATTTTGAAAAACGCGTATTTGTCCTATGCAAATAAATCCAAAAATAAATCCAGAAAAATACCAAAAGTGATTTTAATATTTTTCCGACAATATTTCTGTTATTTTGGAGAAGTCATATTATCTCCGCTCTTATTTTGTATTTTATAAATATTAATAGGAGAGAAAAATAATTAGAATCACACTGTCCTCGTACCGGTATTCGAGCGAACTCAAATACGAAAACGGTAAAATTCCCAACTCTCTCCGTAGGTCCTTGAGTTGCTTAGAATTTCGAGGAACTCCACGAGCAAAAATGCAAAAACATGCAAATGCAATATGATCTATGTATAACATTCCAAATTGAAAATTTGGGATGTTACAAGTGAACCAGATCCTGGAAGATATGCTCAGAGCTTGTGCCATCTCCTTCGGTATGAAATGGGAAGATTTCCTTCCATTTGCCGAATTCTCCTACAAGAACAGTTTCCAAGCAAGTGCCGGCAAAGCTCCTTTTGAAATCCTCTATGGCAGAAAGTGTCGTACCCCTCTCAACTGGTCCGAGACTGGTGAACGACAATTCCTTGGAAATGATTTGATCTCAGAAGCCGAAGAGATGTGCAAAGTCATACGTGAGAATCTCAAAGCCGCGCAATCGCGTCAAAAGAGCTACTATGACGGCATGCATCATGACTTGGCTTTCGACATTGGAGACCATGTCTATCTCCGTGTTTCTCCCATGAAGGGAACTCAGAGGTTCGGTATCAAGGGCAAGCCTGCTCCAAGATACATGGGCCCTTTCAAGATTCTTGGTAAGAGAGGCGATCTATCCTACCCACTCGAGCTTCCCTCCAACTTTGCAAATGTGCATGATGTGTTCCACGTGTCTCAACTACGCAAGTGCTTCAAGATGCCTGAACGCACCATCCCGTTCGAAGAGATTGATATTCAACAAGACTTGTCTTATCGTGAGCACCCCGTTGCTATCCTTGAAGAAACTGAGCGCAAGACCTGCAACAAGTCCATCAAATTCTTGAAAGTGAAGTGGTCACACCATACCAACCAAGAAGCTACATGGGAACAAGAAGATCATATCCGTTCCGAGTATCCCTCCTTCTTTCAGTCCTAGATCTCGGGACGAGATCTTTTTGTAGTGGAGGAGAGTTTGTAATGTTGGGGAACGTTGCATGGAAAACAAAAAAATTTCTCTACGTTCACCAAGATCAATCTAGTAGATGCAACTACGAGGGGAGAGTAGGATCCACATACCCTTGTAGATCGCTAAGCGGAAGCGTTATGAACGCGGATGATGGAGTCGTACTCGCCGCGATTCAGATCGCCGAAGATCCTAGCACCGAAGCAACGGTGCCTCCGCGTTCTTCACACGTACGGCTCGGGGACGTCTCCTCCTTCTTGATCCAGCAAGGGGTGGAGGAGAGGTTGATGGAGAACCGGCAGCACGACGGCGTGGTGGTGATGGTGGAGAAGAATTCCAGCAGGGCTTCGCCTAAGCACAGCGGGAGAAGAAGATGTTATGGGAGAGGGAGGGCAGCACCGAGGCACGAACTTGTGTTGGCTGCCCTCCCTCTACCTCTCTATATATAGGGGGAAGGAGGAGAGGGGGGCGCCCCTAGGGTTTCCCCTAGGGGGGCCGGCGGCCAGGGCATGGGG